>CM034146.1:883559248-884159248 GCA_019776745.2 Taxus chinensis | reverse complement strand
TCTCCATCTACCTTGAATCCAATCCATATCCCATCTATCAGATCTCCCATGATCCCTCCATCCACATCATTCCTTAATATCCATCTAGCCCATGTCATTCCTCCTATGGAATTCCCTCCATTTTTCATCAATGTCGTTTATCTTACAAAGCACACTTGTGGTCTCCAATCATTCATCCCATGTAAATCTAAAGTAATCTCATATAAACTCTTTCAACATCCTTTAACTCATTCAAATTTAACTTATTGGGGGAACAACCTTCCCTCGCCCTTGGGTATCTTATCCGTACAAATCCCTTGTTATTAGGGGACTTCACTCTTTGACATTATCTTGTCTACCTTATTCATATTCATCCAATCTAAAATATTTCTACCCAAATCCTCATTTCATTCTAAGTCCTCCTTTAAGGTCATCTTTGTTCTTACATTAAGGGACCATTTTCTCAAAGTCCACCATTGTGGCTATATGTGTGTCTCTTTTGGGACACCGTTTATTTCATCAAGCCGTCCTTTAAGGCCATGACTGTCCTTCTATGTTTATTTCTCTCTTAGGGCATCATTTATTTTCATCTAAATCCACCATTTTGGTCATATGTTTGTTTCCTTAAAGACATATTTTTATTTTCTTCTCGTCTATCATCTCATATTATTGCAACTTCACTATCTACCCTCTCATTGTGGTAAACTAGAGACATAGCCTCTTAATGCATTGCACTTGCAACCAGTCTACTGTTAGCATATCTACTAATGAGCACTTAGTTACATCCTTAGATTGTTCTGTCATCCTTATCCCCTTCCATTTGTCATTGTAATGATCACTACTTTGATGTGACCCCATAACCATTACCTTCATCACCTTCTCATTCTCCTATTGCAGCCATGCGAAGGGTCCAGGGTGTCTCTTGTACATTACTTATCGCCTCTTAAGTGGTTTACTTAGCTATTCCCAGCTCTCCCCCATGTGAAACTCAAATTCATGTATGTAAAAGGAAAAATCAAAGTTATCAAAAAAATAGATTGATCCCTCGAAGGATAGTTGTTCATGCAAAAAGAAAAAGAAAGAAAAAGAAAAGCATACAAATAAAAATTCAAAGCAAAATCATAAGAGATAGACCAATCCCTTGAAGGATGGCTATCATAATTATTCTTGTCATCCATATTATGTATAAAGTAGACCATACCCTTGAAGGATGGCTATTATGTTATTATGGCATTTATAAGGTTTTTCGCATCGATCAACCTTCTTTTATCAACATTTTCCGAAAGCTTCCCACATTAATCATCTTTCTACTATTGTTCTTTCCATTTTCCAGAGCTGGGGCATAGACTTAAGGAATGCCACATTTGGATATCCCTCTTCCCATGTACAAGCCATATCTTTGATCTCTTTTTCATGTCAACATTAGGATTATGAGCATCTTTCATCCATATTTCCCTCATGATATTTTGGTATAACTAATTATTATTGGTTATGTGTTAACACCTATTATTGGAAACAAGTGCAATGCCTTGAGTGGTAACCTTTTCTTGTTTATATCCAATCTAATTTGAAACATAGTTTCCCTGTACACCCTTGTTACAGCTATGTTCCATTCATCTCATCAAAATCATCTTTTATAAAAATCACATTAAATTTCACACTATGAATCTTATATCTATCCATCATCTCCATGGATGCGTTTGCAAATACACTTTTCAGTTTACGAATTCTACTTGGTCATCATTACAGTTTACGAATCCTACTTAAGGATCATTCTCAAGGCAAGTTTGTTATCCTAAAGCTCCTTATCTCTCAACATGTTCAACACCATCTTTGATCCATTGCTCCTCGCTCTCCATGTCCAATCATCACCATTTGTCTACACATCATGCTTCTCACCTTTCTATCCCCTTGCACGACGCCATATATCTTACTTGTCTTTCCTCTTGAGTTTCTCTTTTACTTTTCCACTTTAAATTTGACAATCTTGCTTAACCATCCATATAGCCAGAGAACCTTAGTTAAGGTATATCTTCTTCCTTGGATCCTCCCATTGTAGAAGCTTCTCCACCATTTCCTTTTTCAACAGGCGACAATCACCACCACAAAATATTTCCACTCCTCCTTTTCTGTTTAACACTCTTGCATCATCACCACCACCACATGGGCATCCTAGTTAAGGATTGCCCTTGCACTCTCCATCTATGTTGCATATGTTCCTCCATCCACTCATGTCACAGTTCTTTGTTTCTTTGTTATCACTTTAATATCACCTCCTTTCATCTCTTGTTCCATTTTGGTATACACTGCTCAATCTTATCATCATTCTTCTTCTTCTTCAGTTTGGAAATCCTACTAAACCATCTCTGTCACAGGGAAATATTACTCATCTTATGTCTTCCGCCTCTCATCACACTCATCCATTCCAACCAACTATTCCACACCTACATCCAATACAATGTTGTCTTTCTCCTTCCATATTGTCACTACCAGTATGGTGATCTTACTTAAATCCTCCTATGGCATGGCGATATTACTTAAGAGTCCCTTTTAAGCATGATTTGTCATCCTGTACTCCTCCTCTACCCCACATTCTCTCCTTCTACATTTTCTCTTCATTCCCCATCATCACATCCTCTCACCTCCTCTTCTATTCATACAAACACCACTTCCTACTGGCCCCTTTTTCATCTCCATCATCCATCGCTAGGTAATATTACTTAACCATTGCTTCTCCATTCATTTCATGTCTTGTTTCTTCATTTCTCTCTCATTCATTCTCATCCACTACATCCTCTCCTCATCTTCATTTTCCTACACATCATTATCAATCCTTTCTTTACTCTTTCAACTCTGTCTTCTAGAGTTCTCCCACATATCTAGCCCCATATTTACCCATCATTGTCATTGATCTTCCCATTCTTTTATCATCATCTTCCAGTTCCACGCTAGTAATTACGGTGGAATTCTCCTAAAAATCACTCATCCCCATTCTTCATAGCTTGAATCCTTTTCGTTGACCTCCTCCATTCTATCTTCATACCTTCCTTCCTCTATTTCCTCTGATCATTATCAGAGGAATTCTCCTAACATCCCTTCATTGGCGTTCCCCCTCTTTTTCTTCATTTACTTTATTCCTTGTCTTATCTTTTGTCCCATCCTTTCCTATTGATCATTATCGGTGGATTTCTCCTAACATCCATTCACTGGCATTTCCTCTCCTATCCCTTCCTTTATTTTTCCTCGCCACCTCTCCATCTTCCATTCTTCCTTGCCAATTTCTTCATTGTCTTCATCATACACCCTCTCTCTATTTTCTTCTCATCAACATATCCTCATCTCATGCATCTTTGTTTCTTTTCCAATCGATGTCATTCCTTCCCTCAATTTTCTCTTTACGTTCCTTATGTTTCTCACTCTTTATCAAATATCTCCATTCTTGGTTCTATTTCTTCTACATCATTTTATTTGTTGTCTACTCCTCCTTTTTGATCTTCATCTTATTTCACTTCCTCTACATTATCCTTCTCCCCATTTTACCTTGCACTTCCTCCTTACTTCCCCGTCAAAAACCTGACTCTTTATTGCTATCCCATTTTCTTTATCATCTCATCATCCACATGCATTTCCATGTGGTCAGTTCCATATTCTTTGCCTTGGATTTCCTCACTATGATTTGTTTCCCTAAATTTTATTTTCTCTATCATCTCTTTTGTGTTCTATTACCTCTGTGTTTTCCTCTACTCCATCCTTCATCATGCCTTTCATCTTGAATAATTCTCTCTCTTTTTCATAATTTCATCCTCAGATTCGTTCTTTTCTTGTCTTCTCTTTGTTTGTCCTTCCTGATTTCACCCTTTCTGTATAATATTTCTTTGTTATCTTCTTCCTCCCATTCCATTCCTTATTTTCTCCTCCCCAGTCTCTGTCCCTCTATTCCATATCCCTGGCACCTTCATATTCAATCTTTCTTGCTCTTCTCATAATCAAACAATCCTCTTGTATATTCCCTTTTCTCTTTCTCAACATCTCTCACATCTGGTATTCACAGTCAATGCCAATGTTTCTCCATTTATGTATCACCATCTATCCCTTTCATTACCATTCTTGTTCTTCTCTTTACCACATTGACCTCTTCTCCTTTTAAGAACACTGTCACATCTTCTATCTTCATTAGTCCTCTCACAGGGACATCATCATATCCATTTCTAAGAATCTCTTCCCGCTTCTTTTGACATTTTTGTCTTGGAAGATACCATAAAGGCCAACACCTATCTAATCTTGTTCTCTTCCATGAATATTTGTTGTGCTTTTATTTTATCACAAAAGTATCTCTATCATATTTGTCGAAGAAATAAGACTTCTTTTTCTTCTTCACCTTCTAATTTGCTAACACTTATACTATCTTTCCTATGAAAGATGATTTCCATCATATTTATTACCCTTTTAGGACATTTTATCTCACCTTTCTATCCTATCTACTCATCTTGTCCACATTTATGATTATTCTATCTATGTCTTATGTTGGGGCACCTTTTCATCCTTGTACTTGCCAATACATATATCTCACTTTGTGTCCTTCCCATGCCATGTGCTGGGGAATCATTATCTTCATTCTCATCCATTTTTGGACGCATGATTTTTTGCACAATTCCTTGTAAACAAAGGATTGCACACATCTTTCTCATTTAGTTGCACATATTTTGATGTTTTCCTATGACCCATTGGTCATCTTGGTTTACATCCATACTGTAGTGGTCTTCACCCACTCACTTGTCTGTAGAACATTGTCATCTGCCTCCGTTGAGACCACAATTATCCTCTATCGATGTGATATTGAAGTCACCACCATACTTTTTTATTATTATTACAATCCTTTTTAGCCCAAGGCATCTTGCCTTTGGTCATATCTTAATCCATCTTCAGACACATATCTCATCTAACCCTTTTTGTTTTTGTCTCATGGCTTGCTATCACAAACCACTCAACAAAAAGGGGTAAATGTAGACACCTATTTTTGGTTATAGCACCCCTCTGTCATCTCACATTCACACAATTTCCATTCCCGCTTCTCTTTTTCTTAAATTAAATGATATCTCATCTATTTGCTCACATTTTTTAATTAATTATTAAATGGGATCCATGTAGACCCATTTGATAATTCAAATTTTTATGTTATCCCCCATCTCTCACAAATTATTAAATCCATGGGTATTAATACACCCATTTGACACCCATTTCTAAATGGAATCTATTATCTCACCCACCATGTCAATCATGCTCCCCACTCCATCTAATAATTCAAGCCATGGTCCCCACATGATCACATCATATCTCTTAACTTGGGTTACTCTACCCACCCCTGGTTACTTGATAACCCAAATCTAACCTCACATTTAAGCTATAAATATGGGTTTTCCCCCCATATTTCAGGAGAGATATTTTTTGAGGACCAAAAAAAAAGGACCGAAGACTTAGAGATGGAGAAGGATATATTTTTCAAGAAGACCTGGAGATACCTAAGCCTAGAGAAGAAAGATCTTATTTAAGTTCTACCAGTTTAAGGAATAAAACTTTTCCATGGTTCATTATTTTACCATCTTGATGCCCGGTTCATCTCCATAACAGAGCACAAGCTAAGTTCCCTTGTCATTTTAGTTACTTTTCATTTTATATTCCATTACTATTGTTCATGATTTTTTATTATCTTGTATGACATGGGGGTTGAAATCCTCCAAGGGAGTTAAAATCCTCTTTGAATCGGCACTATCCAGGAAACCCCCACATATTATGATCTAATCTTATCTATTTCAGTTTTACAGATTTAGCTTCTTTATATCATATATCTATTTTATTTGTGCTTGTACCATCCATTGTCATCTCTAAGGTACTAAACCCTTGTATACTCGAGGTTTTTTAGTATTTCTTGATTGCTCATACACTCATCTAAATAGGAAGCTGGAAACATAGATCAACAAAAGGTGTTACAAGTTTTGTGCATAAGGTGTTCTATAGACCACACAAGAAAGATGATCACGTAGTGTAATGTGAGGTAGGAAATGATATGGTGAACTACTTGGAATATGGAATAGAGGTTTTTTACTTCAGCTCATGGAGGTGTGTGGATGATTTATGTGGCTAATAAGTAGTATAGGGAACCAAAAGGTTATGAATGCAATGTGCGAAGTGAAGTTGCAAAAGTGGACAAAGACCTAAAAATTTCTTTATTGAAAATGTGACTTAAAAGTGTGGGTCAAAATTACATCTTAGACCATTGTGGACGGTTGAAAAATTATAAATAGGGAGGGGTAGTCATTTTACTACCTTGCCTTCGACGAGAATTTTGAGGAAGAAGCTACCAAGCGTGTGAGTATAAAGAGGATAGAAGAAAAAGTATGAACTAGAGGTACATAGAGACTACGTGTGAATCCTTGTGGAAGGGCAAGTTATAATAGAAAGTAGAGCATAGAGAAAGAGGGTTGCATATGATTGAAGTAGTTATGGTTCATAGAGCTCAAGCAAGAGAAAATATTTTTATGAAGAACACCTAAGGAATGTAGTTACAGAAAAATCACACTGAAAGGGATGAAAAGTGAGAACAAAAGGCCTAAGGTTATTATCAAAGAACCCCTGTAATAGATCTATTTAGAATGCAGTATCCCCCTGGTGTTCTTAGGGTGGAGATTTGGAATTCAAAGGTCACCAGATGTAAAATTAGTAAATACAATCATCATACAGAGGAAAATGAGAAGAAAATAAAGGTAGATCTAGAGAAGGTACTTTCAAGAGTGGATGAGGTAGGAAATCCTTTGGTTGATGACTCCATGAGGTGGCAGTTAGATAAGACAAGAGTGTTACAGTTGTGTGAGCTAACTTTTTTCATGAATCCTGCACATCTCTATTAGTGGTTGATGTCACGGGTGCAGGAGGAATTCTTCTTCTTCGTCGGAAAGAGGATGTGGATTACCTCTCAATTAATTAGGCATGTTACAGATATTTGGAGCACAAGGGAAGACATGGCTTTGGATTTGTGTGTGATAGCAAAGATAGAGGAAATAGCCACTAAATTTTGTTATGAAAAGGATGGCAGGAAAATGACCATTGCACATTTGAACGATCTTGTACTTAGGGTTGCCTTGAGACTAGTTATCTATAAATTGGGTATTTATGAGCACTAGATAGATATGAACTAGAAAATTTTATATGTGGCACATATAATTGTAAAAAGGACACACTACAAAATTCCACAATTTATTGCGAACAAAATCATAGAAGAAACAAAGTTGCAGAATGAGAAAGGTTACAAGATTACATGGGGGTCAATACTATTTCTTATCATGTTTTGGGAGATCAGGGTGTCAAATGGACCTTAAGATAATATGTGGGTTTACCCACCATTTCCTCCATTCCCATAGTATACTTTGCAAGGTACATTTGTGATGCTACTATCACAAGCACATACAAGGCATGCATAAAAAAGTGGTATGACAGATTGAGAGGGGCATTCGAGAATGAGTGGTTCATTCCACATGAACTTCCCATGGTGGTCGAGGAGCAAGTGAAATTTGTGTTCATGCAACACTTTAATCTTGCACATTTTAGGATTACTAAATGTGAGATGGGCCCATGATGGAAGCTACCATTTGTATTTTTTGCATGATACCTTAAGTATTCTATCAAATGGATCAAGGACACAAAGAATTTAATTTTTGATGTAGATAAAGTTGATTTAAATCTACATAAATTACACGTGACATACAAGTATGACTCTAGACCATTGTACTTTGAGGTATTGAAACCAAACACATTGGACCTCCATGTTGTTGTCGCCCTCAAAATTCCCCTCTTTTTGAAGTCAAGTTTTGAAAAAAATTAGTCGGTACCTTAGAGTAATGGATAACTTTGAGCATGGTATTGTTTATAGTTTTCCATTCCATGGAGAACAATTTGAAATTTGGGTATAAAGGTGGAGTTTTTCCCTTTCTTTTTATTCTTCCACAGTCAGAATGATAGGTGTACCTTCCCTATCAATGTTTTCCCCAACATCCATGGGTAGTACATGGACCTCTCATATTGGATGTGGTATGACCATGTTTCAAGTGATAGTTGAAGACTCCATGCATCCAAATGGCGCAACTCCAAGGGTAGGGCCCAAGGGACAGTCCTCAAACAAGCATAGGATTTCAACATGTTCCAGGTCCAAATTGAAGATAGAGTAAGCTTGAATTGGCTAATTATGGAAGCTTCAGCAGATGGCACCACGTGCCTCATTAGTGAAAATTCAAGGGTTGAAGCCAAAGGTAGTTCCCCAAACTTGTGCCAACTCTCCACGTGTCTAGGGTTCAACCAAAATCAAGTGGGTGGCAGGCCCAAATCACCTAAGTATGAAGAATTGGCGGAAGCCTCCACATGTCTCTTCGGTGTAACTTCAAAGGAAGAATTAAGAAAAGGTCTCCAAATTTGTAAGAGATCACCATGTGGTCAGAGTCAAAGAAGGGACAAAGCTTGTCGTTGAATCATCTAAGTACAAATAGGGTCAGCGGAAGCCTCCACATGCCTCAAGAACGCAACTTTAAAGTGAGACCAAAGGGCCAATCTCCAAATGAGCACTAGTTCACCATGTGGTCAAAGTCAAAGAAGGGGTAGAGCCATTCGTTGAATCACCTAAGTATAAATAGGGTTAGCAAAATCCTCCACATTTCGGCTTGGTGCAACTTCAAAAAATAAAAATCTAGAGATAGGTCCCAAATGTGCGTTGAGTCTCCATGTGTCTAGGGTTAGACATATGGCCCTGCCAAATGAAAGGGACTTAGTCAAAAATGCAAAAATACTGAACTAACCCGCAAAGGGACACGTGGCCATGTTTCAAGTGTAGGTGGGGAGGTAGGCCCTTTTTGTGTTTTGATGTCATTAAAAAGACAAGGTAGGGAGGCGGGCCAGCGGAGTAATTTGAGTTTTTGAGGCTACGTTTAAAAGAGATAAAAGTATAAAAGTGACCCATAACTCCATCACCACTCAAGTAAAGCCATGTGTCAAGACCATATTAAAAGTGGGTGGGCGGGCCAAAATGTTCCAAATTGTCGTTTCTCTAAAAGCTAAAAAATGTAAAATGCATCCTCGCGCCCACTTCTATTTAAATCTCTCCCACGTGGATGACTCAAATTCAAAGTTTGTAAAGGAAAATTGAACGGTTGTGATTCAATGCATCTAGTTTTTCTACCAAGCATGGAAATGGACAAGGTGTTGGAGAGATTCATACACTGGTTTCTTGAATCAGTTCCAACATTTTTGTAACCGAAGGTAACTGTTCTTGGAAGCTTTTTAATGGATTCTCCATGCCATTATTAGGGTTGGATCTTGGTACTTTGTAGATGTAATAGATTTGAAGTAATCAATGAAGATTTTTTCCCTTTTCTTCCTCGTTTACTCCTTCTTTTCTTGTCTGAAAATTTGTGAATCATCCATCTTTGCATGCTAAGAAACTTTGTGTTCTTATTTTTAGTATTTCTAGAACTTTGTGTCCATAAAATTATATTTGTTTTGAAAGTGAATGATTCTATTATGTATCTCCTTAGATCAATATTTAGAAGGTTATAATTTGTTATCTATATTTCCTAAACATATTATTATGTTCTTCCTCCCTTATCTCCTTAATTCTTCTATTCTTTCGTATTCATGATATTTGGGCATAAACGTTTCAAAGTATCAAAAATCCACGCTTTGAAATTTGTATATTTGTACATAAGTTTTTTTTCTTTCTTTCAATAAGGGAACCTCTCCCATTAAAGAGGAGGGACTTGTTGTCCCTGACTATGGTTTTTTAAAGTTCTGTTTAAAAACCCAACATTTTTTGGAAAATCCGTTAGGGATTTTGTTTCAAATGGATCCCTTTCTAAAATACCAATTTCAAGATCATTCTTTTGTCTGGCGAATCTATGGTATACACGTGGGAAGAAAGCTCTCAGGGTTGAGGATTCCCATTTTCAACTTCTAGAGCAACAAAACTTCTCTCTTCCAGCAAGAAGGAATGGAGGAACTCATTCTATAAGTAAAACTCCTACTAAAGACAGAAATTCCAAGGATAGTGTTCCTCAGGAACATCTCAGTCCTAATATTTGTGCTTTGATACTTTCTGGTGTTTTTGTTCCCCTTCAGTAAATTTTTCCAAAGATGGCATCCCCTTTTCTTTGGGGACAACATGTTGGGCCTCTTGCTTTTCCTTAGCCATTGCATGAGTTACCTAGGGGTAACAAGAAAAATTTTCCCAAGTTTTGGGGTGATGGGAAAGTTCATCTAGATGAACACATTACAACCTTCATTGTTGTATGTGGGATTCTTGGGGTTGAACATGAAGATGTCTGTATCAGGATTTTTGTGGAGACATTGTAGGATAATGTTTTTGATTGGTTCTATCATCTTCCTATTGGGTCGATCACTAATTTAAATACCATGACAACTCAGTTTGAGTAGCATTTAAAACTTAATGAAGATGTGCATGCTCTGTTAGCTCAAATTTATCATATCAAGAAGGAACCATTTGTGCCCATGAGGGAGTTCGTGGCTAAATTCTACAAGATAATTAATAAAATTTCACATAACACTCATCCAGTGGATCAAATCAAAAATTTTTTCTTCCTCAATTCCCAGTTACCTAAAGTGAGTTATGCAATAAGGAGATATAACCTTGCAACTCTGGATGTTGATCAGTGGTTAGATATCAGTGTTGAGGATGATTTAATCATGTCTAATAAAATGAAAAGAGAATCCTCCAAATCTAAAGCTTCTTCTTCATCTTCCCCTAGAACCAATTCTGATCAGTTAGTGCAGAAGCTTGCAAATGATCTCATTGATCTCAAGAATAAATTGGCTCAGCATTATCCTTGCCAAGATGTTCCAAGAAATAATTTTCATCATAGGAACCAGCTGCTTGCTTCCTAGACCAGATTGACTATTAAAGGCCCACCCATCAAAGTTCTAGTCAATGTAGCTTGTGAAGTTGAAGAACCTGATGATGAGGAGTTTAATGAACTCTGTGAAGAACCAGAAGAAGAGATTGATGAAAACCCAGAGGATATTGGTGGATCTCAAGTTCATTTCCTCACCACTGAAGGTATGGATGATGAAGATGAATATGATGAAAGAGTGATAAATATGAATAGTGATTCATACGTTGTTATGACTTAGGAGAAAATGAACAGAAAAGAAAAAGTGGTACATCCTACTAAGAAATCTAAAGAGGTTCCTATAACTATTCCAATGATTGCAAGAACAGGAGCTCATATTCCCACTACCTCCACATAAAAGGTGAGTAATGCTAATTCCCCTTCTTCTACTTATGTTCCCAAAGCTCTATTTCCTTCAAATCCTAAAACTGGTAGATCGAAAGTCTCCTCAAATTCCTAGCAATGATGCCCCCATCTACCTCTAGATCTTTTGATACTATTGGTCACCTCAAAAAGAGCAAATCCAAATTTCAGAGGCAAAGTTTTACCAGACCCATCCAAAAGCTTTTGCTAAAATGGTAAACTTTATCAATTCCAAATCCAAAGCCTCATCCAGGTACTTCTAAAGGTATTTTTCCCACTCCCTCTTCATCATCTCTAATCAAGTCTTGTGGTTGCAGTCACTTCCCCTAATGAGAAAATTGAACCATTCTATGTGACTCTCCTCATAGCCAGCCATAAACTTAGTAATTATATTATAGACTCGGGATCATCAGACAATGTAATTCCTGTCCAAAGTAGCTCATGCTTTGGGTCCTGACTCTAACACGTGCCTTTAGTTCCTGATTATTCCATGGAGAGTAAAAAAGTGCCTTTGGTTTGAAGAATTAAAGATGCACAAGTAGCTTTTGCTTCTTTTTCTAGAGAAGAGGGTCTTAGCCACAATTTTGGTAGCTGATATTCCTCCCTCATATGGGATGTTGCTAAGTATAAATTTTTGTAAGGAGGTAGGAGGTGAAATTCAGATGGATTGGTCACATTCTTTGATCCCTATTCAATGGAAAAATGAAGAATCTTCTACCATGAGAAACAGACTGAGTATATTGTTTAAAACACTGATGATCCAAAAGCACGGATACTATATGAAGATACTAGGACATGGTAACTACACGATCATGTCACAAGATGAGGCACAATCTTCCTAAGGGAGTGATTCATGACCCCAATGGCCTTTAGACTCTAGATAGTTGATGGAATCTTCTCTTCAGATGGTTCTATAGCCGGAGAGTGGTGTGTTGATCATCTCCAGAAGGAAACATTCATCCTTTCTCCTTCAAGCTATGTTTTGAAAATACAAACAATACAGCTGAATATGAGGCACTCATACTTGGATTGAACATGGCAAAAGAAATGGGAGTGAAGAATATTTTTTCTCGTGGTGATGTAGAACTGATTATGAAACATGTTTAGAGATCTTTTCCCAAGTCAAGAATAGGAGAGTTAAAACATTATAGAAAATCTTGTATGGGATTCCATTGAGTTTCTTGATGCTTTCTCCATTGAAGTTGTGCCAAGAGAAAGGAACACTAGAGCTGATTCTCTAGCTGTCTCAGGGTCTTTGCTGATTCCTCACCTAGATTATCTCTCATGAGAAATTTACTATTGAAATGATTCATTGGCCCAGTATACCAGATAACACAAATAACTGGTAGGTTTTCGATGATGATCAAAACTTTCTCTCATTCTTAGAGCTTAAGGATAATTTTGACCAGTTGTATTTTGAAGGAAGTGATACTTCACCTAGGGAATGTATAACAAGATCCCTAAATGACTGGTGCGTTTGGGGGATCTGTTTGATAAGCATGATAGGTACATTAAGTCTAAAGCTTCTTAAGGAGCTCGACAGTCTACTGAATGTGAAAATATTAATATTGGGATTCTTGGTGAACCCAAGATAGTAAACATTGGAAAATTTTTGTACTCAAAATGAGAAGGAAAAGGACATAAATTTGATTAAAAGGTATGTTGATGTTCTTTCCTATTTGTATGATGATCTCAAGGATTTCCAGCCAAAGGAGATGCAACACTTTATCCCTCTGAAACCTGGGATTAAACCATTCAAGAAGATTTGAAGACAATACAATCCCAAGGTTGTTGGCACTATTTTTTAAGAGATCCAAAAGTTTCTAAAGGCAAGGATCATCTTCCCTATACATCATTCAACATTTATTGCCAACATTGTGCCTTTCAAGAAGAAGAATGGTCAAATTCACATCTGTGTGAATTTCAGGAATTTGAATCAGGCCTCTCTGAAGGACAACTATCCTCTTTCCATGATGGATCAAGTTTTGAAAGTTGTCACAAGATTTGAGATGTTGTCTATGCTTGATGGATTCTTTGGATACAATCAAGTGGAAGTAAATACCCCAGATCAACACAAAACTACTTTCAATACTCCTTGGGGAACCTTTGCTTACAAGAGAATGCATTTTGGTCTTATCAATGTTGGTTCCACATTTCAAAGACCTATGGACTTGGATTTTGGTAGTTTGAAGGGAAAGTGTGTGGTTGTGTACCTTGATGATTTGACTATTTTCTCCAAAACAAGGTCAAATCATTTTCAACATCTTGAAGTTGTCATCTAGAAATGAAGAGAACTTGGAGTTTCTCTCAATCCAAAGAAGTCAGTATTTTGTGTCACTGAAGGAAATTTTTTTGGGGTATATTATCTCTAAAGAGGGAATCAAGATAGATCCAGAAATATTTCAAACAATCCAGCAGATTCCTCTTCCCATAAGAAAAAAGGGGGTTCACTCTTTCTTTGGTAAGATAAACTTCCTAAGGATATTCATTCCTGATTTTGCATAACTATAAGCATTGCTCACATGATGAAAGGAAAGCAAAATTTTGGTTAGAATTCCGAGGGTAAGGAAGCATTTTAAGGGTAACAAGAAATCCATTGCTAAAACTCCCATCTTAGCATGTCCTTATTTCAGCAAGGATTTTATCATCTATTGCTATGCTACAGAGAGTACCTTGACTGTTGTGCTAACTCAGAAGGATTCTAAGGATCATGAACTTCCAATTGCATTCATAAGATACATTCTGAAAGCTCATGAGTTGAAATATACTATGATGGAGAAACATGCTTTTGCAGTGGTCAAAGTTGTCAAGTAGTTTCATTTTTTATATTCTTAATTCTCACTTTGATGTGCTTGTTCCTAATACAACCATCAAGTCTAGTCTTACACAACATGAGTTTGGAACTAAAAGAGGAAATTGGGTAGCAAAATTTAAATAATATGACCTTGATATCAAGCCAACTAAGCTAGTTCAGGGTAAAGGTTTGTGTGAGCTTATTGCTAAAGGAGCTGATGCAGAATTTTCCAAAGAAGCAATTGATGTTCTTGTTTTCCTCTTCCTCAGTTAAACAAATGAATGGTATACTGATATTGCACATTTTATTACTTTTGGAGAGTGTTCATCTCACTTGAGTACAAAGAAAAAGAGGACTATTAAGCTAAGATCTACACAATATGTATTGTGGGAGAATGCTTTGTTCAAATGAGGCATAGATGGAAGATTCTTGAAGTGTGTGGACAAAAAGCAACAGAAGAAGTTGTTCTCATATTTTCATGATCATTCTTGTGGAGGCCATTTATCTTCTACTATCACTACCCATAAAATCCTTCATGCTAGGTACTATTGGCCTACATTGTTCAGAGATGCATCAAATTGGGTAGGTGAGTGTGAAGCTTGTCGGACCTTTGTTGGGAGACCTAAGTTGGTTGCTTTGCCACTAAAGCCAATAGTGATTGATGAGACATTTCAATAGTGGGGACTGGATTTTATTGGAAATCTTAACCCACCTTCTAGTCCTAGGCATACTCACATGCTAATTTTTATAGAATACTTCATAAAGTGGATAGAGGTTATTCCAGTCAAAAGCACTACTTCTGAGGTGGTGTGTAATTTCATTAAAGAGCACATATTGATAAGGTTTGGGGTACCAAACAAGATTATGACAGATAATGCTTCGAATGTTTCTTCTTCAGAGATGATGGATTTCTACTATGATTATGGAATTTCCCTTGCTCATTCTTAGACTACTACCCCCAAGGGAATGGACAAGAAGAATCAACAAATAAGAATTCGGTAACCATCATTTGAAAGCTTGTCAATGACTCTCAGAGGAATCAGCACAAGAAACTTTATGAATCTCTCTGGGTAGATAGAAATACACCTAAAAGAGAAATTGGAATTTCTCCATTTCAAGTGGTGTATGGTTTTGAAGCTCAGTTTCCAGTAAAAGTGGAATTACCAGCCTTGCATCTAATAAAGGTTATTGAAGATTCAATTTTTACCAGTTCCTTAGACAAGAGGATCATGTATCTCTAGAAGTTAGATGAAGACAGGTTGTAGGTATTTGATAGAATCTCAGCTCATCAAATGAGGGTGAAAGCCTTATTTTACAAGAAAGTTAGACCCATACATTTTCAAGTGGGAGACATTGTTCAACTGTGGGACAAAAGGCTTGAACCTCAAGGAAGCCATGGTAAGTTTGATTCCCTTTGGCTTGGTCCTTTTAAAATAAGGAACTTTACTAGAGAAAATTCATTCTATTTGGATTATATGGATGGTTCTCCTCTCATGATTCCTTATAGTGGGTAGTATCTGAATTTTTTCAAGTCCTAGGTGACTAGGCGATCCTTCTGTATATTGTGTATAGTGTTGTTTATTTTGGGTCATTCCTTTGTGTTTTATTTCTATTTTTTTCCTTTTGGTTTGTTTCCCTTTTCGCGTATTTTTTCTTCTGTATTAGTTTTTCCTTTGACTCTATTTTCCCAATGGATAAGGCACTGGTTTAATTTTTTGGATTTTTTATATGGTCCTTGATATTTCCTCATTCCTCTATCAAGTCATCCCTAGAAAGAGCCATTTGTTTTCACCCTCGAAATTCCCTGCTTTTTGAAGTCAAGTTTTAAAAATTTTGAGTCGGTACCTTAGAGTAATGGATCATGTTGAGCCTGGTAATATTTGTAGTTTTCCATTCCATGGAGAAAAATTTGAAATTTAGGCGTAACGGTGGAGTTTTTCCCTTTCTTTTTATTCTTCCATAGTCGGAATGACAAGTGTACCTTCCCTGTCAATTTTTTCCCGAACATCCATGGGTAGTACGTGGACCTCTCAGATTGGATGTGGCATGACAATGTTTTAAGTGATAGCGGAAGCCTCCATGCGTCCAAATGGCGTAACTCCAAGGGCAGAGCCCAAGGGACAGTCCTCAAACAAGCACAGGATTTCCACATGTCCCAGGTCGAAAATGAAGATAGAACAATCCTAAATCAACTCATTATGGAAGTTTCAGTAGACGGCGCCACGTGCCTCATTGGCATAACTTCAAGGGTCAAAGACAAAGTCGGTTCCCCAAACTTGTGCTATCTCTCCACGTGTCTAGGGTTGAATAGAAATTAAGTGGGCGATAGGCCCAAAATAGTTAAGTATGAAGAACTAGTAGAAGCCTCCACGTGTCTCTTCGGCATAACTTCAAAGGAAGAATTAAGAGTGGGTCTCCAAATGTGCGCGATCTCACCACATGGTCAGATTCAAATAAGGGGAAAATATTTTTTTTGAATTTTCTAAGTACAAAGAGGGTTGGTGGAAGCCTCCACGTGCCTCAACGGAGCAACTTCAGAAGTGAGACCAAAGGGACAATCTCCAAATGAGAGCTAGTTCACCACGTGGTCAAATTCAAAGAAGGGGCAAAGCCGATCATTGAATCAGCTAAGTATAAAGAGGTTCAGTGGAAGAATCCATGTGTTAGCTCAGTGTAACTTCAAAAAAGAAAAATCTGGAGGAAGGGCCCAAATTTGCGCTGAGTCTCCACATGTTCAGCATTAGACATATGGTCCCGCTGAATGAAAGGGACTTAGTCAAAAATGCAAAAACACTAAACTAACCTGTAAAGGGACACGTGGCCATGTTTCATGCATAGGTAGGGAGGAAGGACCTTTTTGTGTTTTGATGTCATTGAAAATTCAAGGCAGGGAGGTGGGCAGAGGAGTAATTTGAGTTTTTGAGCCCACGTTGAAAAGAGGTAAAAGTATAAATGTGACCCGCAGCTCTGTCGCCACTCAAGTAAAACCACATGTCAAGCCCATATTAAAAGTGGGTGGGCAGACCAAAATGTTCCAAATTTTCATTTCTCTAAAATGTACAAAATGCAAAAGGCATCCCTAGGCCCACTTCTGTTTAAATATCTCCCATGTGGATGGCTCAAATTCAAAGTTTGCAAAGTTAGATTGAATGGCTGCGATTCAATGCATCTGGTTTTTCTACTAGGCATGGAAATGGTCGAGGAGTTGGAGAGACTCAGACACTCGTTTCTTGAATCAATTCTAGCATTTTTGTAACCGAGTGTAACCCTTCTTGCAAGCTATTTAATGGCTTCTCCACGTCGTTGTTAGGTTTGGATCCGGGTACTCTATAGATGTAATAGATTTGAAGTAATCAATACAGAATTTTTTCCTTTTCTTCCTTTGTTACTCCTTCTTTCCTTGTCTAAAAACTTGTGAATCATCCATCTTTTCATGCTAAGAAACTTTGTGTTCTTGTTTCTATGATTTCTGGAACTTTGTGTCTATGAAATTATATCTATTTTGAAAGTGAATGATTCTATTCTGCATCTCCCTAGCTATATACTTAGAAGGTTATACTCTGCTATCTATATTTCCTGAAGGTAGTTTTCTATTCTTCCTCCCTCATCCCCTTAATTCTTCTATTCTTTCGTATTGATGATCTTTGGGCATAAATGTTTCAAAGTTTCAGGAATCCATGCTTTGAAAGTTGTATATTTGTACATAAGTTTTGTTGCATGCTTTTAATAAGGGAACCTCTCCCATTAAAGAGGATGGACTTGTTGTCCCCTGACTATGGTTTGTTGAAGTTCCATTTAAAAACCTAACACATGCTCAGGTTAATGTCACTATCAAATGATTAATAAGAAGAGTATTTGTATAATTGTGACCTAAGAATTAGGGAGGAGTCGATGTGGAGGTAATAAAATCCACCTTCCCAAAGCATAGAGGAATAGTTGTGCCACCAATACACAATGTGTGTGAGGAAGATGCCCCTGAGAATGAATAAGGAGATGAAGAAGAGGGAAATTTAGACCATTCAAGGAAGAGAATGTATTATTCTCGATGGAGCAGTAGTGGCACATGAACCTCACAATAGGGAAGCACAGAGTAAGAAAGAACTAATCATGCTGAGTTTACAGTTGTCTCTAGTTCAGAAATAGAGTTTGAATAAGATATGTATTTCACCTCACTAAGAGATGAGTTAGAACAATAATTTGAGGAGCAGGAGAATTGGGCAAAAGAAAAGGCAACAAAGCAATCTCAGGAGAAGAAGAAGGAACCCATGCATGAAGAAGCAAATAATATCCCATTGAAGGATAATACACCGGTTCAAATGGGAGATCATGTGGGAAAGAAGATTGGTGAAACTTTTGTCATCAAGGAAGATATTGGTTTAGGGACAACAAAAATTACACCCACTCCCAAGAAATAGAGAACAAAAATAAAGGCACAAAGGAGGAAGTGGACACCAAGGTTTCCTCACATGGACTACATGGATGACCCCATAAAGATATTATGGGTGCAATTTTAGAGCATGGTGCCATTGAAACATTTTCATGCTTGGGAGTTTTTGGGTCAAGATGGAGGGGTATTTAAGACAAGGAAAATATTGAGTTAGAATTTATATAATCATTTAGAGGAACCTAAATTTGAGGTAAGTGAGCATTCGATTGAAATGATGATATTGAAGAATAATCATAGAGAGAAGTATACGGCCATAAACCCCAACCATTTGATAGATGAGTAGGTGAGAAATGCCTTAAATAAGATGGCTTCTAAAGTGGTAAGAAGAATTTTGGACGTTAGCGCCACAATTCGCACCTTGGTCACAGATAAAAAGGATAAATATCACGAAGTATATAGATAGTGGAAGGGCTTACAAGGGGAACAAAAAATAACAAAGAAGGAATTTGATAGTGTCAGTGCACTCATACAGTAGATCTTAGAGCAGTTCCCTTCTTTATTTAGCCAGGCCATAACCGATTATGAGAATAATATGGCATATCTAGAGGATGTTTTTGGAATTCTCTTGGTTAACATTTGAAGCTACATAGGTTCTTCAAAGGAAGAGATCATGAAGAAGAAGGAGAACAATAAAATTTATTTTGAATCCAATATCACTGAGTTGGAGGACTTGTTCACCAAGCTCAAGGAGGAAAATGAAAAAGTAGATATCAGCTTCAATAGATACAACAATTGTAAGCCATACATTGATGTTAGCTTGGTGGATGAAGAAGCTATATTGAATACTATCCATGAAAATACCCCAACAAACAATATTGAATGCACACAGTTAATTGTTGAGACCATGGCACAGAAGGAAAAGATTAAATAAAGCATGAGAATCTAGAACAATGCATTAGTGAGTTCCAAAACTCAATACTGGATCAAATGGACATCATTGATGGTGCATGCACAAAACTTGTGGTCGTGATTAAGGAGTTAAAAAGTGGATTTGAAGAGATCACTCCTGATCAGGTGCCAAAAATTGTGGAAGTTACACCAAGCAAATATTTTAAGGAGTTAGAAGGATGGAAGAAGTTATTGGATGAGATAGATGCATAATTCCCTGCGATCTTCCACACATAGGTGCCTTAGCAGATTTTGGGTAAGATATTCCTTTGTGAATCTTGAATTTTTGTTCCCCATCATGAATTTATGTGCTTGGTGATCGAAGAATTGTTGGGGCTGGAAATCCAATTAGTTTGGGGTAATGTTTCACCCTTGAAGTATGCTAAGTATTACAACGTGAGATTTTTGGATGCGTGGAAGGTAGGTTTAGAGGTTTGCACCCAGGCTAAACTCATTCGAGACTTAGTTGTATTTTGAGCGATGGGATGAAATTGGAAGATGAATGGTTTGAGTGGTGGAAAAGTAATGTTTTGAGAATAAAATAAATCATGGAGACTTCAAGTCAAAGAAAAGTCTATTTTGAGGAAGGTAAAATGTAAAAAGAAGATAAAGTTTCATGCATATTTTGGACTAATAATATGATTAGATCTAGGGTAAAAAATAGAAGATAACCTATTATCATGTGAAGCTTGCATTCTTCTGTATTTATCTTGTAATGCATGCATGGTTATTATTGGCATGTAAGCTATTTTTGAGTATGCATGGGTGGTGAAGGGAAAGTCCCCACTACTATATATAAGTATTGATTTACACGGTTTTGAGAGAGAGACAGAAATAAAGTAATGCTACTGGTATGATTTTACACACATGACTTTATGATAGTACTATGTATGTATTCAACTTCTGTGTTAGATGATGAATTAATATGATGAATCTTTATAGATAGATATTGGTTATTGATGTGTCTAATCATGGTTATTATATGGTGAATCTGGTATTAATCCTTATGTGATCTATATGTTTACTTATTATGTATATTTCCAAATTGAGTTCATGGATTTGATTGTTTGAATTTGAGTTGTACTTTGGGATTTGGTTATTATGAACATGCATGCTAACATCCTGGTAAGACAGTAATAAAGAGAAACTTGGTACCTTTGTGCACTTTAGGTGAGAAATCAGATCTGTCTAAGTGATGTGACAGCATGACTAATGTTTTGAGTGATAAAATAAGACTACAATCTAGCATGAAAAATTCAAACTTTTCCCATGACAACCTAACCCACATTTGAAAATATCTCTCCCGGTCAATGTAAACTTGTCCTCCTACCAACCCAATTACTTTATTACCCTCATAATAGCCAAGAGGAATGTGTTAATTTTATTTTCAAGTTTGTTTCATGTGTAGAGAAGTGATTCATGGATGCATTCAGAACCATCAAGAAGGAATCGCTCCTAGCGGCCTAAAAAGGATTATTTTAATGCTTTTTACACCCGGTGAACCCCCCCAGGAAGGTAATAAGAAACATTAACACACCCAAGAATTTTTTACCAAATCTATGAAATCATCCAAACTATTTTAGGAAAAATTTGGAATAAAAATCAAGTTTAGGAACAAGTTATGCAATTCCGGGCTATTCATAGGATGGTATGAGGAAATGAAAGAAGTGAAAAAACTAGTAAGCTTTTTCCAAAAAATTTAGGATCCTTGAATGGATTTGGGAATCAACCAGATACTCATCAATAATATAATAATGTCTACTTCACATTACAAAAATTTTCAAGATATTTTTAGAATCATATTTGTAGATATTGGCCTGACAGTGCAAGTAAAGATTATTGATCCTGGTGAAGATTCAACTAAATAATATGGGAGTTATAGGGAGATTTAGAATCTAATTCAATGGAAAATATAACATATGTGATTCCCTATTCCACCTAATTCTTTTTTTTCCTTTTCATCATCATAAAATTCAATAGAAATTTCTTTCATTGGTGCACAAGCTTGAGTAGAATTGAAGAAAGGGTCAAAAAGGAAAATTTAAGGAAGAATTGGCTCCTAAAACTTGTTTTAATGTTCTCGTAATCCCTTTTATAGTAAAAATCATATAGTTTTTTCCCTTGTAATTCTGCTTCTTTCTCCATTGGAAAGAAAATGTGTTCGGGTGGCTATTTAAGAAGTGTTCAGTAAAGGCAAGCATTTATTCTTATATATTTCACACTTGGAGACCCCTGGTGTCCCTTTTTACCTTTTACCAAATTAAAAAGGAATATTTGGGACACAAAACTCTGCACCTACATGATAATATGATTTTTCATCACTTAAAAGACAACTTCGTGTTTAGAAAATGTCATATACTCACTTAACCCCACATACCCCCTTCTCATGATAAACTGACCCTTGACACAATTTTCGGGGGACGTGTCCCTTTTTACCCTTTCCATAAGGGACATGAGGGGACACTACAATGTTCCAAAACATGAGGAGATCAATTTTCATCACTTAAAACACCAATTGGATGGTTATTATATGTTTTCAACCTCCCCTATCAGATGTGGCCCCTTCCTCATGATGAACAAAACCATGGCACATTTTGAGAAGGATGATGTATTTTTTCCCCTTTTTGAAGGGACTTTAGGGGCATAAAAGTGTGCCACCACATGGAGGAGAATTTTTTCATCACTTGAACTTCATAACTTGCTCACTAGGTATGTGTTTTCAACTTACCTACTGATATGTTTAGGACTCTCCTTCATGTTACTTCCACATTTGGTGCATTTTCACATGCCTCATGTCACTTTTTCCCTTAATAAATGTGTTAATGGAAATTGTGACATCCAATACCCATTTATAAATTTTTAACTCTAGCCATGAGTCTTCATCTAATCTAGGTTAACCAAGGTGAGTCAAAGCATGAGTTAACTAGGATTATGAAAGGGAGAAGGTATAAAGCTCACATTTAGTCATTCCTCTTTAATTTTTCATGTTTTTAAAATCTTCATTGTGCTCTCCCTTTCTATTGTTCTGCCAAATTTTCCTGGAAATCCCTCATGCTCAAAAACACAATTTTGCTCATTGCTCCCAAACCCTTGCTCCAATTGCCATGAAATTGGAACTATAGAGTCCTTACAAAAACACTTTTAAATGGAGTATTTACATTCCTCCATTAATTCCCCCTTCCATTTTCTATAGAACCTTGAAATTTTAAGCTAAAAATATTCACTTTTATCATATCTACACAAATCTAGCTATTAAAATCCTCTAAAAATTGGAGAAAATGCCAAAAATGAAAAACAAAAACTTTTGTCAGTGGTTTCATTTGAATCCGACACCGAGAAGATAAATTTATATTTTTATTAATCCTTCATTATACTAATTACTAATAATAGTAATTTTTTGAAAAATTTGCATTCAGATACCTCATTTCAGTCCCTCATGTTCAAGACACTCAAAATTGGTGAAATTGGTAGAATTGGCAAAAACTGACTAAAATGGGAAAATCATGATGAACATGCTAAAAATAATATATGCATAAAATGAGATAAAAATTATCACATTTCACTCATTCATTCATTACTTAATAATCCTGGCACTCACATGAATCTTCCTCCTGGATTCCCTGATACGACAAACATAAAATGCCTAAATGGGAAACTTCTAGTTTTGTCCTTAGAGATATTTCACTTCATCTCTGAAGGAGTACCTAATCATGAGGTGGATATTATTGATTTTGGATCCTTTCTTATTCTCTTACTCTGGTAATGGAAGTATTTTCTTTCACTCATTCAACATTAGTGCTCCATGAGTGGTAGAATCAGGATCATGGTTGTGTGAGAAAAGTACACAAAATTCTCCCTATGTGAATGATTGGTCATAAAGGTGTGGCATTATCTCAATACGAAGAAGGATTTTATCAATGAGGGAATCCATATTTCAGTACTTTTGGTGGTCTACTTCTCAAGTGTTCATCAATTCCCTTCTCAGTGTGTCTAGACATTGTTGCAGAGGTTCATCATTTTAGGAGCTTTCAAATGGTGTAAAGTATTCAAAGGATATGCATTGGAGATATTCATCGGTGCATCATTATGGAAGGTCATCATGGATCAAAATTTCATCTTCAACATCATTGGAGCTGATCTACATCGAGTGTGGAGGAATCCTTGTCCATGCTTTGGAACATATTTTCTCTCCTTTCCACATTCTTTCTTATCTTCTCTCCCCCTTTCTAATTATTCATTGTAATTAATCATTTTATTTTTTCTTACTCACTTAAGTGACTCTCTAATGTTGCATTATAAAAGTTCATTTTTAGTTATAAAAAGGGGACTTATTTACTCACATCCTTGGAAGATGAAAATTCACAAGTGGAATAATGATATGAAGAGTTGCATTGTAATAATATAAGTTGGGAGAGCCTCCTCACTTGAAAGGATGGTTATTATTGTTTACTAGCTCCCATATTCTCTCTAAGAACAAGTTATCAAATTCCTCTATCTCCTTTTCATATGTTTCCTTTCCATCTCAACTACACTCCATGAACATATACTTGTCAAATTTTATGCATTGAGAATTTGTGCTTCTTGTGTTTTATTCCTTATTATTTGTGAATGGTGTCTTCTCATTGAAATCATTGATATATACTTGTTTTTATCAATAAACTCCTATGTAATATTTATTGTCAAAAAATCTCATTACTATTCTTCTCACACCAATATCTCACAAGCTTTTTCCTCCCTTGTAGTATCTACAAGAACTTTTCCATAAGTGTAGGGAAGTGCCCCTATGTGATCCATGGTTGAAAGACCACCCCTAAGAAATTAGAATAGTGTAAATATTTCATGTTTTCAATAAATGGAGCTGCCACATTCAATCATAGGGACTTAGTCCCAAACGCTATTGGTGGGATTTCAATAATTTTCCTACCTGAAAAATTATTTCTCCAACAGTTTTTGGCACCCACTGTGGTGCATATTTAGTGCATATACACACAATATAAATTATGTGAAATATATATATATATATATATATATATATATATATATATTTAAAAACCAAAAATAAAATCTAAAATCTGAAATTAAAAAAGTAGTAAACCTAAATTATCCTTGAGTTGAATCAAAGATTTCCCAAAATTATTTGAAATAAGATATACCATATTGAATAGATTGAGAGGAATTATTAACCCTTATTTTGAATATTTTTGAAATTATAAATAACAAGTCATAGATAATCCATATTACTTCTCTCAAGATTCATCTTCATCTAATTCATCAAGTGGTACCCATGGAAATCCTATCCAAAATCCTACTGATACTCCTCCTAAAAATCCTCTTGCTTCTCCTATCTTTCAACCACCATTGAAATATGAAATCTCAGAAGAGGAAGAAGAAGTAAGAGAGGAAGAACCATAAGAAAAAATTTGAAGAGCATGTACCTATTCTATGAGGAAAAAACACTGGTCTATTAGATTTGACTCTACCACTTCATGAAATTAAAAAAGGGTCAAATATGAATTTCCAAACATTCTATGAAGATGGAAAGTAATGAACATACAATCATATCACAACTTTCACCACATCCTAAAAAATTATTGGGGTACAACATGAAGATGTTTTAGTGTGGCTATTCATGGAAACATTACAAGATGACATTTTAGACTGGTTCTACTATTTTCCATCATGGTCAATTTCTAGTTGGGATAACTTGAAAAGCAAGTTTGAAGCAAGATTCAAGAATGTATAAGATGTCTATGTCATCCTTTTTCAATTAACTCAAATGAATAAATAACCACAAGAATCCAACAGACGCAACAGACCAGTGAGAGACTTTGTGGAAAAATTCAACAAGTTAATCAACAAGATTCCCACCATTACCCATACCATTTTATATAACTTGAAAAGGGTCTTCATGAATTCCTAGTTTCCTAAATTCAATTTATTTCTACAAAGAGTTTAGCTAAAAGATTTGGACCATGCCAAATAAATTTCCATTGAAGTTTAAGATGACCTCATATCGTTAGGAAATATAAAGAATCCTTCAATGAAGGATAATTCTAAGAATCCTAAGGATGATAGAGATTATTCATTGTTGTAGAAGTTGGCTAATTACTTGAAAATTTTGAATAAGGAAGTTGCTCAACAAACACCCCATCAAAGTAGGAACATGAAGTAGATTTCATGAACACCCCAAAGGCTTTCCTTGGAAGCTCCACCAGTCAATGTAATATGTGGAACTCACAAAGATGAAGAACAAATTGTAGAGATGGAACAAGAAAGTGAGGACAACAATTTCCTAGAGATTAAAGAAGTGGAGAATGATGAACAAATCATATTCCTTGATCATCTAGGATGTAAAGAAGATGATGATGATGATGCACCTAGATTCTCATGTGTAGTGTTCACTTGATCCTAATCTCAAAAAGAAAGTTCCTTCACCGCTACTCCAAACAAGAAGGTTGAATATCCTCATTTTGATACTCTACAAAATAAAATAATCAAGTGAGGATCTCCACTCCCACCTTCCATGGAGTTGGAAAAGGAGAAGACAGATCTTGTAGCAAGCTAGAGGCTATCTGTTGTTCCAAGTAAGTCTCCTAATACTCCTCTTAGGTCTAATTTTGTTTCTTCAAAATCTAGTCCTCCAATATATTCTAATGTAATTACAAAATATGTTAGGATAATTATTATTTACCTTTATTAATTATGCATTGCATATTAATTAGTTTATTAATGTATTGGTTATATGGTTATATTTCATCATAACCATCTAATTGTCTTTATTCTACAAATGGGATTTGTTCTATTTTTTTAACAACACTATTGTTTATTTGTATTTAATTTGGTTATGCTACTTGGATGTATTTTCAGAATATTATGTGAATTAGTTTATTGTTGCACTTGTGAAACATATTTTTGTGTATGTATTCAGCTGTACAATTCCTATAAGAATTGTAGCTCTCCATTGTAATTTTGATTGTGTTGATTAATATAATTCTACAAGCTTCTATCCCCATTCTACATTTGGTACCAAACTGAGAATCTGGACATGTGAGTTGGTGAAGGTGTGGAAAGAGAGAGCAGTAAAGATAGAGGAGATTGGAGAAGTGTTTGTAGCAATTAAGAGTCTTGTGCAACCTCCCAGTCCCATCAATTCCTCCCCACATCCTCCTATTTGTTCCAGTTGTTTAGAACACAAATTTGTTTTACACTGGTGCACCCTGTACCAGGAAAAATTTGTTGCAGGAATAGAAAATTAAAAAAAAAAAATCCCCATCTAGGGGTTTTATCTCTAAATTTAGAGGATAATATTGTCTCTGCTACATTTAGAATACCACTAGATTTAGAGGCCTATGTCTTCACAAGCTACTTTTCTAGTGCATAAAAGGATTACATTGAGCAAGGCATAGAACTAAGCCATCCAATCCTTGCTCTTGCATTAGCTTTCATTCATATTGTTTAAGCCAAGTTGGAAAGGAATCCACCAAGTTATACACAAAGATCCTGATCAACCCAAAAAACCCCTTTATTCCAGTGTTTTGAGACCGAGTTAGACAAGTATTGGTTGTAGTGGAGAAACCAAGCTCCCACAATACTCATAAACTGAGTTGTTTGGAGAGTATTGTAGGCCGAGATATGAAAACATTGGAAGTGAGTCATGTTTTACACCGCCATCGAGCCATTTCTAAGCCAACTTCCATCTAAATTCCCAACTCCTCCTGAGTTGAGCCATGAGCAACCCTACAGAGGCATCAATTAAAATTGAATCCTCTCAACATCAAATGACCTACATAAATAAATAAGTTTGATTTGCAAAAACGGTGGAACAAAGCACCGACCTCTGCATCAATTCAACATGGTGGAAACGCATTTGGAAGTGGAAAAATCCATGAAAACATCCATTGCGACCTAAACATGCTCCTATTACATCCTCCACGCACAATTTGTCCTCCACAAGTACTGTGTGACCTGCAAAAATCCATAAATGAACAAAAGAAAACACAAATCAAAGCGACGGCAGAAAAAAGAATCGATTAAAGGAGTTAACATCATTTCAAATCTAGAAAACAAGGATAAAAACCTAAATTGACTCCACGCATACAATCCATGAGGACTCCAACTTAGCCAAGTTGCAGCTTTTCAAAGGTTATTCATTTTCAGTGTAGTATAAACTTTCATTCTTTCATTTATATGTTAAGCGCTCATAACAGCTAAGTTGGTAAGTGAAAGTGACTTGGGTGGATGAGATTTGGGGTTCAAACCCCACCCCCAACCTGATTTTTAAACCAATTTTAATTTAGCAACTCATTTGCGAGAAACTGCTAAGTTTGGAGGATAATTTAGTAGGAAAACCTCCACTAAACAGCTAGTTATAACTAAATGGGCCCCTAAACCTTTAGTCAGAAAAACCCTATTTTAGGGCCGAAACAAAATCTCCTAGTACGCCTGTTTTTTTAATTCTGAGCAACATTTTCCAAAGGGGGATAGCTACAAGTTGCATTTTTATCTTGTTTTTTGCAATTCTTTACTCACAAGGTCGTATTGGGCTTCGGAGGCCACCATGGGCCCGAAAAATAAAATAAACTTCCTTGCATTCAAATTTTCAAAAAATTTGAATGTAATTATATGCTTCAGTATATTGTACTAATTTGTAGGTTTCCATAGTCAACCCCAAACTTTGTAACTGCTCAGAAACTAGTAGAATATTGTAATAAAAAATAGTGAAATTTGGTTCTAAAATAATCACAAGATCCTATATCTCATTCGCAGTGTTCAGTACATATAATGCCTCTAGGAAGCACTTACGGTTAAAGTCGTTGTGAATACTATTGTACTTAACACCTAATATAGTTGCAACAACATCGTCTGGGCATCGTCCCTTTAAATCGACGAGGAGTAATAAGGTCACAGTGCACACACTATGAGCCATCCTATCCATCTATGAACGATTGCATGACATAATTCTAGACTAAGAAATTATTTGAGTATATGCAAAGTTATGTGCACATATGAGGAAATTTTTTTGATCCAATGTCAATGATTGCACATACCCCTTTCAGTACTGTCTTAGTACCACGTATTGAATTCTTTCATGTATGTTAACACCTCTTTCACATACCGTCAAGTATGTAGAAAGG
This sequence comes from Taxus chinensis, assembly GCA_019776745.2. Lineage (NCBI taxonomy): Eukaryota > Viridiplantae > Streptophyta > Pinopsida > Cupressales > Taxaceae > Taxus > Taxus chinensis. Next base: position 884,130,700 of record CM034146.1, on the reverse strand, counting down.
GAAAACTTCTTCCACATACTTCCAGGAATATTGGAAGGGTGTGTATTTAGAAAGGTTCTATATATCAAACTGACAGTATATAGATTGGGAGACCTTATACCTGGAGTGATAAGAGCCTAACCCTGTCAGTGATTTCTGTAAAATGGGCACCAATGCCCCCAAAAATTTTCTTCCAGAATCAAAACTACTCAGAGGAAACAACTATGTTGCTTGGAAGACAAAAATCAAGAGACAACTTGAGTTTGAAGAGATTTGGCCTGTTGTGACTAGTAATCTAACCAAATCAACAACTGATACAACACAACAACGATAATTTGATAAATCAGATCAGAAGGACAAACTCATCATCTTGCTTACAGTGTCTAATGATGTGCAACCCCACATTTGAGATGCCAAAAAATCCAAATAAGTGTGGGATAAATTGAGCACAGTATTTGAGGCCAACCAAAAGAATGTCATACTAAATTTTTAGAGTCAGTTACATACACTAAAGTTCAAATAGAATGAGAAAATTGAAGCTTTCTTAAGAAGAGTTGCAGGGTTGAGGGCTTCACTTCTATCCCTGGGAGAAGCAGTCACAGATGATTCTCTCGTTCCCATTCTTTTGAGATCATTCCCCTCTTCTTACTACATTTTTGTAACAACACTAAACATGTAAGATATAATAGTTAGTTTTGACAAGCTGGTAAACCTATTGCAATAAGAGGAATCCATACATAACAAGGATGATGAAAAGGAGCATGCACTTTCTTCTCATCAAAAATGGAAAGGAAAAGGTAAAGGAAAACCTAATTTATCAAAATTCCCAACATCAAAATCAGTATCAACGTCAAGGGGAAAAAAAATAGAAGAAGCAATGTCCAATCTACAAAAGAGGACATGAATTGAAATATTGTTGGTATAACCCTATAAGAAAGGTTTATCAAGCAACTCTGGACCTCAACACCAAAAATATCACAAGGGACATGTAAACTACAATCAAGGGTAGAAAAAAGGGCACTGGAAAATAAGACCTCATCAGCAAGGAAATATTGTAGAACAAGAAGAACATTCAAATAATGAAGAATTCTTATACACTGCTCAATCAAGTGAACCTTCCATGTCATCTAGTAATGTCTGGTAAATTGATTCAAGAGCCACTCGACACATGACTGGCCATAGATACTGGTTTACTTCAATGATGAACACACCTTCAAAAAACCATGTTTCATTGGGAGATGATTCTTCATATGCAATTTAGGGGATTGGGAACATTTCTCTACCCCTTGGTTCATGCAACTGCAGACTATCAAATGTCTTATATGTACCTAGGTTGACAAAGAATCTACTTTGATTTAGTCAACTACTAGATCACAAGTTACAAATTGACTTTGATAGTCATTCCAGCAAGAAAACATGTTTGATTTGAGACAAGTAACGAGGCTCAAAAATAGTTATAAAATCCTCCAATGTGGGACATATGTTTCAGCTTGATTTTTTCCATAGATATGATCAGGCACTTGTGGCATCAGAGACTTGGTCATGTTAGTTTCAAGTATCTTGAGACACTAGACCATTGTAATATGGTACATGAGCTACCAGCTCTTTAGAGGGATATATACAAGTTTCCTCACTGCCTAGTAGGAAAACAACACAGAGCCTCATTCTATAAAAGTACTTTTCGAGCTTATGGTAAGCTTGATCTAGTTCATACCAATTGTTGCGGTCCGATGCAACCAAGTCATTCTGGATTTTAGTACTTCATGCTTTGTGTTGACAAATATTCAAGAAAAAAGTGGATTTTTTGTCTTCACAAGAAAAGTGAATCTTTTGAAACCTTCAAGAAATTCAAAGTAGCTATTGAGAATGAAACTGGTCATCACATAAGAACTTTTCGCTTAGATTGAGGGGGGGAATTCACCAGTAATGAGTTTAAAGACTAATTACAAAATCATGGAATTCGTTGAGAAATTCATCCTCCACACACACCACAGTAGAATGGTGTTGTTGAGAGAAGAAATCATACTATCACAGAACTGGTGTGATACATGATCGATGACTCTGGACTTGCAAAGACATTCTGCATAGAAGCAGTAAAGACAACAATGCATTTTTTTGAATAGAGTGTCCATATTTTGTCTTGACGGAGTAACACCACAAGATGCATGGTCAAATTAGAAACCATCTATTACACACCTTAGAGTATTCAGGTGCAAAGTAAGTATGCACATACCTAAGAAAAAAATAAAGAAATTGGACATGAACTCACAGAAACTCATCTTCATTGGGTATAGTGAAGAGACTCTTGGTTACAGATTGATGGATCCAAAGACCATAAAAGTCTACACCAACAAAGATGTTGAGTTTTTTGAGAATATTGAAGCAGAGTCTCCTCCTCCAAACTCACATGATGTAGATTTTGAACGAGTTATAAAAACTGAAGATGATGTTCCCACAAATGATGAAAGTGGGAATGGGGATGATGGTGTTGATATGATAGAACCACGACCCATGGGAACAATTCAGTGTATGCCCAAGTGGTGTACTAGCACATTACAAGATGCAAGAATGGATGTTCCACCGGATACATTGACCCCTAGACCACGGACTCGCAGTAAAGCAAGAGAAGAATTTAACTTTGCTTTGATGAGTAGAGTTATCGAGTCTGATGAGCCCTCTATAGTCAAGGAAGCCCTACAGTCAAAATCTTGGAAAGATTCCATGGACTCTGAATATCGGTTAGTAATGAAAAAAACACTTGAACTTGTCGATATTCCACTAGGGAAGAAACCCATTGGATGTAGATGGATATTTAAAATGAAGTAAAAACCAGATGGGACATTGGAAAAGTATAAAGTGAGACTAGTAGAAAATGGGCATGCACAAAAAGAAGGCATTGACTACGAGGAGAAATTTTCTCTTGTAACTAAGATCAAAAGGATTAGGATGATCTTTGCTATAGCTGCATAGTTTGGATGGAATGTCCATCAGATGGATGTAAAAACTGCCTTTCTGAATAGATATTTACAAGAAGAATACTATATGACTCAAACTAAGGGATATGTAGTACTTGGTCAAGAAACAAAGGTATCCAAACTCAAGAAATATTTGTATGGCCTCAAATAGAAACCTTGGCCATGGTACATCAAAATTGATGAGCATCGCGTACAACAAGGATTTGTTAGAAATCCATACAGTCCTAATATTTACCTCAAAAATCAAGGGGGGAGATTGTGATTGTTGTTGTCTTTGTCGATGATCTATTCATCACTGGAAGTTCAGTGAGGATGATCGATGCAACAAAGAAAGATCTTAATTGATCGTTTGACATGACAGATATCGGGCTAATGCACTATTTTCTTGGATTAGAAGTATGGCAGAAAGAGAATCACATCTTTGTTTCTCATATGAAATACTCTAAGACAATGCTTGAGAGATTCATGACGATGGATTACACATTGATTTCGACACCTATGGAAAATAAATTACAGTTATCTCATTCAGATCCATCTCTTGAGGTAAATTCCACTATCTATCGGTAGTTGATTGGGAGTCTCATTTACCTAACGTACACTAGACCAGATATCATCTTTGCAGTAAGTTATCTATCTAGGTTCATACAAGAGCCCAAATTTTGTCATTGGAAATTAGAAAGGTGCATCTAGAGATATCTCAAAGGATCAGTGGATCTTGTTCTAGAATACAAGAAGAATGAAAACTTCTTCTTGTCAGGATATTCGGATTTAGATCATGCAGGCAAGATTGATGACAGAAAATCCAATTTAGGATTTGTATTCTTTATGGGATCTGGACCACTATCATGGGGAAGCAAGAAACAACACTTTGTTTTTCATTCTTCCATAGAAGTCGAGTATCATTCTACAGGAGAAGTTGTCTTTGAAGCGATTTGGATACGTCATATACTAGAGGGACTTGGAATACCATAGGACAAACTGAACATCATGTATGTTGACAATGAAGGTGTTCTCAAAATTTTTTGCAATCTAGTTTTTCATTAAATAAAAAAGAACATTGAGGTACAGGTTCATTTCATACGTGAGCATGTGTTGAAGCAAAACATACAACTTCAATTTTGTGTAATAGTTGAACAACGGGTAGATATCTTCACAAAGTCACTTGCACATGATAAGTTTGAGTTGTTTAGAGATTTCCTCTCCTCATCTCTTGAGACAATGCACAATTAAGGGGGGGAATATTAGGCTAATTATTATTTACCTTTATTGAATATGCATTACATATTAATTAGTTTATTTATTTATTGGTTATATGGTTATATTTCATCATAACCATCTAATTGTCTTTATTCTACATATAGGAGTTGTATTGTTTTAACAATACTATTTTTCGTTTGTATTTAATTTGGTTATGCTTCCCATATGTATTTTTGGAAGCTTATGTGAATTAGTTTATTGTTGCATCTGTGTAATATATTTTCATGTATGTATTTAGCTGTACAAATCCTATAAGAATCACAGCCCTCCATAGTAATTTTAATTTCATTGATTCATATAATTCTACAAGCTTCTGTCCTTGTTCTACAAAGGAATCCACTATTCCCCAAACATCTTCTCCTATGGCCAAGTCTGTTCCAACTCCAATATATTCCTCATCTACATCTACCTATTTTGATATCATAGAATATTGGAATAAGTATAAAGTGTATATTTTTGAATATGAATATATGTGGAATCAACTAGAAAAATTCAACAATCTTATCCGTCATATCAAAGGTATTACTTGAAAGCCTAATATTTTTGTTCCTAGCTCTAAAATACTAATATAAACACCACCAACTCCTCCATCACAGAATATGTTTTCCATAAATGTATCCAAGACTAATAATATTGATCCAGTATATCTCTCCCTTCTCATTGGAGGATACCTAATGAATAATTGCATAATGAATTTGAGATCTTCTAATAATGTAATTCCCATAAAAATTTCCAATTCCCTTGAACTTACCTTGACATGGGCTAGTTGATCTTATTACTCTATGGAGTCCAATAAAGTTCCACTTATGAGGAAGATCATGAAAACATATGTAGCTCTCATTGAATTTCCAAATAAGAAAGTGTATCTGACTATTTTGGTATAAGATATTATGGCATCATTCTAATTTTTACTTAGTAGAAGTTTATGTTGGGACTTGAGAGGTAAAATCCAAATAAATTTATCTTATGTAACCATTTTGGTTAACGGGCAGATGGAAAATTTTGTCCCAGTAGGAAAGATGAAATACACAGTAAAAAATTCAATAGATCCAAAAGATAATATATTTTACCAGTCCATTGAGAATGGAAATCATTTCTTAACATCCAAATATGAGGTAGAAATTCCTATCTTGAAAGGACCAAACATTCCTTTCTAGTTGGGAATTGATAATGATGAAGAATGGAAAGATCTTAAATTGCAAGAGAATATTCTGGAATTTCCAAATGATGAAGGCTATAATGGAGATGAAATGATTCTTGATGAGTTCCAAACTAAAAAATCAGTGAACACATAATTTTGTGAAGAATAGGTGTTCTTATTTCCATTTAAAGAAGAAGACTCTCTTGGAAATCAGTGTATTGATAGAACTGATTTCAAGCTTCTCATTGAACATGTCACCCATGAAGGAGAGAAAATAAGTTTTGATGATCCTTTGAAATATTAAAAGAGGAATTTGTGTAATAAATGTTGAGAGTTGCAAAAGAAACATAAGATCCTCAACTTAGCCTTGAACTCCTAATGCATGCAATGGAATTGCAAGATAGGTATGAATCTTTTTTCTGGCCTCTCAGTTGATTTAAAAAAAATTCATGATAAAATAGATCAAGATGAAAAATCTAATATTTCTCTTGAGTCAATGGTTGATGGATGTGATGATGAAAGTGAATTTTTCTCTTTTAAATTTAACGAGAAAATTTCTCTGTTGAAACAAAGGTCTTTAAGTCCTTTGGAGATGAGGCATCTCATAATGAAGAAGAAGTGAAATTCAATGAAGTTTGGAATGATGAATCAAGCTCTAGAAATTGTTTCCTTGAATTTCAAAATGAATATTCTCATATTGAATATGAAGATGAGATTATGGAAATTTTGAAGGATTATGTGCAAGAAACCCTAAAATTTATGAAAGAAACTAAATATTTGGAGCTCAGTCTTGATATCTTATCTCATGTTATAACTAGACAAAATAAGTATGAAGTTAATTCGGATTCTTCATTTGATGCCAAAATGTTTCATGATGAAATAGATGGACTCAATGCTCCTCATGAAACATTTTTCAATAAGCATGAATGTGGGAAAGGGAAAAAAATGAGAATTTAAGCAACCCAATCAAAAATTAGCCTTGGGGTTATATTGAAATACAAAATGGGAAATCAGCAATGCAGATGATCATAGAAGAGAATCTACAATCTGAAACTAATTTTTAAGATAGTATGAATAATATAATTTTTGGGTGAAGCTATGAGAATTAGAGTAATTATGTACGATCAATCCTCCCAATTGTATAGAAACCCATGAATACACTTGAATTTCATAAGTAGTTAATGAAAGGAAGCTACTTCCTCAAACCAGTCAATGGCCTCGTAGAATATCATCAGCCGATGCTACAATAAAACAAGAGTTATTGTTTCATTTTATACTACTTATTCTTACTAAAAAACTACTCTATCGATGTATACACGTCTTGCCATACTTTTCATCTTTCTAACATGATAAAGGGTGCTTCATGTGAAAAAATTTATTTGCAAGGACTATATTTTACCATGGTTATCTATTACTTTGGTTGCTATTATTTTCCATTTTCTTATATTGTATGACATTCTTTGTGGTCTATGACCTATGTCTTGCTTGTTCATTTCTTGTATGCTTTTTTCTGCTTTAGCTCTGATTGTCTTGTGAGATTGTGATTGATGTCCCATGTTTGTAACCTATTATTCATGGTGTACATTGTCTTCTTGCTTGCTAGATTACACATTCTCTTCTATACATGCATTTGTCTTGTTTGCACTAACACATGTTTATAATTACTTTGTTTGAATGTGCCTTGGTTTTTACAATGGACATTCCCTCCACCTACAGGGTTACATTTTTAGATAAGCATTTGATCCTCTACTTTTTGCAACATCATTCTAGAGATGTATCATGTACCCCAAATGAGGGGGGCATACAGTGGGTGAATCAGTCACCCCATATAACATATCAAAGATTTAGTATAGGCCTACACAACACAGGGGAAAAAAAGAGTTACAAACTATAGAGTGGCCAATAATATGACTTTGGCCTTTAGTTTATCACAGACACCATTCCCCAGACACAAACATGAGTACCTAGGTACTCTTGACCTTTCTTAGGCACCTATAACCATGGGGTAGTTATAGTTACTTTCTTAGATCAGCGTAGTTTTCACCATCTGACAGAGAAGTTTTAAAAACACAGGTACATGCACAGTCCTCGAACAATAAAAATGCATTCTCTCCTTTTTCTACTTGGATAAAACTAGATCAATCTGAAATAACATGGATCACACAATCTACAATGGTGTATAAATTTCGGGAAGCAGTCAGGAATGGAGAATAACACCGGACCTTTCTCCCCAAAGCTCTTATTTCATGGTGTGAGATCACCCAAAAAACTCTCACTTGGTGTGAGATAACCCATAAAACTTGTTATTGGCATGAGATATCCCAAAAATATCTCTCTTCTACAATAGTTTAGGACACTTTATATCATTTTCACTCATCGCGGATTAGGTGCATATGTTCCTTTTTTACTACTTTTTCAAATTTTTACATACTTTCACAATTTTTTCATATACACATATTTGACTACTCTTTCACTCTTCTTTTGTAGGTCTGTCATTAATACAAAATTAGATGAATCCCTTCATCAAGTGATAAGGACAATAGGTATAGCACGAAACAACACATACGCTTCACCCTTAGGGTCGCTTCATCTTCTTTAGCTTCCATACTTAATTTTTATCACTCTACACTTTTTCTTGTTTCTTTGGCACATTTTCACCATCAATCTACATGGTTATCAGGTACGCATCTCTTATATACTTTATTTTATCAAGTATTCACTCAACAAAATAAAGTGGGGCAAAATGAAAACACTAAATCACACACTTGGGTACATTTCTAGGTCCTAATCACATACTACTATTCATATGCTTCCTAAGTGAGAAAACTAGTAATTAACATCTACCTATGGCATCTTTTTTGTCTTTCTGGTTTCCTCTTTGGTCTCACATATCCCATAATCCAGTCTAATCTTTTTTTATTTATATTTATCGACTCTAGACCAACGACCAACCAAGACACCAGATCCCAGGTGCCCTTGTCCCCTTTGGGTGCCCTATACGTCTTTGTATTTTACTCACATCTTTTGTGCCTCTTTTATCTTTTGGGTGTCTTGTTTTCTTATTGGTTTGCATTTCAGGTTTTAATTACGAAATTCAAACAAGGTAACCATATAAATACAAAATCTATGTGATCATAATAAAGGACCAAGCTCTAAGCATCTATTATCACCACCTAAGGTTGTATCCAAAGGAATTGTAAGAGCATCAAGGCATCATATAGATTGATTAAAGGGACAAGTGACTATATTTTCTACATACACACATAGGAGGGGAATTTCAATCTAAAATCCACACATCTATCTACATTGCTACATCTAGTTACTATTCGCTATTAAGAGCATATTGCACAAGAGATTTCTAAGGCACGATTTTACACATGCGCACATAGAACTACATGGAGTTTGAGAAGTATTCCAACGCTCGGTCGTAAGTTCACTCTATCGATTGACTACTGGGTTCATTCTGAGTTCCCATTTGTATCTTTTCTTTTTTAGGATTCGATGTGTTTTGGGGTTTTGCAGGAGATCATTTGTTTTACAGGATATAGGAAAATTCTACAGAGATAGTGTAATATAAAGGTGACCAATAATGAAGGCTAGCGACCACCTTATGACATAAGAAGAATAAATTTATGATTATTTTTGCATTCACAAGCGCCTGTTAGAGGTATCCAGTGCCTAGATGCCATTGCCCTAGTCCAAGCACCCTAGTCCGGGCTCATCTGAAAATTACATAATTTTTTGAGTGTGTTTAAGACAATTTCATCCTCTTGTTCATCAGTATTCTAGTCCTGGATACTTCAGGATCAATTGCAAAATCAACTAAGTCTTCTATTCCCTCTATTGCACTTAGAGTTTCAATTTTCCTTAGGTTATTGTTTGTGTCAAAAAATTTCTTTAGCATTTATTTACTACACGTGACTCTACAATATCTTAGGGTTTTACAAAATTTTCATTTTTGTTAAATCAGATAGTGGGGTGTGTAAGACCAAATACGAAACAATAAATACATAAACATGGCCAAAGTTATATGTCAATTACTAATTTTATCACTTAGGAATCATATAAATAGTGGTATGTGATTAGGACCTAGAAATGTACACAAGTGTGTGATTTTGTGTCTACATTTGCCCCCACTTTATGTTTTTGGGTGAATACTCGATAACATAAAGTATATAAGAGATATGTACCTAATAACCATTTAGATTGATGGAAAAAACATGCCAAAGAGACAAGACAAAGCGTGGAATGATAAAAAATGAAGTGTGGATGCTAAAGAAGAGGAAGTGACCTTATGGGTGAAGTGTATGTGTTATGTTGTGTTATACCTCTTGTTGTTGTCACTTTTTCTTGCTGATATGGGGGTGCTTGTTGTTGTGTATTAAGTACACACCAGAAAAATAAGAAAGAAAGAGTATTCAAAGTCATGTGCTATGAAATCTTTGTGAAAACATGCAAAACTATGTATAACTGTGAAAAAGTAGTAAAAGGAAAATGTGCACCTCATCCATGATGAGTGAAAGGGGATAGAAAATGTCCTGAAATATTGTCAAAGAGCAAGTTTTAAGGGTGATCTCATGCCAAGTGTGAGTTTTTTTGGGTGATATCATGTCAAGAATGAGTTTTTTAGGTGATCTCACGCCACAAAAGAAGAGTGTTGGGGAGAAAGGTCTAGTGTTATTCTTCATCCCTGATTGCTTCCCAAATTTATACACCACTGTAGATGGTGTAATCTTGATTTGTTCCATGTTTGATCCAGTTCCATCCAAGTAGAAAAAGAAAATAGAATGCATTCTAATTGTTGGAGGAATGTTCTCGTAGTGTGAAAAATGCTCTATAAATTGTTGAAAATTGTGTTGATCTTAGAAAGTAACTATAAATGCCCCATTTTCATAGGCATTCAAAAAAGGTCAGGAGCTCCCAGGAACTTGTGTCTGTATCTGAGCATTGGCATCTATGCTAAAATGAGGACCCAAGTCAAAATACGGGTCGTTATGTGACTGTAACCTTTTTTTGTTCATGTATTATGCAAGCTTGTACTAAAGCTCTGAGCTCTTGTATGGGGTGACTTATTCACCCAATGTATGCCCCCCTTGTTTAGGGCACGTATACGATGTCGCTAAGAGTATGCAGCCTAAAGGAGAGGATCAAGGTCGATGTAGCCAAAATTATACAAGTAAGACATAGGGAAAATCCTAGAAACAATAACAGATAATGGAAAATAGTGGAAAACAAAGAGTCATACAATCATGGTCACAAAGATTCGTGCAAAGAAAATGTTGCACATGAAGCACCTATTTTCATGTTAGGAAGATAAAATGGATAATAAGACATGTATATATCGATAGAGTAGTTTGCTAGTAAGAATAGGAAGTAGTATGATCAATAAAACAATAACACTTTTAGTTTGTAAGAAAGTAGATTTCGTGGGACTGGTAAGAGCTATAGTGCAAAATATCCACGATGCATGTAAAGAGATGTTGGAATTGTACATTCACAACTAAAGACCAAGTGAATGTGCATGTGTATATAGAAAATATAATGACATACTAAGTATATCTCTAACATTTGAATCAAATTGTACATGCAACAAGTATAAGCAAACAAGAATAGATGCAGTATGTTGTGAATGTGATAGGAGCAGGGTGTCACTTGATTTGATGTGTAAAAATGTGTATGAGATGATGTTCATTTATAAAATACCCCTCGATAGTAAAAAATGAACCATAGAACAAGAGTGTATCATCAAAAAATGGTTTGAACATGTTCGTTAAAAAGATAGATCAATGAAGCATATAACATATATTGTAGAAGATGATAGTATGATGTGTGAGAAGAAAATTTTAGAATGATGTATCACAAAGCGCAGAGCATGAAATGTAACGTGTGTGAGGTTCATGGATGTAATATGCCCTCAAAATTCAAGTGTGAGGCTTAGCATGAGAGTGCATCATAGAGTAATGATGATACAATACATGTATTAAAGGGTTTGTATTGATGCTTAAAAAATATTAGACATTGAGCACAAAGTGTGAATCACATGAGATGACAGAGAAATTTGATAGCAATGCAAAAAAGCGGAAATAATATCCGGTGCCCCCCAAGTATGTGATTGGTCTAGATCTACTCGATGTTGCTAAAGGGATCAATGTAAGGGGTAATTTTCTTGACAAAAGTGATTGGACGCTGAAGCAGAGGTTGTGAAGGGAATTTGAATGGCGGAAGTTAAAAAAGGCCTTTTGAAGTTTGTTGGTATTTCTTAGTGAGTGGTTACTTATTTGGGATTGGTAATTTTGTAGATGACTTGAGTGGAGGTGGAGTTAGAATTATTTTGAGAGGAAGATGCTTAGTAGGCTCTAAAATTACATTAGTAACAATGGTATGATTCTCATGAGACATATATGAATCATATTTACGAATCCAATGAGATTTAGCAATTAGATATGAACATGTAGCATCATTTTGTGCAAATGGAATGAGACTATAATTATTAAGGTGGCCAATTTGTCATTTGATAACATAACAAACATTTTCATTATGTCTCTTAATTTGACGATAATTGTAATATGGATGACCTTGGTATTTTGCAAGTTGATAAAGAGGATAGAAATGAGTAGATGGCAAGATAATCAATTGATGAGTGAGTAGTCAAGGAAGAATATATTTTTTCTTAGCATTTAAATGAAATTTGAGAGGTGCAGGTAAGACTTGGGGTTCACTGATATGAGCACATGTAGAAGACATAGCAGTGGGATGAGATGTAGAAGAAGAAAAAGCGTGGTCATGCGAAGCATCCTTGAGATCTTGGATTTCAACTTTGAGAGATGTAATTTTGGATTCCATAGCTTGAAAATTATCTTAAAAAGCATGGTCTAAAGCTTGACTTGACTCTAAAATATCTTGAGAAGTTTTGTTATCAAAAATATTAGACAAGTATGAGATACAACTGAAAATGGCACTTATTTGTGAAGGCAGTGTATCCAAGGGAGGTATATTGTGTATACGTATTTTGTGAGAGAATCTTTGAAAACTGGGTACTTTATAAGTAGTTCATACAAGGAGATTTCAAGAGCTTTAAGAGCCATGAAAGAAAACTCGATAGAATAAGTAAAAAGAAGATCCCAAAGTGTTCAAATTCGGGCTCACCAAATGATTTAACAAACATAGAATTATGTTAAACCCTAATATTGTAAAGTCACATATGATAAATAGACACTAAAGAACATAATTGACACAAGGAATAAACTAAAGAAATATAAAACCCTAGGTGCAAGTGAGGAAATAGAATAGTTAGCTAATTTCACAATTGATCTTGAAGTATTCTCAATTGGAGAGCTGATGAACGGGAGGAGAAAAGTGTCGCAACAACACTTAGAAAAAAAAATTGTTGTCAGATGAGCTTGGACTATGGCACCTAGAATGGGGCGAGGGTGCCTAGGCACCAAATACCTCTTCTAGGCACCTATGACTATGTAAATTCTTGGAATATGGTTTTTCTTCTATCATAAGGTGTTTGCTAACCTTAATTGTTGGTCGCTTGTATATCGAAGTGTCTATAGAAATCTCCTGTAACCTGTAAAAGAAATGATCTTTTGCAAAATCCAAAAACACATCAAATCCATAAAAATAAAGATGCAAATGAGGAGTAAAACTAACCCCAGTGGTCACCCAACAAAGTGAACTTACGACTGAGCATTGCACTACATCTCATACTCCATGTAGTTCTTGTGTATATGTGTGATAGAATCATGCCCAAAAAGCTCTTATGCAAGCTGCACTTAATAGTGAGCAATAGCTAGATGTAGCAATGTAAGTAGATGTGTGGATGGAAAAATGGACTTCCCCTCCTATCTGTGTATGCAGAAAATGTAGTCTATTGTCCTCTTGAGTGAGTGATATATGGATGTCTTGATGCTCTTATAATGCTTTTGGATACAACCTTAGGTGGTGATAGTAAATTCTTAAAGCTTGGTCCTTTTTTATGGTCACATAGTTTTGTATTTATATGATTCCCATGGTTGAATTTCATAGTTGACAACCAAAAGGCCAGCCCATAAGAAAACAAGATGCCCAAAAGATAAAAGAGGCCCAAAAGAGCCAAGTAAGATACAAACAGGTCGGGGTACCAAGAGAGAACAAGGCCGTTGGCTTCCTGGTTGGGCGTTGGTGTCTAGAGTCAAGAAATATAAATTAATGAAGATTGAGATGGGTGGTGGGGTGTGCAAGACCAAAGAGGAAACAAGAAACTCATAAAAGAGGCCAAAGATAGATGTCAATAACCAATTTTCTCACTTATGAATCATATGAACAGTGGTATGTGATTAGGACCTAGAAATATACTCAAGTGCGTAATTTTGAGTATATAGAAATAATAACTAAGAAAATAATAATATCAGCGGTATTGGTTCATTGATGTCGTTGCATGTGTTGAATTTAATAAATAACTCATTTTCCCTCTTCACCAATCTAACAATCTCACCGCCTTCCTAAAACTGCAGACCGCTATCCTATAAAAATGATTTCAGATATAAAAAGGAGGTAATTTTTGAAGTCTAATGCAAACGTGGTGGTAGCACACGGCACCGGACGGGTCAGGGGACTATCAAATAAATTACACAAGAAAAAAATGCATATGCTCTTGTGTAGGGAAATGAAACATATTACGTAATGTATATCAAGTCTGGGTGTCACTAAGAGACCATTGTCATAGGATCGAATTTGAAGAATGTGATGATGATTGGAGATGGTATGGTAAGAATCCTTGTTTACGGTAAGAATCACTGGAAAACCCCTACGTGGCCAAGCTAACACAATTACCACAATGTGTCTATTGTTACCATCGTTGTTTGCTTTAACCATTGTCAAAGCCAAGGAATTCACCTCCCCTTTGCAATTCTAGTCATCATCGTCTCCTCTGGCCTAGGAAAGAATGAAATTTTATTAGCGCATCAAGAAATGAATGAAGCAAGTGTCCTAGGATATGAAATGTTGCCGCACCAATGAATCAATGGCCCTAACATTCTCGTACATCGACGTATGCCGCATGTTCATTGTTACCATCGTGGATGACTATAATGATTTTCAAAGCCAAGGGGTTAGCCTCCCCTTTGGTATACTCCTTTCGGCGTAAAAATAAAGGGAAAGAACTCATACATGCCCCCGATGTAATCAAACAAAGAAGGAGAAAGCCCAAAAAGCTACCCAGTGCAAGCAACACACTTGGGCAGCCCCCGTGACATCACCAACTCAGCTCCCTCCATCCTATTTATGGGCAAGCAGCGTGTCGTAACAACTACCTCTACCCATCTCACTTTGTAGCTTTCCTCAAGTTGTCACTTTGTAGCTTTTTTGGTCGAGCTTAAATTGGTTGTCATTTGCTCAATTTTGAATAAATGCGTTAGGATTCGATCTACATTCTGGTGGATCAGTTATTGAATCCATGGAATGAACTTTTGATAGGGTGTTGGAGTCAATTTTTTACGGAAAAGATAAAAGCAAGTCTCGGAAGAGAGACTTTGTGGTAGTATTTTTAAAATAACGCTTGTTAAGCAATGTCCGAGGATGAGAAATTTCTCAAAGAGGCAAAGAAATGGCCGCACATGAGGATTTCACAAGAATTGGAATGTTCGAAATGACAGAAATAGTGACCTGGCTACTATGTGTAATGTGATTGGTGATCTGAAAGCTTAAAACTTAACAATTTTCCACACAAGGATCTGAAAGCTTAAAACTAAATACTTTTATTAATGTAAGAGCATAACTCTATTACAATTTCTTGTCTTTCACAACAAACTCTAGAACTTGATACAAACACTCAAAGCTTAAGGACTCTACTAAACTTCCAAAGTAATCAGGTGTATTGAATGAGTCTCTACCATTCCTTTTATAGGAAAAGAGAGAGGCTTTTCACTTAATTACAGGAAAACCTAAAGACCGGGAACCAGTAACCCAGGTTACCAAAAGATTCCCACTAGGACAGATAAATGAGCACATGCCACTCATCATGACACCTTTAGATCATGGGGAGGTCCACACTTTACATAAAGTGATATCAAATCACTTTATTTATGTGATGACAACAAGCCTGTCATCATAGATTTACGGGATGTATTGAACGTTGGGGCCAGCATCATCATTAGAGGAGTTGGAAGATTCTTCTGGTCATTTTGGAGAGAAAACGTCCGTTGTATTGCATTCATACCACAATCGGGATACGGCACAAGATCCATCAGTATCTCTTTGTAGATATCTTCTTGTAGGGAATAAGTACTAGTCTGGTATTCGTAGAAAATATCCTGATGCTAGAGGAGGTACATTCATCATATGATGGATGTAGATTTTTCACCAGAGTTCTCCATTTGGGTTGGCATGATGTCCCTACAAAGAGTTAGTTTGAACATAATATCTAACTTTGACATACCAGGGAATATTACAATTTATCATAATGTTTCTAATAGTGTCCTGGCTAACATGAAGTAAAGGACTATTAGAAAATTTTGTAGGCAAAACTTGGATAGAAAATATTTGAAGTGATTAGCTATATACTACCGATCTCCTAGGGTGATGGGATGATTCCATGCATCATTTTCTAATGGATGGCCTTCACGCCATAACCTAGAGAATTCAAATCTCCACATGGTATTGGGTCTTGGAATCAGTTGTCGTAGACGGACACCTTCAATAGGGTGATCATCAACTGGTTATGTGTATCTTGAATGGCGCCATTGCTAGTACAGAGTGCAAAACACGATAGGGTCTTGTACAATATGAAATTCAGAGGTAGGAACCTTTGGATTAAAGAACCTACAAGCCACCTCTGTCATCTGGTATGGGGATACAAAAATTATCCCTCTTGAAAGTAAGAGATGTTAGGCTTCCCATGACATAGTATTATCACATCTTTCTAAATATTTTACAAAATTGGTGAAAGTAGAAGTATTCCATATTGTACTGACAAATTCATGAGATATTTGAGTAACATTCACTCTTTTATGTTGAACTAACTCTTTACTAGCAAAATCAGCGAGAGCATTCTTTTTCCCAGATATATGTTCAACATCAAATTCATACCCATCAAACCATTTAGCCCATCGTTGCAGACGACCATATGTTGTCTTGTTGGTGGGATCTTCTTTATACAATCTTCCTTTGAAATGCTGCAAGTCCATAATCTGAGTAAAAAAAAAATCATGTTGCAAAAAGAACAGAAAAGCTTAAATAGCTTTCTTTGTAGCAGCAAGTATTTCCTTGTGACTAGAATGGTATTGAAGTTCAAAACCTTTAAAAGATCCAAAAGCATACCTGCATATTTTCTATGTACCATTTTCGGCTTTTTCTCTGAGGATTGCTCCCCAAAATTCTTTAGAAGCATCTGTCTCAATAATCTTGAATCATGTTCCAGGATGAGACAGAGAAGGAAGAGTTTGGCAACTTTGTTTTATTCTTTGGACTGCCCTTGTCATATCATAATTCCATATTAGAGCATTAGAATGAATCCTTTTGTTTAATAACAATCTATCTGTAGCAACATTCTTATAGAAAGCTTGCAATATAGTTAACACAAGCCAAATATCTTTGCAATTGTGTTTTGTCAGTGATTTCATCTGGGAAAAGGCTTATCTTTGAGATGATATGTTCTTGTAATAGAATAGCTCTGTCTTTGAGAGTGATTCCTAGAAAATGAACTGAATCCTTGAATGTTTCCATTTTGGTTTGGACTGAGACAAAGTCCTATTAGCATACACTATCTGATAAAATTGCTCCGAGATGATCCAAATGATCTTTAGTATTCTGAGATAAAATCATAATATCATCAATATAAACAATCAAGAATTTAGATAAGTGACCAAAGATTTGATCCATCTTTTTCTGAAAGATGGACGGTGCAGTCTTGAGGGCCGAATGGTAGGACTTTCCATTTGTATTGGCCACCTGGAATGCTGAAAGCAGTTTTGTAAGTATCTTCTTGATTCAAGAAGATTTGCCAGAAGCCTGATTTTAAATTAAATTTGCTATATATCTTTACTGCCATTAATACGAGCCAATAAATCATCTTTGTTTGGGATAGGATGATGTACCGGCAGTATGTATTTGTTAAGTGGTTTATAATTGACCACTAACCTTTTCTTTCCTCTGACTTGTTCACTCCTCTTATTGACATAAAAGGCAGGGCATGACCATGGAGACCTAGAAGTCTGTATAAATCCTCACCTTGAGCAGATTATTAGTTTCTGTTTGACATTCATTTTTTATCGGAGAGAGACATGCCTATATGGTGTGCCTTGAATTTTGGAGAAGTGGCTGTCTGAAAATCCAACTGACAAAAAACACTTTTTCCTATGAACAAAGGCATGGGGGGTTGTTAGAAGTACAGTCAGTCTTGATTTTATTGATGAGGGCATAAATAATAGAGGTATTCATGGAGAGTAGATTTATGCAACTAGTTAAGATTTGAAACTTTTTGTGTCTTAGGTGTAGAGGGCACAATAGACTAGTATGTTTGAAGTCTTGGAATAGATCCCTGGGGAAAACAAATCTCATTCTTGACAAATGGTATATGGCATACAGTTATTCAAGTTGTCAGAACCTAACAGCATGTCATAGATTCAGAAGATCAAACTGATGAACTTTAAAAAGTGGTCTACATTTGTCCTAACTGTATGGGTATTTTGGGCAGAATAATGGGAGAAAACTTTCTTAGAATTGAAACTTATTTGTCAATGGCTCAGGATCCCAACAGTCTCTAGGAATAGCTTGTGCTTTTAACAGACTGATTTCTACGCTTGTGTCAATCATGGCGTCTAAAGAATACGGTTTTATGTTAGGGATACAAAGCTTGGATTCTACATAAAGGATTGCAAGAGGTTTTAACTAAACTTACCTCTGCTTCTTGTTCTGCCTCATATTGATCATAGGCTTTCTCCATTATCAGCCTATCAACAGCTTCTTCAGTGATTGTTAGTATTCGAAGCTGATTCTTCTTCTTGGAGCAAGGCCTGGAATTCTTCAGTAGCTTTTTTAATAGCTCGTTCGAGAAGAGATAAACGTTCTTGCCTCCAAAATCTTCGTTCTGGAGTGTCAGGATCAGGAACCAGAATGGAAACAGGTTTCTATGGGACAGTAGATCGAGCAATGCTTTCCTCTTTATGTTCTTCTTCTGGAAATAAGAATGGGAAATGTCTAGGTCCCATCCACGACCACGATCATAGCTAGAAGAAGGATGATGTTGTTGTTGTAGGTTATGTCGTCCACCACGACCTCTACCGGCAGGAAAAGAAAACTGATAGAGATTTGTAGGAGGATCAGAAGAAACAGATGTGCGAGAGGCAAGCTGGAGATCTTCAGCTTTTTCTTGTTAGATCTTAGCATCCAATTGATTCTTCAAATCATAAGCCTGGGACTGGAGAGAGTAATAGCGATTGACCATATGGGGAGGACAATGTGCAAGATCTTGCTTGAGCTGATCCAACTTTTGTTTTAAAACCATGGAGCTAGGAGAAAATAAAGGATGTTCATATGAACTTCTTATCATGTTAAAATGGAAGGAGGGTAATGAATCATAACCTTCCTCAGAGTCAGAATAATTTTCCTCAGAAGAAGACTCTGTAAGATGATTAGTAGCAATAGTAAGCTTAGAGAACTCAATATATGATTAATAGCTTTCCGCATCAGATATTAAAACATAATTATCTTCAATAAGAAGATGTTCCTGTACAAAATTGACCTTGGCCTTTGTAGAGGCCCTTCTTCCTTTCTTAGGAAAGTCTCGGCTATAATGATTTCCCTTACAAATAAAACATTCTATGTTTTTAGACTTGGGGAAATATTTGTTTCTTCGAAAGAACTTTCTTCGAGGCTTATAAGATGGTCGAGAACAATCTGTGCTTGTGACCTTGCCTTTGGATTTTTTGAAGCTTTTGAAGTGCTTCTTGTACTTCTTATGTTGAGTGAAACAAGGAGTGGGACAACCAAACTGGTTATCAATTTGGGCTTTACAAAACTTGACGCCTAAATACTTTTCAGCCTTAAGGGCTTCCTTTCTGGATTTTTTCTATAAACAAAGGCACTTATTGGTTTTAGAAATAATCTGATTAATACACCCAAAGGTTAAATCAGCATCAGTGTACCCATGCATAGCCTTTTTGTATTCAGTAGCAAAATAGGACGGAAAGGATTCAACATATCTGAGTTTCATGGTGGAATTAAAAGGAGTACCTGAATTATAGAGTAAATTTTGCATGTAGCAACGGTACTCATGAACTCTAGACATGTCACAGAGTTGAGATCTCAGAAATTCAAGAGTGCTCAATCTCTTTTCATCTTCGACAGTGCCAATGAATTCTACGATTATAACAGCTGTAAGACTAGAGGTTCCACCACCTACACGCTCAGCTCCTTCTTCTCCTTGACCATTAATAATCTAGTCTTGCATCTTTGCTGGGATAATATCCCACCATTCTTTTAGAATACCAACAAATCCATTGGCAATAATACTTGCTATGTCTTTGTCATCTTTGGCGAACTGGAGAACTTGAGTATTGGCCCAGCCAATCATACCATGAACCATTTCTCTAATTTCATCAGCAGATTTACATTCAAATTTATAGAAGTTAGGCTGAAAATTAAGAGTTCTCATGGTAGTATGCAGAGGAGGTGCAGAACTTTCACCTTCATCCATGAAGCTTTCAGCAGCTTCTTCTGTAAGCCTTGCCATGCCAATTTTTTTCTCTTTTTTTTCTAGTTTTTGAAATTGGCTTAAAGGGGATTTCATTGCAGAAACTTGAGCCCATGTAATATCTTTTTACCAATAAGGGTTAGTACCTAGAGAGCTCGAATATATACTGCTTTTATCTGACTGTGAGCTTTCTAACTTATTGACAGCACTAGTAAGAGCAGGAAAATTCTGCTCAAGCTCAAAGACAATAAAACACAAATTATTTACCTTATCATTGACATTCTGTACACTGTCAATGATTTTCTTCTCAGTTCCTTCAGAAACAACATGCAGAGATTCTTAAATATGTGACTGTAGGCTATTGCTAACTTGGTCAGGAACTTGTTGTAAATTAGTAGATAAACTATCTACTTTCTTATTTAATAATAATACAGCAAAATGAATATCACCTATCTGATGAAGCTCAATAGCTTTCAGAGTATCATGCATCCACTTGAACTTTTCATTCTGAGAGAGTACCTGATCATGAATGACCTTAGTTGCCTTGTTGTTCCAATTCAACATTCTGGCAGACTCAGACTGCTCTATCTTAGAATCTAGCTGACGTTGGTACCAATATTTTCGGCGATGTTGCCGATCTTCTGTATAGACTTCAAAATCTTTGGCAATAGGGAAGTCTGTAGTGTCAGCTTGAGAGGAGGTGGCCTCTTTGAATCCATAGAGATTTTTGCTCTTCTGAGCACAGATTTAGCTTGTAATAGAGTCTGATGATAAGAAGACGGGGAACAACTATTCATGCTTATATGCGGGCCATTCTTTGGTATATATTTCTGCTGGACTAAAACCTTTGCAGTGCTCACACCATAGGCAGTCGGTATTGGGATCGGTGAACAAGAGATGGGTGGCTACATGGAGGAACTTCTCGTATCAGGACTCTTCCCGTGTTCTGAAATGAAAGACTGAGTGGAAGAGGACGTGGATAATCTAGGTTTTGCAGAACTAGATTTCCTAAAAGAAATGGTAGCCTTACCTTTATCTTCTATAACCTTAGAGGCAAATTGGACAGATGAAGTGGCTGCAGAGACACACTTAGTAGAAATCGTCCATTCATGAGGCACTCTAATTTTATCCCAACTGACAACTTCTGGCTCAATTTTTTTGAGTTGTCAGACTAGCATGCATAACAACACTGCTTCCTTTGGAAGGGCCATGCTTAGTAGCAGGATGAGTGGTGTTAGTCAATCTAAAAATGATTCTGTAAAAAATAGCAAGAGGGGAAGACCCTGGCTTCATGTTGAGACCCGTGGTTTGCAGATGGAGCTTGAGGACTTGATCTAGCAAATTATCGATCTGAATGGACACAAGATAATTAGGGAATACATTAAAAGTGTATCGGTCCATTGCTGAGACTTGTCTATAAAGCAGCTAGCAGACAGTCTTTGAAGCTCTCATGGCGGGTATCTAAGTAGGCAGCACAAAACTGAAGCATTTAGACCTTGTCTAAACAGAGGGGTTATCCCGACCTGAACACAACCTATGTGAACAAACTTATACACAGTTTGCTTCTTTAAATATGCTAAATCCTTAGGAGAAATAAGAGGAATATCATATTCTGATTTAGCAGAGGTCTTCACTTGTATACACGACTCTCTAGATCTAATAGTAGTACTAGCAATCAAATGAAAAGACTTTGATTTCTGATAGACTTCATTGTAAGGAAGTTTAGGGAGTTTCCAACCTAGGAACAGAATTCTCCTCTTCTGTGATATGCGTGTCATCATTTACCGGAATCAGATCTGACAGATTCACGAATGCATCATCACAGTCATCATCTTGTCGTCCAGAGGTCGACGCAACCCATTCCTCAGTGTCCATGTCGTCTGTAGTTACAACTCTGTCCTTCACCGCGTCTTACAAGAAGGTATTTGACCACAACATGCCTCACCTGGGCCTTAAAAAGGTCCGCCTTCACAAGCTGCACGTCTTACGGGATTCAGAGAGACAAATAGACAAAACACTGGAAACTAAGAGAATAGTGGAGAGTCTAATGCAAAAAAAACAAGAAAATAACCAGCTCTGATACCAATTTTCCACACAAGGATCTGAAAGCTTTAAAATGAACAATTTTATTAATGTAAGAGCTTAACAATTTAATCAGATTATTTCTGAAACCAATAAGTGCCTTTGTTTAGAGAAAAAATCCAGAAAAGAATCCCTTAAGGCTGAAAAGTATTTAGGCGTCAAGTTTTGTAAAGCCCAAATTGATAACCAGTTTGGTTGTCCCACTCCTAGTTTCACTCAGCATAAGAAGTACAAGAAGCACTTCAAAAGCTTCAAAAAATCCAAAGCCAAGGTCACATGCACAGATTGTTCTCGACCATCTTATAAGCCTAGAAGAAATTTCTTTTGAAGAAAAAAATATTTCCCCAAGTCTAAAAAGATAGAATGTTTTATCTCCAAGGGAAATCATTATAGCCAAAAATGTCCTAAGAAAGGACAAAGGGCCTCTGCAAAGGCCAAGGTCAATTTTGTACAAGAACATCTTCTTGATGAAGATAATTATGTTTTAATATCTGATGCGGAAAGCTATGAATCAGATATTGAGTTCTCTGAGCTTACTATTGTTGTTAATCATCTTACAAAGTCTTCTTCTGAGGAAAATTATTCTGACTCTAAGGAAGGTTATGATTCATTACCCTCCTTCCATTGTAACATGATAAGAAGTTCATATGAACATCCTTTAATTTCTCCTAGCTCCATGGTTTTAAAACAAAAGTTGGATCAGCTCAAGCAAGATCTTGCACATTGTCCTCCCCATATGGTCAATTACTATTACTCTCTCCAATCCCAAGCTTATGATTTGAAGAATCAGTTAGATGCTAAGATCCAACAAGAAAAAGCTGAAGATCTCCAACTTGCTTCTCACACATCTGTTTCTTCTGCTCCTCCTACAAATCCTTATCAATTTTATTTTCCCGCCGATAGAGGTGGAGGACGTGGTGAATGAAATAACCTGCAACAACATCATCCTTCTTCTAGCTATGGTCGTGGTCATGGATTAGGACCTATACATTTCCCATTCTTTTTTCCAGAAGAAGAAGAAGAACATAACGAGGAGAGAATTGTTAGATCCATTGTCCCATAGAAACCTGTCTCCATTTCATTTCCTACTCCTGGCACACCAAAACGAAGATTTTGGAGGCAAGAAAATTTATTCAGAAAGCTACTGAAGAATTCCAGGCCTTGCTCCAAGAAGAAGAATGAGCTTCAAATCCTAACACTGAAGAAGCTATTGATAGGCTGATAATGGAGAAATCCTATGATCAATATGAGGCAGAACAAGAAGCAGAGGTAAGTTCAGTTAAAACCTCATGCAATCCTTTCTGTAGAATCTAGCTTTGTATCCCTAACATAAAACCATTTTCTTTAGACGTCATGATTGACACAGGCGTAGAAATCAGTCTGTTAAAAGCACAAGCTATTCCTAGAGATTGTTGGGATCTTGAGCCATTACAAATAAGCTTCGATTCTAAGAAAGTTTTCTCCCATTATTCTACCCAACTCCCCGTACAATTAGGACAAATGCACACCACTTTTAAAGTTCATCAATTTGATCTTCTACATTATGATATGTTGTTAGGTTCTGACAACTTGAATAACTGTATGCCATATACCATCTATAAGAATGAGATCCGTTTTCCTCAGGGATGTATTCCAAGACTTCAAACATACCAGTCTGTTGTGCCCTCTGCACCTAAGACACACAAAGCTCCTAATCTTGACTGGTTACATAAATCTACCTCTATGAACACCTCTGTTATTGAGGCCCTCATCAATAAAATCAAGACTGATTGTGCTTCTGACAACCCCCATGCCTTTTTTCATAGGAAAAATCATTTTTGTCAGTTGTATTTTCAGACAGCTACTTCTCCTAAGTTTGAGGCACACCATATAGGCATGCCTCCCTCTGATAAAAATGAATGTCAAGCAGAAATTGATAATCTTCTCAAGGGAGCATTTATACATACTTCTAAGTCTCCATGGTCATTCCCGGCCTTTTATGTCAATAAGAGGATTGAACAAGTCAGAGGAAAGAAAATTTTAGTGGTTAATTATAAACCACTTAACAAATACATACTACCTGTACAGGATCCAATCCCAAGCAGAGATGATTTATTGGCGCGTATTACTAGCAGTAAGATATATATTAAATTTGATTTGAAATCTGGTTTCTGGAAAATTTTCTTGAATAAAGAAGATACTTATAAAACTAATTTCAGCATTCTAGGTGGCCAATATGAATGGAAGGTTCTACGATTCGGTCTCAATACTGCACCATCTATTTTTCAGAAAAAGATGGATCAAATCTTTGGTCACTTATCAAAATTCTTGATTGTTTATATTCTGATTTTCTCTCAGAATAAAAAATATCATTTAGAGCATCTCGAGCAATTCTATCAAACAGTGTATGCTAATGGACTCTGTCTCAGTCTAACCAAGATGGAGACATTCAAGGATTCGGTTCAGTTTCTAGGCAGCACTCTCAAAGATGCAGCTATTCTTTTACAAGAACATATCATCTCAAAGATAAGCCTTTTTCCAGATGAAATCATTGACAAAACCCAATTACAAAGATTTTTGGGTTGTATTAACTATATTGCAGTCTTCTATAAGAATGTTGCTGCAGATAGATTGTTATTAAACAAAAGGATTTGTTCTAATGCTCCAGTATGGAATTCTGATATGACAAAGGCAGTTCAAAGAATAAAACAAAGTTTCCAGACTCTTCCTTCTTTGTCTCTTCCTGGAACAGGATTCAAGATTATTGAGACAGATGCTTCTGAAGAATTTTGGGGAGCAATCCTCAAAGAAAAAGATGACAATGGTACAGAAAAAATATACAGGTATGCTTCTAGATCTTTTAAAGGTCCTGAACTTCAATACCATTCTAGCCATAAAAAAATATTGGCTGCAAAGAAAGTTATTCAAGCTTTTTTGTTCTTCCTACAACATGACAAGTTTTTACTCAGAACGGACTTAAATAATTTCAAGGGAAGGTTGTATAAAGGAGACCCCACCAACAAAACAACCTATGGTCATCTGAAACGATGGGCTCAATGGTTTGATGGGTATGAATTTGATGTTGAACACATCTCTGGTAAGAAGAATGCTCTCACTGATTTTACTAGTAGAGAGTTAGTTCAACATAAAAGAGTGAATGTTACTCAAATATCTCATGAATTCGTCAGTACAGTATGGAATACTTCTACTTGCACCAATTTTGTAAAATATTTAGAAAGATGTGATAATACTATGTCATGGGAAGCCCAACATCTCTTACATTCAAGAGGGATAATTTCTGTATCCCCATACCAGATGACAGAGGTGTCTTGCAGGTTCTTTGATCCAGAGGTTCCTACCTTTGAATTTCATATTGTACAAGACCCTATCGTGTTTTTCCCTGTACACTGGCAATGGCACCATTCAAGATACACAGAACCAGTTGATGATCACCCTATTTAAGGTGTTTGTCTGTGACAACTGATTCCAAGACCCAATAACATGTGGAGATTTGAATTCTCCAGGTTATGGCCTGAAGGCCATCCGTTATAAAATGATGCATGGAATCGTCCCAGCACCCCAGGAGATTGGCAGTATATAGCTAATCACTTCAAATATTTTCTATCCAAGTTTCTGCCTATAAAACTTTTTGACAGTCCTTTACTTCATGTTAGCGAGGACACTGTTAGAAACATTGTGATAAGTTGTAAAAACTTGAATTAATACATCACGTCATACAATGAAACTACTATGTTTAATGCTTTTAAAGCTTTGTACAGTTGATGTAGTGTTAGGCAATCAATGGTGCCAGCATCTCCGTACGTCGTTGTCTTGGTTGTTATTCTCTTCACACATACATTTTTTTACAAACTAAAATACATAGGTGTTATGAACCACTTTCCTAAGAAGACCCATGGTTGTAGGTAAGTATGTTATAAACTCAACTTTAATCAACATTAATGAAAATAAGCACAGTCAATCAAATGAATATTTAGATTCAATCTATAATTATATAAATATGATAAGTCCAATGGTGCAACACTTAAAAATAAATAAAAATAAACTATGTAAAATAAGGGTTGAGTAAAAAAAAAGAATTTATTCTTCATTATCCCATAAAAATAAATAAGTCTTTTAAATAAAAATATCAACTCAAATATTAAGTTTTCATGCACAACTGAAATAATAATGAAATAAAAATCATATAATAAATAACCTGTCCTAGATTAGATTTAATTGCACTTACTATCTTTAGTTGTTATTTTTGTTACAAATGTTGTATATATGCTTGAAAAGGCCTACCAACTATCACTCATTCTCTAAAATCCTAAAAAAAAATTCAAAAAGTGAATTTGCAATGCAAGTTTTTGCCCAGCAACAATATTATTACTTGTAATAGCAAATATTAAAGAATGTTAATGCTAAAAATCCTTAACCCCAATGGACGACAATTATTTGTTTGCAATCACACAAGTAAGACTTTATGTCTGGTCGGATTTATTTACCACTCCAACCCTCTTTACTCTTTTTGGCCTTGTTGTTGGCCCCAAAATTCCCCTCTTGGAGTCAGTTTTCAAAAATTTTGAGTTTGTTCCTTAGAGTATTGAGTCATGTCAAGCCTGGCATTGTTTGTAGTTTTCCCATTCGTGGAGAACAATTTAAAATCAGGTGTAACAGTGGAGTCTTTTCCCTTCTTTTTTTTTTCTTCCTGCAGTCAAGAATGACAGGAATATTTTCCCCGTTAATTGTTACTCTAGAGTCCATGGGTAATACGTGTATATCTTTGATTGTATGCGGTCTGGCCATATTTTGAGGTTCAACGGAAGCCTCCAAGTGTCCAAATGATGTAACTCCAGGGGTAGGGTCCAGGGGACAGTCCTCAAATAAGCACGGGCCTTCCACATGTCCCGGGTTCAAAATGAAGGTAAAACAAGCTAAAATTGGCTAAGTATTGAATTTTCAGCGGATAGTGACACGTGCTGCATTGACACAGCTTCAAGGGTCAAAACCGAGGGCAGTTCTCAAGCTTGCGCCAATCCTCCATCTGTCCTAGGTCCAAAAGGGACAAAGCTGATAGTTAAAATTAACTAAGTATGGGCAGGTCGGCAGAGGCCTTAACCTACCTCAATGGCGTGATTTCAGAAGTAAAACCAATAGGTCATTTTCCAAATGAACTCTAGATCACCACGTGTCTAGGGTCAATAGAGAGACCGAGTTGGTCTTTGAAAAGTCTAACCCCGCTGGAAGGAGACATGCGTCAACTCGACATAATTTTAAGGGGCACTTCCAAAATAGAAACTCAAATGAGCACTAGCCCTCCACGTGTCTTGGGGTGAACATAAGTCAAGCACAGAACAAGCCCGAACAAGCTAAGTATAAAGTGACCAGTGGAGCTCTCCACGTGTCATCCTAGTGCTGCTTTAAAGGAAAATAATGCATATAAGTGTTCGAAAGCTTGCTCCAGTCAATTTCTCCCACATAGGTGGCCCAAATTTGAAGTTGTAAAAGCAAATCAAACGACCCAGGTTTTAACTGGAAAACTAATGTAACGACCATATATTTTTGAGCCTATTCTTCCGTCATTAATGTTTCTCCTCGAATCAAGAATTTGAAGGGGCAGGAATGATTACAATAAGTTGTAACTATTTCTTGCTTGTTTGAGGAAGTTGTAACCGCCTTTTGTGAGCTATATCATGGGCTTTCAAAGCCATTGTACGGGTTGAAATTTTGATTATTCTGGAATTCTAATTTTGAATTGGAATAAATCAATACAAAGGTTTTTTCCCCTTTTCTCTTGCTTTCTCTTTCTTTCTAGTTCTGATCTGTGAATTATCTAATCCTTGCGTGCTTGGAACCTTTGTGTTCTAATTTGTAAAATTTCCAAAACTTTGAGTTTGCAAATTGTGTCGGTTATAAACGTGGATAGTTCTATTCTGTATCTCAATTGCACAATACATATAAGGGTTTTCTTTGCCATCTCTTTTCCCTGAAAGTATTGTCTTCTTCTACCTCCCTCCTCTCTTCAAAGTCTTCTATCCTCATGTATTGATCACTTTTCAGGCTTAAAACACATTTCAAGATATCAGGTAAACCACCATTGAATGAAAGACTATGCATTTGTACATAGGTTCTTCCCTTGCTTTCAATAAGAGAACCTTTCCCATTAAAGAGGAGGGACTTTCTTGTCCCCTGAATGTGGTTTCATTCAAGGTGCAAATCTGAAACCCAACAATTTTTGGCGACTCTGCTGGGGAATTTGTTCATCAAATTTCCTTTCTAAAAAGAACAAATAATTTGATCATTCCTTTGATTTGGTGACTCTAAGATATGCTCGTGGTAAAAGGGCTCTTGGAATTAAAGATCCTTAATTTCAACTCTTGGATCAACAAGGTTTTCAACTTCCTCCAACAAGAAGAAATAGAAGAGCTCGTTCCACAAGCACACCTCTTGTTAAAGACAGAGCTTCTGGAAGTAGCATTTCTTAATCCGAACTTAGCCCTAATCTCCGTGCCCCAATTCTTGTTGGTGTCTTAGTTCCACTTCAAGCAATCTTTCCAAGGATGGCAGCACCTCAACCTTAGGGACAAAGAGTTGGGCCTCTGGCTCTCCCTCAATCGTTGCATGAGTTACCCAGGGGTAACAGGAAGAATTTTCCCAAGTTTTGAGGTGATGGAAAAGTACACTCTGATGAACACATTGCAGCCTTCACTGTTGCATGTGGGATCCTAGGAATTGAACATGAAGATGTCCTCTATTAGGCTGTTTGTGGAGACTTTACAAGACAATGTTGCAGATTGGTTTTACCATCTTCCTTCCGGGACCATCATTAATTGGGATACTATGACAACTCAGTTTGAGCAACGTTTCGAACCTGCTGAAGATGTTCATGCTTTGTTAGCTCAAATTTATCAAATTAAGAAGGAGTCTCATGAGCCTATGAGAGAATTTTTGGCCAAGTTCAACAAGTTGATTAACAAGACCCCACAAAATACTAGACCTGTTGATCAGATTCAGGAGTGTTTCTTCTTGAATGCTCAATTGTCGGAAGTGAGCTATGCCCTAAGGAGTGAAAATCTAGCAACTTTGGATGCTGATCAGAGATTGGATGTCAGTGTGGAAGATGATTTGATCATGTCTGGTAAGCTGAAAAGGGAGTATTTAAAATCCAAAGCATAAAAATAAGAAAGAATTAAAATGTGATGTTAAGCCTTCAAATGATTGATTTTGGCCTTGAAAAATTATTGTAAATACCTGTAAAAGGTGTTAGCCTCTTAAGTAGTCATAGATCTTATTTGAGATATGCTTTCACATAAGAATATGATAATAAGATTAAAATAGTAAGATGGAAACAAAACATCTCTAAACCATGTATATTTTTGTAGATTAAATTATAGATATACAAATCACATTTATTAATTAAAGGATAGAATGTGAGAAAACACACATTCATATCAAAGGTAGAATGTGAGACACTATTTAAATACAGAGAGATGAAAAATAGATATAAATCAAATTAATTATAATAATAATAACTATTTTTTTTTAGTGAGCGCTTATGAATTACATAATAAGATAAATAAATTTACAAACTCTTGAAGTACTAACACAAAAGGAATGGGTGCACTCTTCTGCCAACACACATACATCTTAACTTTATAATTATTTTTTTTTAGTTTTGAAACTGACATTCTGAATGTGACGTCCCTCCTCACTTGAAAACTAGAAACCGCATGGCGGTGTGGACCCATATTCAAAATTTATTATTATTTGTTGTTTGCACTTTGCATTGAGGTTGTATAAATGAGAAGAAAGGTCGGGCAAAGGATATGCATCCTGAGGAATACCTTGTAGTAAATGATATGTTTTTAATATTTGTAATTTAAAAAATCAGCAATTGAGTACTCAGATCTACAAAATGTATTTCCTTTGTATATGAATTAAATTTTGTTGTCATGATAGAATTTAGCTTCTCATTTAGGCAATTTGTTTCAAATGGAAACAAGTATTTTAAGGATGAGTTTTTTAATTTGATCACTTTATGACATTTCTTCATCTCATTTGGTTCAATTGATAGATATTTATTTTAGAAGTAATTAGTATGTTGAAGGTGTTTCCCTATTAGAATCAAGGGTTTCCCTTTCGGATATTGAAGGAGACATTAACGGCGGAGATGGATTCGCAAAAACATTAAAAATATCCCTAATTTTAAACCGTCCATGTAGCTTTGACTCCATGTCATCATCCTCCACTTTATTTTCCACATGAACAGATAGTTGACAATAAATGTACCCTCAATTTTTTAACCATCAAACGTATTCAAATTTCCAAAAAAAATCATTTGGCCCCTCTAAGCTCATAGTACACTCAAGTGAATAATATAAATCTATTTAGGTTTCCGATTGGAGAACCAAGTTCTCAGCACCTCATAAATCAAGTTATGCGGATGGATTTCATCCCTTAAACATATTGGATTTCCCCCTTTATTAATTTTTCCCCTCCACTCACGTGAATAATGAAAATTCGGTTGAGCATATATCCCTATGATCAAAACCCCATAAGATTTCAGGTTAAACCTTTAGCTTTATTCAAAAACCGATGGTCCAAGTGCATTCAAGTCTTGAACCTATTGGATATTCCTCTATTTTAATTTGGCCCCTCCACTCTCGTATTGCATTCACACAAAGGTCTCCAAGAATATTCGAAATGTTACAATATTTAAATGTCATAATTTTTGGCTCCCATTCCCGCCACTTTAAACAGGGTCAAGTTGCCAAAACCCATATGGCTCACTTTTTGGTTGATCAGATCAGTAAAATATATAAGGCTATTAGCTACCACATTGCACCCGTAGCCACTTGGGTTGATCGAGACCAAGTAATCTTCACCAAGTCTGAAATCCCTCCATCACTCTGACTTCTCCAAACATTGTCATTTTTGTGCAATGTTAGTTTAAAACACTACACCATTTAAAATCCAAGATTCATGTCTCCAAAGAATTTTTAGATTTACTGCTTAATATCTCAATTGCATTTTAAATGTTACATCATTTAACAACCAAAATTCGTGTCTCTTGAGATTTTTGGTATTTTATGGTTAATATTTCAAAGACATTGGACAAGTTGCAAAAAATCACGTGCCTATGTTATGGCTTGTACATGTGAAAAATTTCAAAAAAAATGTGAGAGCTTCAAGGGGATGAAGGCTTTAAAAGCTATAAATATCTCAAGGGATTCTTCCTTGGAGCGGAAGTCGATGGAAACATTAAAAATAATCCAAATCTTGAGAATTGTGGACATTCCTGGATGTGACCAATTAAAGACAAAGAGATGGTGCCATTCTTATAGTACTACCTGACCCACTAAACCAATTATCACAACTAATATTACTAAAAATTTTAATTTATTTTTTGTATATTCAAAAATAATGATTACATTGAAATAGTGGTATTTATAAATTTTGTTTAAAATGTCTCAAAAAGAGATTTCTTTGATTCCCTTTGTTGTTCATATAGTTTCCTGCATTTGATCAAGTCTATTAGCTTTTGATTCACGTTATTTCTATCATTATGTTGAAGGAATTTGCACAATTTTAAACAACATTCCTTTCTTACAATACACAGTAAATCTTAATGATGTAATCGAATCCATTTATGGTTGTTGATTTAAGAAACCTTAGTCATTGAAGATATGTATTTTTTTTGTTTTGCATTCGCACATGCTCCATGACATTTCCTTCTTGACACGCACAGTGCCCTACCATATTCATTGCAATATCTTCCATTTTATTTTCCAAGAATGTTTGAAATGTTACAAAATTTAAATGTCAAATTTTTTGGTTCCCATTCCCTCCACTTTGAATAGGGTGAAGTTGCCAAAACCCATATGGCTCACTTTTTGGTTGATCAGATTGGTAAAATATGGAAGGCTATTGGCTAACACATTGCACCCCTATCTACTTGGGTGGATTGAGAACAAGTAATGTTCACCAAATCTGAAATCCCTCCATCACTCTGACTTCTCCAAATATTTCCATTTTTGTGCAATGTTATATAAAAACATTGCACCATTTAAAATCCAAAATTCATGTCTCTAGAGAATTTTGAGATTTACTTCTTAATATTTCAAATGCATTTTAAATGTTGCATCATTTAATAACCCAAATTCATGTCTCTTGAGAGTTTTGGTATTGTATGCTCAATATTTCAACAACATTGGCCAAGTTGCCAAAAATCATGTGCCTATGTTATGGCTTGTACATTTGATAAATTTCAAAAGTGTTGTGAGAGCTTCAAGGGGATGAAGGCATTAAAATCTATAAATATATCTAGGGGTTCTTCCTTGGAGGGAAATTGGATGGAAACATTAGAAAAAATCCAAATCATGAGAATTGTGGACATTCCTGGCTGTGACTAGTTAAAGACAAAGAGACGGTGCCATTCTTATAGTACTGCTTGACCCCCTAGACCAAGTATCACAACTGATATTAATAACATTTAAAAAAAAATTATAAATTCAAAAATGATGATTACATTGAAATAGTGGCATTTATAAATTTTGTTTAAAATGTCTCAAAAAGAGATTTCTTTAATTCCCTTTGGTGTTCGTATAGTTGGTTGCATTTGATCAAGTCTATTAGCTTTCGGTTCATGTTATTTCTATTATTATGTCGAAGGAATTTGCACAATTTTAAATGAAATTCATTTTTGACAATACACATTAAATAATTATGAATGTAATTTAATCCATGTGTGGTTGTTGATTTAAGCAACCTTAGTCATTGAAGATGTCTCTTTTTGTTTTTTTGCATTTGCACATGCTCCTTGACATTTCATTCTAAACATGCACAATGCCCTACCATATTCATTGCAATATCTTCCATTTCATTTTCTTTAACAATTAATTTTTTGTGCACGACCCTTTTCACTATAAATTTACCCCAGCATATTAGCAATAATCACACAACTATTTACAAATTTTTGTATTTGATTTGAGTGCACATTAATGTAAAGTATAACACAAATACCAAATATAATTTGGGTGTTTCAGTTTGATCCATGGAAAATTTGTGGTACATGAAAGTATTTAATTCTCAATTTTTTGTTTATGACTTCCCATTGTTGTTTTCATCTTATCTAACATATTAAATGTTATTTCTATTGGATCTTCCCATTTCTTATGTTGACCCCTTTAACCACAATTTACACTCAATGTGTGAATAACACAAACAACATTTAGATGATAAAGTGGAATGAAAATAATGGATATTATTTGGGTCTTACAATTTCAGCCAGGTGAAATGTGCAGTACATGTAAGTATTTATTTTTCATTGTTTCATTTCCATCTATCCATTTATTTCTTCACCTCGTCTAAAAAATCAGACTTTGTCCATTTAAAAACCTTGATGGTGTACACAATTGAAATTTAAAATAGCAGAGCTTGACTAACAAATAAATTCTACATGTCCCTTATATGACTAACAATTACAGGGGCTCTTTTATTGATGAATGATCATGTGTCGCCTATTTTCTCACAATTAATCTTGTATTTAATCAAGGTTAAAACTATAAAAGGATGGTACTTGGTACTACAAAAAATAATACGATTTGGTTTTGACCAAAGAACATATTGAAATTTCTCCATTTTTTATTTTGGCAACTTTAACCTCAAATTACACTTACATAAGTAATTGATCCTCATTCTGAAAGATTCACTCAATATGCATTTTTTTCCATTCCCTCCATGGACTCTATTATCAAAGGTTGTTTGTGCATTTCCTTTCTTCCAACAAAAATTCCATCTTATATTTAAAATGGGGACTAAAAAGTGCTCCAACAAGAAAACATTTTGATATGGTCTTGAATATGAAACTTTTTCTATTTTCCTCATTTTTTTAGTTTTTCCCCTTTAAACATATATTGCACTCAGATGAATAATGCGACCAAGATAGAGACAATTCAATGGAAAAAAATGCACTTATCCTCCCTCATACCCCATCTTATTTTCCCCTCATCCTCTTCGTTTTTTTTTTGTTTCCTTAATATTTAGTTCTTCACTTTATTCCCTTCGGGGTTCCCATCGTACATTTCACATACTAAATATTGCTAGTTATAGATCAAATTGTGGGAAATCAACACAATGATGTAGATCTCACAATCAGGAACAAGATATCACAATTAGGAGCTTCTTTGTTTTAAGTTTGTGTTATTATTTTTAATTTTTATATTTCCAAAGTGATATATAGATTCCTTTTTATTTTAGATTAAAATGTTGTGGTTTAGTTGTGTACATTCTTGTTTTTGAAGATATGATATTATGCTATTTCATTGCATCTAGATATTTGCCAATGTTATGATGTATATCTCACAACCAAACACTAATTTTTATGTTTGAATTATTATTATTATTATTTGCAATGTGTAGACACCTAATTTTGACTACGCAATTTTACTACTAAAATTGAAATAATTGTATTCTTTACTACCATCTCGTTATAATTAGTGATTTCTCTCTAGTTAGCTAACATTCCCCATTGAAATCAGTGAATGACCGATGGTTCATTAATTAACTAGTTTTTCTCTCATCTCATATGCCAATTAAAGACACTTCGTTAGTTATAATCCTCTTTTAAATAATTAATTAACCATTATTAGTTAATTAAGCTTTCAATATTGTATTTAATCAATAAAATTTCTTATTGGTTGAATCCCCCTTTCAGACCCTTCAAATTCTACTAATCTCCCCCTAAATCATCTTCAACTGGATTTTATAAGCTTACCTAATATTATTAATTAATCCTAGTTGATTAATAAAACCATCCCAAACTCCCATGAGTTGCTAATGACTAATTAATCTCTTCTAATAATCTTACTTATCCCTTTCTAATTTCACATTCCCTTTGTCCCACATTCACTAGGATGTAAGCTTCTCCCAAAATGGAAAGCTATATAATAATCCTAGTACATCTTGTATAATCTGACACCATGTCCTTGACAGACATTATACTTGAGAAGAGAATTTCATGTTATTAAAAGTATTTTTAACACTCCCTCATTTATGCTTTCCAAAGAGTAGTAAGAGAAGATTCAAAAATGACAATTAAGCCATACTTGATGAGATCTTTTCCTCTTTCTTGAGAGATCCTTTATCGTGTGTGGCTTATGTTCAGATCATTAAAGGAAGTACATACAATCTAAAACACATCCAAATTTAAAAGGGAGCTTTACATTTAATGTTGATTTCATGTCTTATGCACGTTAATTAACTTTCCTTTTTGTTTTGTCATGATGTATTAGGTTGAATTTAACTAAGATAGGATCTACTTGGTGTTAGGTTATTTCAATTAGATTAGTTTAAGTCTAACATGCATACATATGGCACTCTCTATGGGGAACTTCTTTGTCTCAAGTACATACATTTATTTTTAGTTGAAAGATTCATTTTTCCATACTCACTAATTTTCCATAGCTCCACCTAGTGGGTATTATCACTAATTTTATTTACAATCCTGCATGGCCCAATCTTCTTATAATTTAGTCATTATATTTCCCCTTTGAAAACCTCTCATTTTTGAGATGAACCATCACCATATTTTCTTCTTCAAATGAATTTAATCTCCTACTTTCATATTTAGCCACTTTATAATTTGCATTACTATCTTTCTGATTCTCCCTCACTTCTTCCTACAGTTATAGCACATGCTCTGAAAATTCTTCTGCATCATCACTCATTTTATCTTCACCAAGAAACAAAATCAGATTTAGCAGTCCCTTGAGGTTCCTACCATAGACAATATGGAAAGGGTACCTCCCTGTTGACCAAAGGAAATTATAAGAAATCTTAGCCTGTGGTAAATCCAAATCCCATTGTTTCATCTTTTCTCCAACTATGTATCATATAAGATTTACTAGGCTCTTGTTTACTAATTTTGCATGACCATCAGTCTGGGGGTGATATGCACTAATGAATTGTAGTAGTGTCCTCAATTTCCTCCATAGATTATTCCAAAAGTGACTCAAAAACTTTGTGTCCCAATCTAAAGTGATCGCTCTTGGAACTCCATTCAACCTAACCACTTCTAAAAGAACAAATCTACAACTCTAGAAACATAATTAGTTATCCTACAGGAAATGAAATGTGCCATTTTAGAGAATTTATCTACCAAAACAAATATATAATGATTTCCCCATTGTGTGTTATGAAGTCCTAACATGAAATCCATACTCAAATCAACCCATGGCCTTGTAGGGACATGTAATGGTGTATATAGCCCATTATTATGTGCACAACCCCTCATCATTTGGCACACTCGACATCTTGATCATAGATCCCACTTATGTCCTACTTTACCTTTGGCCAATAATACTTATCTTCCACAAGAGAATTTATTTTACTTATTCCAAAGTTTCCAACCAAGAGTCCACTGTGTAAATCTCTTATAATATTTTCTCTTATTGAACTAACAAGGATGTATAATTTCTTTCCCCTAAAAAAATAGCCATATCGCATCAAACAGTCACAAAATCCACTACCCACTGTAGGGTCCTTACATTGTCTCACAACATTACAAAAATTTGGATTACCTTTATACAATTCCTTAACTACCTCAAACTCTACAACTTCATTTTCCATTTTTATCGACAACACCCCATACTTACATAAGGCATCAAAAACTTGATTCTTCTTATCTGATTTATGCTTTAATACAAATTTATATTGTTACAAAAATGAAACCCACATTACATGTCGACTATTTAGTTTATTCTATGTCTTACATACCTCAATGTTTTATGGTCAGTAAATAGTACAAATTCCTTAGCTACCAAGTAATGTCTCTAATGCCTTAATGCTTGAATAATAGCATAAAATTCCACATCATATGTAGAATATTTCCTCTTAACCTTATTCAAATTTTCACTGAATAATGTTGTATTCTGGCTTTCTTGGCTCAGTACTACTCCAATCCCAACATGTGAGGCATCACAATCAACCTCATAGACCTTGGTAAATCCTATAAATACTAAACACGTACCTCTAACACTTTCTTTTTCAATAATTCAAAACTATTTGTTGTTTCTTTTGTCCATACAAACTATTTTCCCCCCATACACTCTGTTATGGGTGCAGTAATGCTACCAAAATTCCTTATGAACTTCCTTTTAAAAATTTCAAGCCATGAAAAATGAAAACCTTTATCACATTCCTTACAATGGGACATTCCAAAATTACCTTCACTTTTTTCTCATCCATTCTAGCTCCATCCTCTAAGTTGATGAACCCCAAAAAACTAGGATTTTCTAAATAAATCTGCACTTCTTTAATTTTACATACAAGCTCTTTTTTTTGTAATAATTATAACACCAATTTCAAATGCAAAAAAATTTCTTCCACTATCCTATCGAATATCAAAATATCATCAAAATATACAACAACGAACTTACCATTATATTCTCGCAGTACTATGTTCATTAACCTTGTGAATGTAGTGGATGCATTAGATAACCCAAATGACATCACCATCCACTCATATAACCCATCTCTTATTTTGCAATTTGTTTACCCTGAACTAGATTTGTTGGGATGATATCAAGATCACACTCTTGCACCTTTACAACCCAATTACCTCTCTTGGTTCCAAATACTTACTGAGTAAGAATAGATTTGATTGTTGTATCAGGAAATAGCACCACAGAATGATAATTAAGAATGTAAAACCTAAACTACTTGACAGCTTTGATATTTACAAAAGCATGTTTCTCCATCATGGTGTACTTCAGCTCATGATTTTTCAAGACATAACTCATAAATGTAATTGGGAGCTCGTTGTGCCTCAGTCAATTTTTTTCACTTTATAGGAACTCAAAATTTTCTAGAAATGGTTTCATTAGATAAAGAATCTTCTCATTTTTCCAGAAAGGTAAAAATTTGCATCTAACTCCATGTATTTTTCAAGATATGGCTCAGCAAAGTTTGAGAGGGAAATTTTCCCTCAAGAGGTTTGTGACCAATAGGAAGTTGCCACATGGCATCGGAAATGGCGGGCAGCAGGGGAGATTTTGAAAATTTTCCAAGTATTGACAGGGTACAAAAAAGGAATTTTTTGGCCTAAAGGCCCATCAACCAATAGGAGGAGGCCACGTGTCTATGGGGGTCATCAGAGTTTGGACCGGCGGGGAGAAATTTGAAAAAATTCCAAAGTTGGCACAATGCAGAATTTTGGAGCGAAGGCCTGCGAGAAAATCAAAACTAGCCACATGTCCTTGGAGTGGTAGGAGGTGGAGGTGCAGAGGGAAAGTTTCCCTTTTGCCAAAGTGTGGAAAATAAAGCAATGAAAGCTCGCCCCTGATGACCTACGCCAATCAAAGTGTGCCACGTGTCCATATGGCCAGCAAAAACCTGAAGGCGGGCCCACAAAGGAGAAAGATCTTGTTCAAGCTTGAGCCAATTATAAGACACCATGTGTCCCATTCGTAGAAATGGTCAGCAGTCAAAGGAAAATTTGGAAGCGAAGGCCCGCCAGCCAATAGAAGGATGCCACGTGGCATTGGGCCAGCGGAGAATTTTGAGAAAAATTTCCAAAGACCAAAATGGCGTAAAATGGTAAGGGGAAGGCTTGTATTTAATCAAAACATGCCATGTGGCATCGAGAATGGTAGAGGGTGGAACTTTTTGGGGAAATTTTCCCAAAGGTCAAAAGAGGGAAAATTTTAAACTTTTGACCTGCCAAAACTCAATTTTGCCCTAGTTTTGCCCTAAATCTTCAGAAGGGCATAAATTTTGATCCAGAGCTCTTAGAATTTTGCATTCTTGGTGTCACTGGAAATCTGGTGAAATTCCCTACATGATGGAGAGTTTAATTTTTTGTTTTGGTGGGGTTTAGAGAGAAAAAATCAAAAACGCCTCTAACACGAGAAGGAGAACATAACTGACATTTCAACCACCATTTTAAATGAAGTATGGCTTCCATTCTCTCCCAGCATGGTCAAAAACATTGGGGAATGAACTTTTGAGGGTACCCATGTTGTTTTAATGCAATTTGGTTGGTGGTTAAAGCATCCTTTCATGTTTTCCCACATTTCTTTTTCCTGGCTCACATTTTTCATTGTTAAAAGCCAGTTTTGGCTCATTTGTAAAGGGTTGGACAATTTTATGTTTTGCAGACTCCCTCCTTCACCCTAGAAAGTGATTTTATGGAATATCAGACCTCTTTCAGGACTGCAAATTGTTGTATACCTCTCTTCTATTGTAATGCATGTATTTTTTGAATGGGAATGACAGTATAAGCTCTGTAAATGAGTTTCAATCCTTTTCTTGTATTGTTTTTCTTCATTTCTAATCTTTCATTACATTTCAGCAGTTTTTGTATGATGTTAGTTACATTTCTGTAATCTGTGTCAATTTACAGAAGTAAATGTTCACCACTCCTTTTGTGTATCACCTTGTTAGTATTAGTTTTATTTCTTTTTCATTCTCTACCTCTGTCCCCTTGGAATTTAGAGTAGGATCTGATATTAAACCTCTACAATTTTCAAGTTATACATCTGATCAAAGGAGTGAAGGAACCAGTCTTTAATCTAAAGATTCTTTTCCCATTTTCAAGTCCCACACTTGGGGAAAAGATTCAATGTTGTGCAATCACACTGGATGTCCATTATCAAACTAGAAATCTGAGAAAACATCTAGGGTGTGTTACTAATTTGCACTAACAGTTTTGGCACTCCCGGTGGGACCTTAGAGGTCTTCATCTTCATTATAACAAAGTTGAAGTGCATTTGTTGTAAGTTTTTTCTTGAAAGAGCCCTGGTGACTCCAAAGAGAAAAATAAACTAGTTTTAGCAGTCCAAGTCTAAAGATTCATGAGAAGAATCAACACAAGGTCAAGAGCCAGAGAAGAAGGGTTGTCTGAGTATCTACAGTTATCTCCAGGAAGAAGACAGAGGGGAAGAAGGATTCAAAGGTCTCCATCTCCACCAAATAGAACTCTATCAACTCCTCCACCTTCTATACTCACCCAATCAACAAGGGTTCTCAGGCCAATCAGAATGGCACAACACAACCCTTATGTCAACTTCACTGGCAACAGCCCACTTTCTCTTAATGTAAAAATCCAGTTCCAGTTGTAGCATTGAAGAACATTCCATATTTCAGTGGAGAAAATCAGACCACACCTAGTGATCATGTTAAAGACATTACTAATATTTGTGCAATCCATGAGATTGTTGAGATGCAAATTACTGTCAAATTGCTGGCATCTTCATTCAAAGGGAAATCCTTGCAATGGTTCAGGATCCTTGCAACAGGCTCTATCCAAAATTGGAACCAGTTATGCATAGCTCTTTATGAGAAGTTTGGAGAAAAGGGAGATAATTTGTCTCTACTAGAACAATTGACAACTATCAAGAGAGCTCCAAATGAGCAGCTAACAGACTTCAACTTCAAATTTCAAAGGACTTGGGATAGAATTCTAGTGGTAGTAAGGCCAACAGCTGAAGGTGCTTTTCTATATTATCTCAAAGCTTTAAATTCTGATATTTCTATGTTAATTCAATCCATGGGAGGTACCACTATAGCTACAGCTTATAGAATTGGGCCATTATTGCTAAAATTGTTTAATTCAAGCTGGTAAGCTGGCTCCTAGGCCTCCCATGCCCTTGTATCAAAACTTAGAAAATCTAAGCACTAGTCAAGCACCTACTATAGCTCATATTCCCACTCCTAGAAATCAGAGTTCAAATGATACTTCTACTTCATCCCCTAGCACTTCAAATGAACTTTAATAAGTCATGAAACAATTGCAAAATATAGCCAATGAGTTGGTTACACTCAAGAGGGAGTAGGCTCAAGGTTTTAGACCTTCTTATCAACCTCGAGCTCCACCTAATAGGCAACCATATCAGCCCAATAGGCCACCCAATCCAACTGCAAATCAAAATCAGGTAAGGCCTCTTGCCAATAGACCATTTTAGCCCTATAATCCCAATGTTGCATCTGCCTCTAAACCTTTAGTGTCAGTGCAAAATAATGTAGCACAAAAGTATGATTGGTGTTTCCCATGTAATGAACCTCACAACCAATCTATATGCTTCAATGGTGCCTTAAACCAAGATTTTATGGTAACAACTGGCGTAGAGGGTGAGGTGAGCCAAGAAACAAACCAACAACAAGGAACATCTCAGCAAAATACAACTCCAAATGAGACTACACTTGTGAATTGGCAAGCTAAGGATTTATGTGGAATGAATCAAGAAATTTCTTAGAATGTAGTAGCTAACATAAGGTCAAAAAAGAGGAATATTGGTGAAGGGTAGTCATTAGCTCTAGGTGATCCACAACCTTTCACCACTCCACAAAGTGCTTGCAAGAAAATTGTAGTTCCAAACGTGCAAGGACAACCCAAGCCACTTCTTAGACCAGCTCAAATGCCAGCTATTATAGCCCATGTAAAAGAAAAGAATGTGTAGGCCAAGGGGTAGTAAAGAGATGTTTCATCTCCATTCAGGATCATTGATTGGATGAAGAAGACAAATGTGAATATATCAATGTAGGAATCACTATCAATCCCAGGCCAAAGGGATCTCCTACAAGCTACCATGAAGAATTGGTCAACTTCAAATCAGTAGGCTCATGTGTAAGAGAAGGTACTCGCAAATTTTGTTCAGCCTGAAGGGAATCATGGAGGACAACAAGGTAAAATTTTGAAGCCCCCTTCATTCTATGTTTCATTGATCATTAGAGATAAACTAGTACACAATTGCATGATTGATTCTGGGGCAAGTAGTTCTGTAATGCCGAAGTAAATACCTGATCAGCTGGGCCTCCAATATGAAGTCATATCCAAGGGGGTAGTGCAATTGGATGGGATAGTAGTAACAATAGTGGGAGCAATTAAATATTTGAGCCTTACTTTACATTCATGCCCCAATGTTACTGTTACAGTGATAGATTTACCACCACTTTTCGCCCTATTTTTGTCAAGGGATTTCACAGCTAACATTGGAGGTTATTTATCTGTTGATTGTTCACACATGTTGTTTAGAACCAAATATGGAACTAAGGCCACAATTAGGTCTGAACCTATTGCAAATTTTCACATTGAGCCTCATACTCCAAGCCAAATCAATGTTAACTGTTTAGTATTTGATCAAAAGGATTATCCAAGCACAGATGAAGATGACACCAAAGTTGGAAGCATCCCAGATTTGAATCTTGATGAATGGGCAAGCAAGGTACATGCTTTTGATCCCTACCAAAAAATAGAAGAATCTCAGCTAGGATTCTATTGCATACATGAAGAAAATCAGCCTAATCCTAGTCTCACTAAATCAGACCATAAGGATGATAATGAGGTATGACAGTTATTATTTGATGGATCAATAAGTAGACAAGGTGCAAGAGGGGGAGCTATTCTTTTTTCACCTCAAGGCATCAAATATTATTCAACTTTTAGATTTCAGTTTGTATGTTCTAACAACACTGCTGAATATGAAGCTTTAATACAAGGATTGCATTGGTCAATCAAGAGAGGTATCAAAAACCTACAATTCTTTAGTGACAGTGAGTTGATTGTCAATCAAGTTAAAGGGAAACATGCTGCCAAAAATGACCTTCTCAAATGTTATAAGAATAGGGTGTGGGACCTCATTGAAGATTTCAAGGGTTTTGGCATCAATTCCATCCCTATGAAAGAAAACCAAGATGCTGATAGGCTTGTAGTAGTTGGAGTAGTCTTTGATGTGGTTGAAAGTATCAAGGAAGAAAAATTACAGCCAAGCATTCATGTGATTGTGAGGCCATCAGCACCAGATAATAATGTAAGTTGGCAAGTATTTGAAAATGATCAACAAATCATCAATTTCTTGCAAGAAGAAGCTGAGTTCTCAGCCAAAAATCAGGAAAAGTTAGAATAGCAGTATGGTGATCAAGTGGTACAGGTGAGAATGAACAAACTACCAAAAGGACTTGTCACTTTGGAGTCCATTTTTAATCCTAATGATCAATTTAGGAAGGAGAAAACAAACATCCAAGTCAAGGGAGAAGATTCAATTCCCATCTCAGTTGGAAAAGGCAAGTCACTTCAAATTTGTAAAGTGACAACCAAGCAAGAAAGGTATGAGTTCATGCAACTTTGCCAAGAGTTCCCGGATGTATTTTCTTGAAGCTATGAAGACTTGAGAGGTTTCAATCCCAAGCTAGCTCGACATAAAATTGAATTGGATCCAAGTGCTAAATCCATCAGGCAAAAACAAATGCCAGTCAATCCACACATGGAGCCTCTCATGAAGAAAGAATTGAATAGGTTAATAGAGGAAAGTATTATATTTCCCATCAAGCATTCTAGTTGGGTAGAAAACTTGGTTCTAGTTAGAAAGAAGAGTGGATAAATCAGATTGTTTGTAGACTTTAGAGATTTGAATAGAGCATCTCTTAAGGATCACTACCCACTCCCCTCTATGGAGCAGATTTTGCAAGTTGTTGCTGGCTCTTAGAGGTTTTTATTGCTAGATGGCTATTCAGGGTATAACCAGATCATGGTAAAGGAAGAGGATCAGTTCAAAACAACATTCACCACCAAATGGGGAACTTATGCATATAGAAAATGCCATTTGGGTTGTCCAATGCTGGAGCTACTTTCTAAAGACCAATGGATATGGCATTCAAGGGACTGATCAATAATATGGTGTTGGTATACTTAGATGATATCATTATTTTTTCTAAAAGTGCAGTAGATCATCTCCTTCATTTGAGACAAGTGTTCCAAAGATGTAGAAGATTTAGGGTATCCTTGAATCCCAAAAAATGTATTTTTCTATCTCATGAGGGAAATCTCCTTGGCCACATTGTTTCCAAAAGAGGGTTAGCAATTGATCCAGAGAGAGTTGAAGAAATAAAATCACTGTCATTACCAAGTCATAAGAAAGCCATTCAAATTATCTTGGGTAGGATCAATTTTGTTCAGAGGTTTGTTCCAGATTTTGCAGCGCTTGACAAGCCAATAACCATGATGTTAAAGAAGAGCATGGCATTCAAATGGATAGCTGGAGGTAAGGCAAGTTTTGAGGCAATTAAAGAAGCCATCTCACAAGCTCCAACTCTCATTAACCCATATTTATACAAGGATTTTATCCTTTATGCATTTGGAGGTGATGATACAATCTTTGCAATTTAAGTACAACAGAATAAAGAAAATGCAGAGCATCTAATTGCTTTCTTTAGCCAAATCCTGGAGGACTATGAAGTGAGGTATTCTTTCATTGAGAAGCAAGTTCTTGTAGTGATTAGGAGCTTGAAGAAATTTAAGCACCTAGTTTCAAACAACAAGGTTCAATTACTAGTTTCTCATGTGGGAGTTATAGAATTCCTCCTCAACAAATAATTAAATGAAAAATGTGCAGGGTGGATTACTCATGTCATGGTGTATGAAATTGAGATCAAAGTCACCAAGCTAGTCTGAGGAAAGGGATTATGTGAACAGTTGGTCCTGAGCAAGTCAATGGAAGCATGCAATGGGAAAGATGTTGTTTTGGTGCTGCAAAACAACCAAGAACAAGGAGACATTCAAGAAGATAATGATGGTGTCCTCACTCCTTGTTGGACCCAAGACATAATGTACTTCCTACACACAGGCCTATGCCCTCCAGAGTTGAACAAAACCAAGAGAAGACACTTCAGATTGCAGGTTGTCCCATATGCACTTGTTGATGGTGTTTTGTTCAAGAAAGATGTAAATGGAGTGTTTCTGAGATGCATTGGGACAAACCAAATTAATAGAATGCTAGAAGAGTTCCATGGTGGATT
This sequence comes from Taxus chinensis, assembly GCA_019776745.2. Lineage (NCBI taxonomy): Eukaryota > Viridiplantae > Streptophyta > Pinopsida > Cupressales > Taxaceae > Taxus > Taxus chinensis. The sequence continues at coordinate 884,085,822 of CM034146.1, read as the reverse complement.
AGCTGGAGGCCAATTTTCTCCAAGAGTGACAGCCCTCAAGATTATAAAGGCTGGCTATTATTGGCCCAAGGTATTTAGTGGTTGTTATGCATGGATCAAGAGGTACAAAATTTGTGCATTCTTCATAGGCAAAGAAAGATTAGCTTCCCTTCCATTACACCCAATTTCAGTTGACCAGCCATTCATGTAATGGGGTTTGGACTTCATTGGAGTCATTAACCCAAACTCAAGCTAAGGACACAAGTGGAATCTAACAGCAACAAACTACTTCACCAAATGGACTGAGGCAGTGGCACTCAAATAAGCAAATGAATCTAGCATTCTAGACTTCTATGAGAGGATAGTAACAAAATTTGGTGTACCCACCACTATAATATCAGATAATGCATTGGAATTCATAGGATCCAAGGTAACTGAATGGGCTGTTAAAAACGGGGTTTATTTGAACACTTCATCAAATTATTACCCTCAAGGTAATGGCCAAGCTGAGTCTACCAATAAGAACTTGTTAAGGATCATCAAGAGGAATCTTTATGAAAATCAGAGGACTTGGCATACTAAATTGAAATCAGCCTTGTGGGTTGATAGGATAACTCCCGAGAGATCCACTGGTAACTCTCCATTCAGACTTGTTTATAGAAGAGAGGCAATTTTTCCCATGTCACTTGAGTTGCCAATGTTGGAACTCATGAAGCAATTGGAATTGTTGGAGTTTGAACCCATGGAGGTTAGATATGTAGAATTAATAGAGCTCCAAGAAATCTAAGAACAAGAATTCCAAGCAATAGAGAAGGATCAAGCCTTAATCAAGAGAACCTTTGATAGGAAGGCTAAAGCTAGAACCTTCCAAGTTGGAGATCTAGTGTTGAAATGGGATACAGACCGAGAAAAACCAGGAAGGTATTCAAAGTTTGATGCCATGTGGAGTGGTCCCTACATGGTCACAAAGTGTAAGAATAGCAATTCCTTCCAATTGTCTACATTAGATGGCGAAGAACTGCATATTCTAGTTAATGGGATCCATCTAAAGCATTGCTACTAGAAGGGAAATTCTCCACCTTGTATATATTAGCTTATATTTTCATTTGTCAAAGTGCTTGTGCACATTTATTTTTGTAGCTTAGTCTCCAATTCCCTAAGTGCTTTGGCACAAGCTTTTTGTCCAAGAAATGCATTTTTGCAGGCCATGTTCTAGATCAGATGATGTTCTACTCTCACAATCTTCCTCCTTGTAATTTTATAATTAGTTGGGGGTACCAAGAAGCATTTTTTATGACTCCATGTCTAATGAATTTGCTTTAGGAAATTGGTAACTTCATCCAGTAGGCAAATGACCCCTATGAGTCACCAAAATTGTTATCCAAAATAAGCCCCTTGCTTATTTTTTCTAACTCCCCTTCATTTCTTCCTTCCTTGTGCCTCAGTCAAATTTTTTCACTTTATAGGAACTAAAAATTTTCTAGAAATGGTTTCATTGAATAGAGAATATTATCAGCTTTCCAGAAAGGTAAAATTTTGCCTCTAACTCCTTGTATTTTTCAAGATATGGCTCGGCAGAGATTGAGAGGGAAATTTTCCCTCGGGAGGTCTGCGACCAAAAGGAAGTTTCCACGTGGCAACGGAATGGCATGGAGTAGGGGAGATTTTGAAAAATTTCCAAGTTTTGAAGGGGTGCAGAAAATAAATTTTTTGGCCTGAAGGCCTGCTAGCCAATACGAGGAGGCCACGTGTCTATGGGGTCATCGGAGTTCGGATCGGCGGGAATAAATTTGAAAAAATTCTAAAGTTGGCGTAATGGAGAATTTTGGAGCAAAGGCCCGTGAGCCAATCAAAACCGGCCATGTGTCCTTGGAGCAATGATAGGTGGAGGCGTGGAGTGAAATTTTCCCTTTTGCTAAAGTTTGGAAAATAAAGCGATGAAATCCCGCCCCTGATGGCCCGTGCCAATCAAAGCGTGCCACGTGTCCATGTGGCCAGCGAAAACCTTAAGGCGGGCCCACAAAGGAGAAAGAGCTTGTTCAGGCCCGAGCCAATGACAAGGTACCACATGTCTAATTCAGGGAAATGGTCAGAGTTAAAGGAAAACTTGGAAGCAAAGGCCCATCAGCCAATAGAAGGATGCCACGTGGCATCGGGGCTTCAGGCCAGCAGAGAATTTTGGGAAAATTTTCCAAAGACCAAAAAGGTGTAAAATGGTAAGGGGAAGGCCCACATCCAATCAAAACATGACACGTGGCATCAAAACAGAAAAGGTTAGAACATTTTGGGGAAATTTTCCCAAAGGTCAAAAGAGGGAAAATTTTAAACTTTCGGCCCGCCAAAACTCAATTTTGCCCTAGTTTTGCCCTAAATCTTTAGAAGGGCATAAATTTTGATCCAGAGCTTGGATTTTCACGTTCTTTATGTCATTGGAAAGATGGTGAAATTCCCTACATGATGGAGGGCTCAATTTTTTGTTTTGGTGGGGTTTGGAGAGAAAAAATCAAAAACACCTCTCGCATGGGAAGGACAACAGAACTAGCGTTTCAACCACCATTTTAAATGAAGTATGGCTTCCATTCTCTCCCAGCATGCTCAAAAAAATTAGGGAATGAACTTTCAAGGGTACCCATGTTGTTTTAATGCAATTTTGTTGGTGGTTGAAGCATCCTTTCACATTTTCCCATGTTTCTTCTTCCTGGCTCACATTTTTCATTGTTAAAAGCCAGTTTTGGCTCATTTGTAAAGGGTTGGACAATTTTATGTTTTGTAGACTCCCTCCTTCACCCTAGAAAGTGATTTTATGGAATATCAGACCTCTTTCAGGACTGAAACTTGTTGTATGCTTCTCTGCTATCATAATGCATGCATTTTTTGAATGGGATTGACAGTATAAGCTCTGTGAATGAGTTTCAATCCTTTTCTTGTATTGTTTTGCTTCATTTCTAATATTTCATTACATTTCAACAGTTTTTGTATGATGTTAGTTACATTTCTGTAATCTGTGTCAATTTACAGAAGTAAATGTTCACCACTCCTTTGGTGTATCACCTTGTTAGTATTAGTTTTATTTCTTTTGCATTCTCTACCTCTGTCCCCTTGGAATTTAGAGTAGGATTTGATATTAAACCTCTGTAATTTTCAAGTTATACATTTCATCAAAGGAGTGAAGGAACCAGTCTTTAATTTAAAGATTCTTTTCCCATTTGCAAGTCCCACACTTGGGGAAAAGATTCAATGTTGTGCAATCACACTGGATGTCCATTATCAGACTAGAAATCTGAGAAAACATTCAGAGGGTACTTCTTATTTGCACTAACTATATTTTTAGTGGCATAACAATAGATAATAAAATCTCTGTTAAAGTCTGAGCACACCAAGATTGGAGTCTTTACAATAGCCTATTAAATGTCCTCAAATAATTTCTTCCCTTCAAAGGACCAACCAAAATTTTGCTTCCCTTGCATCATGTGAGCTATGCTCATAGTAAGTTCTACAAAATCGAGGATGAATCTCCTTAGGAAATTGATCTCACCAAAGAATGAATGGACACCTTTCTTACTTAATGGAAGAGGAATTTTCTAGATGGCTTGAACTCTTTTTGGGTCAATCTTAATCCCTTCCTTTGAAACAACATGTCCCAACATCTTTCCTTCTATGAAAAAAAACAAAGACTTCTTAGGATTTAAGGAAATCCTATGCTCTCTACACTTCTGCAATATTGTTTCAAGGTGTTACATGTGATCTTTTCTTTCTTTAGAAAACACTGTCAAGTCATCTAAATACACAACAATGCATTTCCCTTTCAAACTTCCAAAAGCCAAGTCCATGGCCCTTTGGAAAGCAGCACCAACATTGATGAGACCTAATGGCCATCCTTTTATATGCAAAGGTGCCCCAAGGAGTAGTAAAGGTAGTATTGTGTTGATCAGCAGTATTCACCTCTACTTGATTGTACACCAAGAATCCATCCAACATAGATAGCATCTCCGAGCCTATAAAAACTTGTAAAACTTGGTCCATCATGGGGAGAGGATAGTTGTCCTTTAAAGAACCCTGATTTAGATTTCTAAAGTCCACACAGATCTGAATCTCACCATTCCTCTTCCTAACATGCACTATATTAGCAATCCACATTGAATGGTGGATGGGGAAGATGATCCTAGCCTTCAGAAGCTTTTGTATTTCTTGGAAAATTGTATCAACTATCTTTGGAATATATTGCCTTTGTTTTTGTTTGAAAGGTTTGATCCCAAGCTTAAGAGGAATGAAATGTTGCATTTCTTTAGGCTAAAAAACCTTAATATCATCATAAGAGTAAGCCAGAACATCAACATACCTCTTTAACAAACTCACCACCTTCTTTTTCTCTTCCTGAGTGTAGCATTTTCCAATGTTGACCATTTTAGGATCATAAAGACTCCCAATATTCACTTTCTCAGTCTCAGCAAATTCCTAGGCTCCTTGGGAAACTTTAGACTTCATATATCTATCGTGTTTATCAAAAATATCCTCTAAACTCACCAGCCCTTTAGGGATTTTTTTGCATTTTGGTTTGATGCATCCATCTTGATCCATCTCTTCTTTGACACCCTCTTCATTTGATGACACACACTCTCTAGGAAGATTGTCACTTCCTTCAAAGTATGGCTGATCAAAGTTGTCTCTAAGCTCCAAGAAAGAAATCAAATTTTGGTCATCATTAAAAACTTGCTAATTATTTGCATTGTCAGGAATACTGGGTCTATGGATCATCTCAATGGTGAAATTTTCTTGAGGAAAATCAGGGTGAGGAATCAACAAGGACCTCAAAACATCTAGAGAGTAATCCCTAGTGTTCCTTTCCCTTTGGCACAACTTCAATGGAAAAAGCATCAAAGAATTCGATGGAATCCTAGACCAGATTCCTATAGTGTTTCAACCTTTTGTTCTTTACCTGATAAAGGTCTCTAACTTGTTTTATAATTAACTCTGCATTCCCACGAGAAAGAAGGTTCCTCACTCCCATCTCCATTTCCATGCTCAACCCAAGAATGAGGACCTCATACTCAGTAGTATTATTGGTATTTTCAAACTGAAACTTGAAGGAGAAAGGATGAACCTTACCCTCAGGAGAAATGAACACTACACCAGCTCCAGAACCAGATGAAGAGAATCTCCCATCAAACTCCAAATTCCACACACCATTAGGGTCAAGCAACACTCCCTTTGATAGACTTGTCTCCTCTTGTGACATGATCATGTAGCTCCCATGCCCTATGTCTGCATACATTTTTTGTGCTTTAGGATCATCTATCTTTTGCACAATATACTCTGCTTGTTCCTCAGGCAGAAAATTCTTCATCTTACCACTGACAGGGATTAAGGCAAGTGAGCATTTGGATTTCCCCTCCTACCTCCTTGTAAAAATTTCTACTCTATAACAACCCATATGAAGGAGGAATATCAGCTACCAAAATGGTAGCTAAGACCCTTTTCTCTGGAAAAGTAACTAAAGCTACTTGTGCATCTTTAATTCTACCAACCAAAGGTACTTTCTTACTTTCCATGGAATAGAAAGATCCATAAGTGTGGGTTAGGGTTACACCCAAAGCATGGGCCACTTTTGTAGGCATTACATTATTTGAAGCTCCTGAATCTATGACATAATTACTGAGTTTATGGTCAGCTATGAGAAGGGTCACATAGAATGGCTCAATTTTATCATTAGGGGACATGATTGTAGCCACAAGGCTTGATTGAGGTGAGGAAGAGGGAGTGGGTAAAAGGCCTTTGGAAGAATAGGATGGGGTTCTAGATTTGGAATTTACAAAGTTAACCATTTTGGCAAAGGCTTTAAGATGGGTTTGATAGAATTTAGTCTCAGAAATATGAATATTGGTATTCTTAAGATGGTCTATAATGTCTAAACATTCAAATGTGGATGGGGAATCACTATTAGGAATAGGAGGATCTTTTGATCTATTAGCTTTATCATTTGTTGGAAAAAAATTCTTAGAAGCAGAAGTAGAGGAAGAAGGACTAGAAGAGCTTACCTTTTGAGTGGAAGTAGTAGGAATAGGAGATCCTCTTTTTGCAACCACTAGGATGGTAATGAGGTACTCCTTGGATCTTTTTATAGGTTACACCACTTTTTCCTTTTTGTTGGTCTTCTCCTAGGTCATAACAACATATGATTCACTATTCATGTCATCCACTACGTCATCATAGTCATCTTCATCATCTACACCTTCAGTGGTGAGGAAATGAACCCGAAAATCAGTAGGCTCCTCCAGCTCTTCATCAACTTCCTCTTCTTGTTCATCATAGAGTCCATTTTATTCCTCATCATCAGGCTTAAGAACCTCACAAGTAGAATTGACAGGCACCTTTAGGGGTGGATCTTTAATGGCCAATTTAGTCTGAGGAGAAGGAAGGTGGTTCCTAGGCTAAAAATTATTCCTTGGAACATCTTGATATGGAGCATGTTGAGCCAATTGTTTCTTGATGGCAATAAGGTCATTAACAAGCTTTTGCACCAACTGATTTGTATTACCTATAGAATAAAGAGAAGAAGAGGATGGTTCAATGCATGGTGTTGTGTCCCACTTGTTGTCCCGAAAATGTGAGCAAAGATGGTAAATGGGCGGTATCCAAGGTGGGTTCGCGCGAACACCTCGTTCGCGTGAACCCATTTGGCACGAAGAGACACGCAAGCCGTTATCTTGCCGTGTGTCACAGTTGATCAAGTTCGCATGAACAATGGGTTCGCATGAACCCCTTTCGCATGAAGGGTGTTTGCGCGAACCAACCTATTTATATAGTGGAGGCGTTGTAGAGGAAATCATTTTCCTCTTCCCCACCTCCTTCGCACAAAGTTTGTGTGACTGACCAGATCCCACCACACCAGACCCACCACACCAGTGAGCCCACCAGCAATGAAGCCCAGCAATGACGAGCCAAGGTATGTTAGCAAAATTGTACCCATTTTTTAGCAAAATCGTAGCCACTAAAATACCATTTTTTGTAAAACCCTGGCTCATTTTTTTTGTAAGACCCCATTTTTTCTCCTAAAAATGAATTAAATGTGAAGGTCAACTCTGAAAATACCTGGTTGGCCGTTTTGTATGCTACATCCTTGTTACTTGTAAATGGTCTCTTTGAGAAACTCTGAGGGCAATAGGCAATATTTATACCCTTCCATTATGTACGTCCAATCAGACAATAAAAGTATTCTTTTACCAGGTTCAGAGAAACTTGTTTTTTACAATGGACGATTATACTATAGTTTCAAGCTAATTTTATCTAGCTTTATTTCTATTAGCTTTGATCCACGACTAAGGAAGAATTCATATGGTTGTTACCTGTACATTTTTCCAAGGTCCTCTTGGTTGCCCTAGTTGTTCAATGTATTTTTTTGAAGGGCTTCTTTTATGTGCTGCAAATTGTAACATAAAGGATCTTTTTAGTTTCTGGAAAAATGAGTATATTGTGTAGCTCATAGCTACCTATGCCATACTAAGATCCCAATAGTGGCATAATTTTTGATTGGAACCGAGATTGCAGAGTGCACTACCAAAATACTGAAGGGCTCTTTGGCCAAAAATCAGTCTTAAGGGTGTCTATCGACATGCTATGGGCATGAACCTGGGTCATCATCATGGCAGCATTAGGTCTTTATTGGTAATGGCATTTTCTCATCGTTTGGAAGGTACAATTGTGCTTATTATGGCAAAGCCAAAACATTCTTACTACAAGTGTTATATAATAAGGAAGAACCGTGAGCATTGTGGTAAAACCATTCTTTTCAGAAATGTTGGGTAAGCTTGGTATTCAAGTGAGTGTGAGCCAACGGTCGTTTCAACAGAAGCTAAAATTCAGTCTCTTTGTGGTCTAAGTGTGAGAAAAATAGAAACATAACCCACCAATAAAATCACTTCAAAAGCATTTATAAGATTCAATTTTCAATGATAATGAATACAAATTCAATCAACTGCCTGTTCAACCAGTAATTTGAACTTTTGCACTGCACTATGTCAAGACCCGAGATCAAGTCAGAACACATTAAACTGAATCCAACTGGAAGGTAGGTTATTCTTAAAGCACATCATTTTATGCTCCAAGAAAATTGCTTGGCATTACTCTAGTATATATTGCAAAAAAAAATCAGTTATCACCATTGAAGTGAACCCTATATGTATCTAGAATTGTTTTTTTCTAGGGGGTGAAAAAAAAAGCAAATATCTATACAAAAGTGAAGGTAATAAGACCTGTAGGAATAAAAGTGTTGGAACATATCTCCTTCCACGTATCACCCGAATCTGATTGTATTTCTTCTGTGTGGCTTTTTTCATGTTCCTCAACTTTCTATTGAAAGGGCAACTACACTATTAGTTGTACCACACAAGTTATCATTAACAACGACATTAGGAATTTTGACTCGTAGCCTCTTTCTTGTCCCATAGACCAATGATGCAAAAAAAAAAATCATTAGAATATATAAGGCTATTTGTCTTTCACTTTCAGCCAATTTCTTGGTATATGTAGGAAGCTTCTCTATTCAGCTACAGTATTTTCTAATCAAGAGTATACAATACAAAAATGCACAAATACATGCAAACAAAATTTCAGTTATGAAGATATTTTTGGTAAAGACCTTTGCTAAAACATGTTTTTCCAGTGAATCAGTCTCAGCAAATTACGACTGTGGTTGAATATGGCAAATAATGCCTTGAGCAAGAGCTGGATTAAAAATGAGTAAAAAGAATTCAACTTTGTTGACTATTTGACAGTTTCTATACAATTGCTTACACTATGATACATACAGATTTCAATGGTATCAATTTTTGTATAGTACCATATAAAAAACATCAGATCAAGAGCTGTACAATGCTCAATAGTAACTCCAGAGTCCAAATACACTAGTCCAATAATTAGCTGTAGAATGAATCCAGACATCAATGGTTAACTTTAAGTAGATATTAAGTTACATGAAAAAAAAGGGAATTTATATTGAAATTGGTAAAGATGCTTCTAAATTACGAAATATAGAATGAATAGCAAAGCTTGCAATGAACCTGAAAAATATTTATTCAATTTACCTCGGTTTTCAAGGACTGAGAAATTACTTCAGATCTGCAAATCATATGGAGGATACTATATGTTCTACTCATAAGTAAAAATTACTATGGGCCCTTTTGAGCTAAGCCATTAGTTTTTAACAATCAACATGCTTCTGGTTAGGTTGCAAATGGATGCAAATGAACCGAGTAATTTCTGTGCATATCATGCACCTACTAAAATAGGATTTCTGCAGATGTTGAGAGGACTACCTTTAAGTAGAATGCAAGCCCTATGAGAAAAAGACTTGTAGCTATTCCTGCAGATGAGATCTGTCAAAATGAAAGTAATAACATGTAATTCTTGTCAAAATGAAAGCTAATGAACATGTAATTCTCTTATAAGGCTTGAATTGATTCCATTGTGATCTTCCAATGTGGTAGTTGAGTATCCATAGAACTAGCTTATTTACTTACCATGAGGAGAAGACGTCTACGAGCTTTGTCCATTAGCCATGCAATGAATCCAGTCATTAGAACCTATATAACATCATGACATGAGATCAAGACTACTAGCTGTATTGAAAATAATGACAGTGTATTTACAAACCATTTATTAGGCAATTAGCAAACATGATTCAAGTTTAGGAAATCAACAACTACCTCTACTCCAGCCAGTCCAAGGGATGCAGCCTTGGGGATCTGAGATTCCTATTGGATTTATTACAAATGAGTTGCAATTTCATTCTGGATTCATAAGTGGTCAACTTTCTCCTAATTTAAAAGCTTTCATTTCTGTTAGGGATTCCCCTGATATAGAGTTAGAAAAGGGCAAGGTCGACAGTGTGGAAGGATATGTCGATTGCAAAGGAAATGTTGCTTGCAAGGACAAACAGGCAGATTCAGAGCAGCAATGTTCACTTTTGGTAAAGTTATCCATTTGTGGTTTTTTTTAATCTGGATTATATTGTTTTTTTCGACCACGAAGTTGTAAAATCCCCTGATTTGGTTTCAAGATGGAAGTTACATCCTGCAAGGAGGTATATAGAAACCAATTTGCACAAGTGGCAGCTATCTGTGGTCGACGGATGTTGCCAAATTTTGATTTCATGACCTGTTGTTTACAAACATTTTAACATCACCATTCTGCCTATGCACGTGTTTTCAAAATATTTTGAGAGTGCTATTTATCTGACTTGTTAGTCAAATTGTCCGAATTATTTTGTCTTTTTATGATCCAACAAATCAAAGTAATCTTGACACTCTTATATCTTTTTTAACACTGTTTTTAGTCTGGATAGCTTGTTTAGCTTCAAATTTTAAAGGAATACCATCCCCTGTGCCATCTATTTTCTTCTCAACTTTTGGTCGGATACAACCTGCTTGGACCCATGGTATTCAAACAATACAGCTACAGGACTAAGATGAATATTTTCTTGTAAAATCAGAGCCCCACATTTTAAGCGAGCAGAATTATAGCTGCTGCTAAAAATTCTCCCCACCAGCTTAGGGACTTTTTGTCATTATGTCACTAGAATGATTTTTTTTTTTTATATTTTTCAATTTAATTAAAATCCGGACCATCTGCTTTCATATCGTTCTTAGATATTTTCTCCTGAAATTTCTCTGCACAAAAGAATAAAAAATCCATTGGGATCACTAAAGTGGAAAAGGATCCCATTTTTGCAGCAACAACACCCGTGGGAAAATTTTAGTACAGGTACGGTTACATTAAGGATGCGCTAAAATCTTAGAACAGAGTCTAGACTCTAGACATTTTGAGGTAAATTATAGCGGACTTGCAAGTGAAATTCTGTATAATTATTTTTTTTAATTTCTTCTTTGTTCTATTTCACTCTCACTTATATTTTCACTGTTGCATCTTTGGCTATGTTATGGTTGAGGCATTTTGGATGATGCAACATGCTGCACGCCATTTGTCAAAGTCCATATGCTTTCAAAGATGTACTGTTGTACATCAACAAAGCTTTTGATAGCTGTTGCTGAACAAGGTGCCCCTATGTGCCCTCTTCTGCTTGTATTATTTAACAGCACAAATTCTTCAACACAAATATATCAGAGTAACACCAAGAAAATGCAGAAACTATTTCTGCCATGGTAAAATCGTAATATATGAAGAATACCAACAAAGCAGGCCACAAGCCCAAAATATCATCAGAAAACATTTATTAATATTATAGATATTCTGCAATTCATAGTTTCTTCTCCTCCAATCATCTTACATCTCTCCATAATCTTTCTAAAAAGCAGTGAGTTGTCATTAATCCCTAAATCGTCCCAACAGCTTGCATGCTAGACTTGTATTTTTGTAACTACCACAAGGTGCAGAACTAGGCTTGATCTATTCTGTGTATATCAATTCGTCATATCATAACACTTAATCGTCTATCTAACACTTAATCAGATTATTCTCCTGCAAAAAATGAACAATACAAGGGAGCGTTAGGCAATGGCAAAACTAGAATGAGGTCAATGCATCGGTTTACCTAATAATGAATTGGTGATTTTAAAATAGCATTGTATTCTGCCAGCACCTGGTCCAATTTCATACGTTGTGCTTATTGTCATGTGTAGAAGTTTGGCTTGTTAGAAAAGTCTTCTTTTCTCCTTCTGGGCTAATCATCATGAGAACAAACTTCCTACTGTGGCTAACCAGCTCACGACATTGCTTGGTATTAATCAAGGAAAGCTTGGGAATTACCTCTGGAATCCTATAGTGTTGATCTCCGATTTCGATGATGACATTTCTAGGGCTGAACACCACACCTCCAATGGATCAACATCATAGATGACTTCATCTCTGAACTGTTATAAAGCTTATACCAATAGACACTATTGTGTGATATAGATTTCTCTTCCTTGGCTCAACCATCCAATAGTGTATGGCTGAGGTTGAGGCATCAGTGATAACTAGAGCTTATTGACTACATTTCTAGTGATATCATAACATTCTAACATTCAAAGTTCCCTTGTAAACAATAAAATGCAAAGGTTGTCCTTGAACCAGTATTTGAGAAGGAAAAAGGCATTCTGAATCTTCGGAGTCGAGATCTAAAGGTGGCACCTGAGTAGGTGCAACCATGGTGTTAGATTCTCAATCCACGATTTGCTTGCCTCTTATCTTGTGCGAGATTGTTTGGGGTTGATGCTTGCATTTCAGCTAATAGATTTTTCCTAGCACAACATTCTTCATCAAAGTGACTACTGGATCTATGAACACTATGCCATCTGCCAGTATTTTTCTATTTTTGATTATTAGTAGTCTTCTTTCCTGTCATGCCACACATCTGGCTTTGACGCTAAGGCCCTTTACGCGATGCTTTCCATCAAAATTCTCATTGTTATCTCCATATTTTGGACTTATCACACTTGCAATTATCAATCTTAGCTTCTTGCCTTTGTCCCTTCTTTCCTCTTCATTTAGGCTCGTAACTCCTAGCTTTGGCTGACTTCGGTTCCACATGGATTTCTGGTTCTTTTTCATAGCTTTTTCTGGTTCTTTTTCATAGCTTTCACTCGCGTGACTAAGTTCTCATAGCTTATTTTGATGTGACCTTGATGTTCAATCAACTGTATTATGTTATCTCCATAACTGGTCATAAAATTGTGGACTCCTCGTGTTATAGCTACATTGAACATTCCCAAAGGTGCCATTCCCATTCATAACTTTTTAAAGTAGTTTCATTCAAAGTTTATAGAGAATATTCTTGTATACTATTTAACTCCATGAATCTAATCCTACATGAAAATTTTGGTCTAGGTATTCCTAAGTTGATATATGATATCATAGCCTTTAGGTTATCATGTAGTTTCCTAATTATGTGTTTCAGGGAAAGGTGAAAATTTATTGTGTGATGGTTGTGTAGGAACTGAACGATATGTGCAATATGTTTCTTGCATTAAATGTATTAGATGGGAAATTTTGTAATTTATTTGCAATTTTGTAATTTATTTTCTATATTAGTTGCATTGGAGCTTGAAAATTTCATATTTCTGTTTTCATTAATATAGGAGAATATCTTAAGAATTAATTCTTTTAATTATAAAAAGTACTATTAATTAGAATTTTAATTTCATTTTTTTTTACAGTCATGGCTTCTTCTGGAACTCCTAATTTGTTTGAGAGGACCGATTTAGAGATTGCAAAATTGTAATATATTCTCGAAAATCCAACTACAGTTGGGCAGTATAAAGCCCATTGCAAAAAAATACTGGTTGATCTTCGTACAATAGAGACAAGTTTGAAAACATATAATCCTTTTGATTCTGAATCAATAACAATTTTTTTATGGATTCACTAAAATCAAGTGTCTCAGGAGATGTAGGTTATAATGAGATTACATCACGACTTTCCGATAAGGAATTCGTTAAGAGGTCTTGCTAGAGTTTTTATGCAAACAAACGGAAAATAAGGGCATATTATGTAAACAAATGTTCATGTCCCCTATGTACCCCTTTGATTTATCCTAGATTTGTGGCCTCTCAAGGCAAATTTCCAAATAATGACCAATTACCGTTATACTTCATAATGATGCTACATGCTGAGGTTCACTTAAACCTAAAGGTGAACTATTTCGACATCCCTAGTTATTTGGGGTAGGGGCGTGGCCATATTAGCCACAAGCAGACATATAGAAAGGAGGGAGCTCCTATAGTTGTTGACGCGCGACAGCTTGTACCAAGGCCACAACCATTCTTATCAGGCTTTCAGGATGTCGCAGCACCTGTCGTTATGACTGCACATGAGGCTGCTATCGAGGGTCTTGCTGGCATTGCTCACGAGACCCAATTGATCTCTTCTGACCGTGTGGGTCAGTACCTTCAGAGACACGATGCTAGCAGTGGAGGTGCTAGTAACACCAGTGATGCACGCAGCAAGGTATACGCTCGTGCATCTTTGATTTCCCCATATGACTTTGAGCTAGTTACAAATCCCACTCAAGCACGTTGGCTAGGACGCATAATGGCTGCTGACTTGTTGTGTGTGTATGAGGTGATTGCTCGGTATTACAGCATTCCACTATCGGGGGTTTTAGATTTTATAGAGCAGAGTGGGAGTGTATCTTCTTGTTAGGGTACTACTGCCGCTGCTACAGATAGACTTCCTGTTGATGGGATTGTCACACTTGATGTTCAACACATTTTTTTTCCAGTGTGTGAAAATTAAACCTTTAATATAATTAAAATTTATTTTAATTGATCATTACTTTACTATTTATTAATATCAAAATTAAACATGTACTTTTGTGTTTAGGCTTCTGCTCCAGTGTGTGGAGCTTCACAGCCCACATCATCTACCCGTGTCACATACACACAGCTCTTGACTGAGCACAACATGGATCTCGATGTTCCGAGTCTGAGTCAACTTGGCTTAGTTGGCGACATATTTGCTGGTGTTGAGGTTGTGGATGACAATCCCATACATTTGGAGATGCGTTCTGCAGAGGTATAAATACATGTGTTTTAATAGAATTAATATTTAATCTAAATTGAAATGTTAGAAATTAATGAACTTTATTCAAAAAACTTATTTATCAACTTCTTACATTTTATTTATTTTATTTCATAGGGATCTACAGGACAGAGATCTACACATAACATAAATACTCCCAACATCCGCCCAGGGACAAATACTGAGGTAATCAATTATACATATCTGTTATATGATGTATTGAATTAATCAAGATTCAAAAAACTTATTTATCAACTTCTTACATTTTATTTATTTTGTTTCACAGGGATCTACGGGACAAAGATCTACACATAGCGTAGATACTCCCAACATCTGCCCAGGGACAGATACTGAGGTAATCAATTGTACATATATGTTATATGATGTATTGAATTAATCAAGAAATTGTTGTAGAATTTCTGTTTATATATTTTAATATATGGTACATGGTATATATAGTTTATGACGTGTATATTCCTTTTTTTTAACATGCAGGGTGCAGCAGAGCATAGTGAGGGGTCTGGCACTCGCCCTAGTACACAGAGGAGACTTCAGTGATATTTTATAGATTTCAGACATTTTAGACATACTTTTAGAGATTTTAGACATGTATACATATTCATACTCATTCTAGACATTATTATTATATTTTGATATATGTCTTAGACACGTGTATTATTAATATATTTTGATATATGTCTTAGACACGTGTATTTACAATTATGGATGTGAATATAAGACACCCCCTTATCTTTCATTTTTGTCTCTTGATGATATCATAATAGGTATATAACTAGCAATCGCATGTGTTTCATGAGATGTGAACGCCGAATGGTATATGTTATTTGATTTAGAGGCATAGTTATCTGAGTTTTGATGTGCTGCTTTGTCCATCTCTTGTCGTCCTCGGTCAGTGTCCATGCAATCTTTGCTGTAATTAATAATTTAATAGTGTTCTGTGTCACTGTCATCTGTTATCAACAAATCCAGATCCTAGGATTACAGACCTTCCAAACTTGTGCAAACTTGTGCATTGTCTTTCTTTGAATGTAGGAGACAAGGCATGAAGAGTTTGAGGTTTTGCACAGCCTTATGGATTTTTACGTCCTACAAAAATTTTGGAGCTTTTACACCTTTGGGTGTTCTTTGTGCACCTGTTGGCAGGTATCACTCACTTTTACACCCTTGAGAGATTTTGTTCTTTTGCACGCTTGTCAACATCGACATAGTTGGAGTCTGAACAACGTGGGCCTTAATTCATTTTCTTCACTCACTGAATGATCGAGCAACCTGGTATGTTTTGATCAGACGAAGATGCCCCAATGACTAATTACCTACAAACTGGATGAGCTAAATCAGCTGTAATCTGATTTAGTTAAGAAATCTTTGCAATGGTATCTTTCTTTCTTTCTTCCACCTGATTCTATACAAAGAGGGAGTAATGGATGTGTAAAGCATCTAAGACATACTACAAGGAAGTTATAAGTAGCCATACGATCCAAAGAGATCAACAGAACCAGGGTAGTGAATTGAGAAGTAAGCAAGCACCTATAGAAGTGAATAGTGAGTAGTTTAGGTTGCATTCTAGGCTCCATTGTCTGAGAAGTTGAGACTGGTTCAAAAGTCTTGCATGTTGCAAGCATAGCTAGGGTAGGTCCTCAAGGTTGAAAGTCTTTTTTGGGCATTTTTGCATAAATTGTCATCAGACTGTAGCAAAATGAGAATGTATCCTGCCTAATTTTTTCATTTTTTCTCATTGAACATTATAAGAATCCTTTATTGTTTCTCATGAGGTGCATAGAGATTTTTCTTGTTTGATATCTTCCTCTCAAAATTGTGGGCTGCATGATCTAAGGCATCTCTTAATTGAGACCTATAACCACAACTGCATCATGAGAGAAGCTCACATCTCCAAGGTAGCTAGACATTTTAGAGTTGCCAATACATTAGCAAATATGCAAAGGTACGTCTTTTGGCCAACAATCCAAGATGACGTTTCAAAATTCATAACTGGTGAGTTATGTAGCACTACCAAACCAAATAATATTATAGTGGGAAGTTGGGGTTGCATATGACTTTACCAGTTCCCTCTACGCCATGGGAGAACATCCCCATGGATTTGGTATGGGGATTTCATATGTCAAACAATGGGCATTGACTTATTTTTGTTGCAGTCAACAATTCAGCAAAATATGCTTTCTTAATCCATGCAACACCATCAATGGGCATGAAGCAGCTGAATTGTTCTTTTACCAATGTCTGTATACATCTTGGTTTGCCTAACTCCATTATTTCCAATCGAGATGTATTTGTTTTTTATTGTGTTGGTCAGAATGCCATGTGGTTTGAAACTGCTGTATTGAGAGGAGGGAACACAGTATGTGTATGGCGGCAATGATACCCTTGTAACACCCCAACTGTTGAAGGATGGTATAGTGGAGAAGAATAACAATGGTGCTGGGGAAGGGCGGCTGTCAAGGAGGCCGACTTTGGTTGGCAAATGTTTTGGCTAATAAAGACAACACTATATCACTTCCCAATAGACATGTGCAAGAAGACCAAACAAGATTATGACAAATAGTGGTAGCTGTGGTGGAAAAGTGCCTACATGACCTATTGGAGAGGAGGGGATGAAGAATCAAATGAGGCCAACAAGCTGCTGGCTTGGAAACAAGCAACCTTACTTGTTGGTGAGGGATGGTGCTTGTAATTCGATGAAATATACGAACTGCAGATTTAGAACAGCTATTGGTCCGAAGCCCAAATGTCAAACTTAAAAGACTTAAGACTGCTCTATCGAACAACTGCACCAAATCTGAAATGTCCTTAGGAGTCATGGAGGGATGTTAGAATGCTCCATGACAACTTCAATGGGATATTCCTGCTATCTTGAGAAAGACAACGTGGGGACGTGCCTATAGTTGAAGGTGCTTCTTGAAATTGAAGAGATCCAGTGCCTTCTAATACATAAAACTCCTCATGAGTCCGATTACCATTAAACATATGTCATGCTAGAAATTACAAAACACCAATCCAAATGCAGTCCTTCCAACAACAACTAGTGGCCCTTCACAGTCTAGCTTATCAACTTAGCAACAAGGAACCAACCTCATATATTGTGTTCTTTGCGCTGATAATGTGCTGTATAGCATGGGCATATCTTATGGTATGCAGTATACTAAAAAGTGTAACATATTTAAGATGGCAATAATTTTGTCTTAAGTGTAACAATTTCACCATGGTCACTCCATATCTAGCATATTGTTCCCCAGTAGATTCTAATTCACATGAGAGCTAGCTTAAATATATCGTAATGAAATAATGGTATAACATTTTTTGTTTTTGATCAAAAAGTGTCTTCTATCGATAATGCATAAAAATGCAGCACTAGTGGTACAGATAAAAGGTTTGGTCATAAGAGAAGGCAGAGACCAGGGATAGAAGCAACAACAAAAGTGAAAAATGGTATAAAAAAGGCATATTTTATGAGCTGTTTGTTTTTTTTTGCCAATTTTGGATGGGAGTGTTTCAATCTTTTTGTTCCAATATTACAGATCCACAAGGTTCAAATACTAGATTCATAAATCAATTACTGACTCAATGTTTTTGACTAGAACAATATCATTCCAAGACCATTTTTCAATGATTCTTTCATTATTCTGAATTCAAAAGGGAGGATTATGTCCACACAAACATCCAGAAGTTAAATCAAATTGTCAAGCGCTGAATATCTTAATTCATGAAAAGTAATAATGGAAGAAGAAAGACAAGGCAAACCAATGAAAAGGAGTGTATCTTACATTTTCAAGAATCAAACTCAATATTATTACATGTGTTTCAGAGCCTTGGAATTTGACAGCAATAATGAAAAAGCAAGATAAACAACAAATACTGAAAGAGATCTTGCAGTACATATTTAACCCATTTATAAATTGGCAGCACCATCTTCTTACAAGCATCTGCATAAGAAAATTCAAACAATAAATCTTTGCATGTTTTAACCACAGCCGACATGCCTAATGTCATTGTTTAGCTTAGAAGCTATTGCTATTATAAAATTTCTTCAGAAATTCTGAGTCTCCATAACGGTCAATGACGCCTATCTTCGATGGTATTAAACCTTCTTGACCAATAACATATTGACCAATGATGTGATGCCGTTGCTTTGAATGTTCAATACAGTTTCTGAGTTCTTCGTCACCTTTGAAAACAAGCATGTCAATAACCTGAAGAAAATGAAAAAAAAAAGTACTTAGCACGCAATAGAGTCGTACGGCCATTTAAAGTTGTCACGATACCTATAAATAAGCAGGCATCAAGTGACAAAACAACCTAATGAGCCTCCAATCCTGGTCATGAAATTAAGTAAATAGAATCTAAGTCACGAAAGAAAAGCTCCAGAGTAATGTGGAATACAATCACAATAAGAAATTGATATATGCAAGAATATGAAGCACATACAAGCTCAATTCAATCATCCCTCACTCTTAATAAACAAACTATAAAGATTGGAAATATACATGAGAAATTGAGTGTGTTAAATATTATCCTTCAAGATTCAGATATAGTACGAACTAATACTTTTCCACTCCAAACGTCTTGGAGGTTGCATTATCAAACTTTTCTTCCCAGAGTCTCTTTTGAATACCAACCAAGCATTCAAAGAAACAACTCGCATGCAAAGCAAGAAATAACAGAAAGTTGGAAGGATGTTTTCGTCATATCAGGAATTTATTCAAGCGCGTGCAAATACAGATGGAAATAAAAGCAGATTGTACGAGTCATCTTTATTCATTTGATTCCTTTTATGAAGAAAGCACACTAGTAGTTTACAAAGCACTACTTATGCTTTTTGCTGCTCGTTAAATATAGCCATCATACTGAACTGTATTCAGCTTTTGTTGAATAAAAGTAGTCTGGAGGAAATCAAGCTTGTAAACACTAGTGATTCATCAGATGTAGCAATTCATAGTGCACAGATGGAATTAGAGTACAATATATCAATTGAATATACTTGTAACATAATCAAACAATTAATCTGATATTCATTCAACACTGCCACACTAAGATCAGAAATTATAGTTTCTGACCAAAGGTTATGATAGTATTTGACGGGGAAATTTATGGCATTATTGCGGAATATTTTTCTAGATATGACTCTGTACTAGTTTCTAAATTCAACATTTTCAGTCCTCCACTGGACCCGTCATCAGGGAGAAGTAGCCTATGCTTGCACAAACCACTAATTGCATCTGTTAAATGGCATAAGTTCATAACAAACATTTTGAGAACTACCCTGTAAGACACATGCATACAAAACATATGCTCTTTATGAATCTCACCAATTCCCCGCATAAAGTGACAAATTTATTCCTTGGCACAAAAGAAACAACACATTGTCAGTGAAAAATCTCATAAAAAATACTCCATACTGAAGAATAGGCATGGCAATGTGGCTCCACGTGTTTGCCCAATAACATTATTTAAGAGAATTCATGTTTATGTGCGAGTGAAAGTAACTTGGATCTTAGGGCGATATTGTCTTGCAATCACTCTATGTAAATTGATTGGAAATACCTGTAAGTGTTGCTAAAAAATGGCAACATAGTGAGATCCAGATAAAAGAAACAATGAATACTCTTATGTGCTCTCTAGAGAAACCAAAAAATTATGTTAAGATTTGTTGTCTGCTTCTTAATTTTATGGAAAGACTGTTATAATTTCGATCAATTTATATGTATTAGAGACTCTTTCTCTTGATAATTCATGTTTATGTGCTGGTGATGGTAATTTGGACTCAAGGACAAAATTAATACCTAATGTTTTAATTTCCGATTCACAGAAAGTTATTCCATACTATTTATGTAAAAACTTTTTGTTACAGTTATTTCCAAATTCCCCTGGAAACACAACCATAGTTCTGAAGGGCACTGTTGTGAGTTGCTGTCATGTCTAGAGGTCTAATGCTTGAAATACTTTGTTTAGTCTTCTGCATCTAAGTTGTTAGGGTTCTTATGAATCATCTCTTGGTCATTTAACTACTCAGCTCAGTATTTATTTTGTTTCTTGCGGAACATAGTACATACCACTCTGGAATTTATCATCTTTGCATAAGACATGGCTAGGAGGAGAAGAGTGTTCCTCTGCCACCAAAATGGGGAGTTGTAAATTGCATTTGGATTGTTAATAATGCCCGTAGCCACCTGTTGGAGTTGTTAAGAACCTCTGAATATGTATTGACCAGCCACACTGCACTCAGATTTGGCGCAGACAGGGAGCATGCTAGCAAATGCTTGGGATTAGCTTTGCTCCAACCAAAAGAGTTTGTGTGAAAGTTTCCAAGGCCTTTTAAACAAAACCATTCTGTGTATACCCAGAAATATTTTCGTCCACACAGCCAATAGATAAATTATTTTTAAACGCATTTCGCAAACTTATCTAACAACGCACTTACCCCTGCCACATACTCCAAACGTACTCGGAGAAACCATTTGTTTTGGACACGTTTCCATGAGGAATCACATGGCGCTTAGGCCTTCTCCCAACTTCCCAGATGCACACTACCTATATACTAATCAGATGTCCCCAGAAACTGCTAGATTTGGTAATGATGGTAATTTGTCATATAAATCGTCCTCAATGGAAGAAATATCTGAGTCTATAAACAAACGGAAAAATAATTCAACTTTAATTGAACTTGTAACTCGGCACTGTGCAAACCACACAGAGTCCCATATAAGTTTATTGAAACAGAACTGTACACTACATCGGCAGTTGTATCCAGACTCTCTGTGACATTTTTTTCTCAAAGATTAAACATGACTTTAACTGCATTCCCCCCACCAGCACTAGTCTCAAAAGCTTCTTCCACTTCCTTCTGCGCCCAAAATCCAAACTGATGGGTGATCAGAGGTTTCACATCAACCTTTCCTGTCCTCAAGAATTCAAGGCAGAGAGGCCATGTGTTTTTGTAGCGGAAGACACCAACAACATCTACTTCCCTGCATCAAAATAAGCATAACACAAAAAATTTCCTTAACATATAGCCTTGGAGAGTACCATAACTAACAGAAAAAAATGTTATTGATTGTAAATGAAACAATCAAGAAAGCACCTGCAATGTAAGGTCTAGAAAGATAAGTACCTTGCAGCACGGCTGGAGTGAGAGGTACAGTCATTTCATTATGGCCCATTCCTATAAGGCATACCTTACCACCTGGACAAGTAGCCTTTAGAGCTGTAGACATGGTTTTTTCAAAACCAACACAATCAAATGTTAAATTTATTTTATCCCCCATGGAATTTTGTATGCGAGTCACTTCTTCTTCAATATCCTATAAAACAACCCACCAGTTAGTAATAGGATCAACTTACCATTCAGGCAGCTACTTCAGCATGAGTACTAGAAAGAATCCAAAAGACCTTGCACCTTAGCTTTTGTGGAGACAAGAACAGTATCATCCGCCCCAGTTTTTTGGCCATAGATAAGCGTTGTTCGTTTACATCAGCAATAATTATGCGTGGTGCTCCAAACGCACATGCAGACAACATTGTTACAAGGCCAATAGGGCCTGCTCCCACAATCAAGATGTTTGTTTCGGCACCTACAGAAGCACGGCGACAACCATGAACTCCAACACTCAGTGGCTCACACATTGCACCTTCCTCTAGGCTCACATTCTCTGGCAACTTGAAACACAAATTTGCAGGATGTACAATCTTCAATGCAAAACCAGGCAAGAAATAAACTGTTTTTGTGTTAGTGCAAACTACACATAAAAAAAAAGAGGATAGACTGTAAAAATACAGATCAGAGGAATATTTAATGTCAGACCAAGATGATGCATGCAGGAAAGGAACATAAGAAACTGTAGGAATAAATGAATAAGACTTCCCCTTTTATAATTGTTTTGTATGGTTATGCGGTTGTAACCGCTAACTAATTTTGTAACCGTCTTTGCATGATAAATACCCAGACACACAACCCATTTGTACAGTGTGTATTCCAGTTTTCTTTTCTAGTAATGACTGAAAGTGAATGTCAACAAAACAAAATTATTGTCGACTTCCTCCATCTTGGAGCCTTCTGCATCATTATCCTCAAGTGGGGGCATGTCATCTACATCAACTGGTGAGAGGCCCCTCCACATCATCAATGCTCAGACCAAGCTTGAGGATCCTGTGAATCCTGTTTCCGAACATGTTGGGGTCGTCTAAGCTGAAGCCAGAGGTCAACAAGGCAGTCTCAAACAGCAACATAACCAAGTCCTTAACAGACTTGTCCCCTTTATCAGCATCATTCCTCTTGCGGAGCTCTTCCATGATAGCATTCTCGGGATTGATCTCCATGGTCTTCTTGCTTGACATGTAACCAGCCATGCTGCTGTCCCTCAGTGCTTGTGCCTTCATGATACAACTCCATGTTGGCAAGTCCACCCATATTCACCAGTAACCAAGCAACAAGGCGAGTCCACCACCCTGTCAGATACCACAACCTTCTCCACCCGGTCACCCAATATCTCTTTCACAGATTTGCAGAGGGGCTCGAATTCAGCCTTCAATTCCTCAGCTCTTTTTCTTTTCATCCTCTGTCTCCTCCAACTTCAAACCCTCTTTAGTGGCACTAACCATCTTTTTCCCATCATATTCCTTGTAATTTCCCGATAGCATATTCATCGATGGCATCCACCATGTAAAGAACTTCATATCCCTTCTTCTTCAGTCTTTCTAAAAATGGTGAGTACTCCACAGCTTTTTTGCTCTCCCCAGTAATATAATATATATCCTTCTGCCCCTCCTTCATGCGGGTGACATAATCTTTAAGGCTAGTCATTTCATCACCACTTTTAGTGGAGTGATATCTCAGCAAATCTGCCAATTTGGCACGGTTCTGACTGTCTTCATGCACACCCAGCTTAATGTTCTTGGCGAAGGACTCATAAAACTTGTTATAATCCTCTTTATTCTCTGCTATTTTCAGTAAACAGTTCCATGCATTTCTTAACCAAGTTCTTCCTTATAACCTTCAAAATCTTGTTCTGCTGCAATGTTTCCCTAGATATATTCAGAGGCAGATCCTCTGAATCTACAACACCCTTCACAAAACTCAGATACTCTGGAATAAGCTCTTCACAGTTGTCCATGATAAATACCCTTCTCACATACAGCTTAATGTTGTTGAGCTTTTTCCTTGTATCAAAGAGGTCGAAGGGTGCCCTCTTGGGCACAAAGAGTATGGCCTTGAATTCAAGCTGGCCTTCTACAGAAAAATGTTTCACAGCCAAGTGCTCTTCCCAGTCATTTGTGAGGGACTTGTAAAATGCTGAATATTCATCCTTTGTGATGTCCTCGGGCTTCCGCATCCAGATGGGTTTCTGCTTGTTAACCAGAGACCACTCGTGGGAGACT
The DNA here is from genome assembly GCA_019776745.2 of Taxus chinensis. Lineage (NCBI taxonomy): Eukaryota > Viridiplantae > Streptophyta > Pinopsida > Cupressales > Taxaceae > Taxus > Taxus chinensis. The sequence goes on along the minus strand of CM034146.1, from coordinate 884,061,924 downwards.
TCCTTCACCTTCTTCTTCTTCTTTTTCTCATCCTTATCTTCTTCTACTTCTTCAACCTCGCCCTCCTGTTCTTTTTTCTCTTCCTCCTCTTCGTCATCAGAGACTTCTTTCTCTGTGGTTTTCTCAACCCAGAGTGATATGGGGTAGCTGATGAACTCTGAATGCTTTTTAACCAGGTCCTTCAGATGCGCCTCTCCTCTAAATATTCAAGCTGCAGATAACACCAAATGAAAATGACTCTGGTAAAGAGATTTTACACAATCACATAACTCACAGCACTCAAATACATAAAAGCTGTAACGTGGTACTTGACTAATTTTGACCCAAATTTGCTAGAAAAGAGATTAAGCAGACGTGGTAGGAGATATAAGTTTCCCGGCATTAATTCTCACACTGCAGGAGTTCTCAGGATAAAGCCCTACTATATTTTGAATACCAAATTCAAGCAATAAGATAGTCTACGTAAAGGTCCTTGTCAGCAAGTTGGATTATGAGGACTTACGTGAAATTGCAATTAACCCTAGCAAGTTGTTCAGATGTAATAGTCATAACTAAGTTAGATATCTGATAAGAGTTCAATGAACAAAGCTTGGGCCGGAGAATACTGCAGGCATTGGCAGGGTGCCTCACAGCAATATCCATTTCATGGCCTGATCATCTCAAAGATATGTTCTATTTCCAAATCATCACAAGTGAATGCATTTAACTTATACCAATTCTACATAGAGATACATCCTTAAATCCTTTCATCGTTGTGAAGGATTATGGTTGACAACATGAACATGAGGAGAATGTCTCTTCCCCACACAAGCTATCCTACAGAAAATAATTTGATGAAAGATGCTAAGACTATTTATAACCTATTACATGTGTCTGGAGCAACCTAGCAGATTGTACCTATATGCAATAATAGAAAAATATCCAAAACCTCAATTAATTCACCAAAAAAAAATTTGGAAGTGCTTTCATATGTCTGAAATATCTATTAATCCCAGTCTAAAAACTCGTCAAAATTGTACTAGGCCTATCCAGATGTGACATAGTAAACTGAGTCTTATGTATATAATTTCAATACAACTGTGATGTCTAAATAAGATTGGTACTTTCATGAGCAGTGTAGTTAACTTCCATGCTACTTCCAAGTTGTCTCCACGCCTTTCATTCGGACTCTTATTTTCAAGATATACTTCTCTGCAGACTTTCCTATTTATTAGACGGTTTGCAAATATTGTAAATGCTTGTAGCCTCGCTTTGAAGGAAACAAGGTATGATTGAGGCTAAATGTGTCCATACTTGTGCTCGCCAAAGAACAGGGGGGCAAAAAGTTTATGGAAAGAAAAAAATAGAGGGCTATAATAATTTGGAGAACTCTCAAATGATGGAAATGACAAAAATAAATCATGTCATAAAGCAACTAAATTGACCTACATTTTAGGATGTTATTAAGAAGGATCATGACTGTTACAGGTTAGGTATGATTTGATAAGGCATTTTCAATGAGGATGAATGTTATCCAAGCTTTATAATAATTGCAAACTCAGAGCAGTTGAATGTGGGCAGGTAAGAGCTAGAGTGATGTTTCTTGTATCACTGATTATTTAAATGAGTCGTTAAGTTTGAATGCATGTTGATGATATACAAGAATGTATAAATTTTGAATTAAGAAGCCTACAGAGGAATCTATGGTGCAGGAGGATGGTAATCCTAATGGTCTAATACAGAGAATTGCACATATACAGTTCAATACAGACCTGTAACTTGTATTTTGGTGAGTTTTGGTGATGATTGGGGAGTAATATCTTTGGAGGACCATAGAAGATAAGGGTAGGACCTTGTAGAATATAATTAAAGTCTCTGAAGAGAGTTCCTAGACAAGAAAACAAAATATAATCTAAGCAAAGTACTCTCGGGTTTGTGTACCCTGACTAGGGTTTGGAACAAGAAAAAAAAGACATAACTCCATATTTCAAGGTGGGACAATTCTAAAACTTTGGGGGATAGTGATATTGGAGTTTTTTGAAGGTGTTTCTTATGTTTTAAGCCAAATAAATGAGGTTTGGGGGAATAAAAACAAGAAACTCAGATAAACAGTCTTATACACCCAGTTTTGGGGTTAGTTTAGTAGTTGGCATAATAAGAAGTGATAAACTCATGTAAAATTAGTACATAAGGGTGGAATAAGGTAAGACTAAGTCCCCTAAATGATAAATAAGTTCTATGGAAGTGTTGAAGGGTAACCATTTTGCAAGTCCTAGTTAACAGTCATGGAAAAATTACAATAATCCGGTTTTGAGGGTTTGATGACAAGGAAAGGGTATATCTCAAAAGTTGACGTATGAAACTAGATGAAATTTGGTGAACAAATGGATAGAAGGTCAAATAGGATGCTAATAAAGTTTTAAGAGGAAATACCAAGCTTTGAGGATAATAATGCTAAAAAACTCAGTCATAAATCCTGTTTTCTTACCAGTTTGTGAGGTAAAGTGATTAGTATTTGATCTTGAAGGAAAAATTTGTAAAGAGAAACTTGTGTAGGAGTAGTGTTTTGGTTGAAAAAACATTAAAGGTCATGGAAATGCCAAAGGAGGTTTTAAGAACTTAAGAGTGAAAGGGTTAGAACAAAGCAGGCAAGTAGAACAAATTGTGGTAAAAAGTGTCAATGATAGACTTAATAGCATCATTTACAAGACAAGGTTTGAATGCATAAAATTTATGGAAAACATGAATTTGCTAGTTGACAGAGAGAAAAATGTAATGTTGCAATTGATCCATAATCAGCCTATCATGAGTCAATAAATCATGTTTATACCATACATACTTCCATGTAACAACCATATCACAATACTTGTAAACCATAAACCATCTCACAACAAGTAAGAATCACAAGTATTAAACAACTTTATTGTATAGTGGTCTCCATAGTCCCTTCAAGTAGAAAATACAATGCTATCTAGCTTAATAGTTTATTACCAACAAGGTTTAGTAATTTATTCCATGTCCTTCTATATAATACCAAGTGGCTCTGCTCGTTGTTCAATGACTTGTAAAAAAAATTCATGGTCTTCTACATCTAGTCTCCATTTTTTGCGTTTACTATTTGCAGTCTTCACCTGCTGCAATTGTAACCCTGTAGCAATTATGTGATGGGTGTAATGATACACCTTTTTGTCTGGTTTGTAATCAACAAAGTGAATCCCACTTTGGAGGGCTTTCACTTGTTGTAAGTATGTTCCCTGCACTACAACTGAGCCAGTAAAGAAATGTTGTCACTTCACTTGTTATTTCACATGTTAGCTTTGTTCTCTCCTCTGTGCAACACAACAAGTAGTACTCCACTTTCTCAATATTGGCTTCTTCAGCAATGACTGCAAATACATCTCCTACAACAAAATGCAAAGAAACATTCAATGATCAGATGTATAGTATAAATTATATACATATATATTTAATTATCAAATTATACTTGATCCTTTCAAATAAAACATACCTTGTTTAACTAGCCCAGATATGTGGTCATAATCAGTTGAAATTAATGGCACATCTTCAAAACTATCATCATGATCTGAGCCATATGTGTCATCCACAACTAAAGGAACTTGCTTCCACTCACCTACATACCCATGTTTTTGACTATTGCACTCTGAATATGATTTGTTCATGCATTCATAACAAAAACAAGAATAATCTCTTGTACAGATTGTCCAGTTATTACTATCCATAGTCATCAAAGAGTGCAAAGACCTAGAATTGGGAATCCTTTCACATCCATACTTTGTCCTCCGATCAATACCTTCATTTAATCATGCTCAAAAGATCAATAAAGTTTAAAACAAACAACAAAAATCAGAATAAAAAAATTTAAAGTTAGTAACTTGTAGTTCACTTAATAAAGCACATCAAGATTTACATATCTATGTTTTAAATGTGCATGTACCTGTTATCTCCCAAAATATTCTGTGTGGGGTTGAAGTGTGTGATGTTGAAGCCTGTGAAGTTGAAGCCTGCGAGGTTGAAGCCTGTGAGGTTAAAACTTGAACTGCAAAATGTTTCTTACACCATTCAACAACGGTGTGGGCATCAATTAATCGATCTCCCTCATAATCAAAGCTTTGTTTCTTTAGAGCACGTTTGATGCATGCACCCACACCATCGTGTTCTCCCTTCCCATGACCACTCTCAAAAAAAACTCCATAAATGAGGAATTTTGTGATGACGATGATAACGACTGAGTGCAAAGAAAGGGCGAGAGGATTTGAATTGTGATGCGCAACCATCTGACCAAACAAAATGGTGATCTATTTGTATTCCTCGCTGATGAAGATATTGAAAGAACAAACCAAAACAATGTTGCACAAAGTGGGTGTCATGTTCTTTGTCATCACTTATATAGAAGTGATACTCCTTCTTGATCATTCGCTTCACATATGTACTTTCAACCCCATCCAAATCCAATTGTGCATGCCTATAAAATACTTGAACCATGATAGTAACCTAGTCAGTATGATAATACTGTGTTTGAATTTCTTTTTGATGAGAAAATGAGTAATTCTCAGCAAAATCAACCACGGACAATATGGAACCAATAGGGAATGTGTCCCTATTAGTCTTGAATTGTGTAGCCTTCCACTTTGAATAGTGAGAATGTTTGATGTACGGACTAATTAAACTTCGGAAACTTTGCATGAATGTAGCAATGGGGATTTCCTCTTCTACCAAATCCAACCTGGTTGCATCTTTTCCAAGCCTTGTTGAATATTTTATGTATTTGAACCTACAAAATCAATTCATAACATGGACAAATTTTCATGTATTCATTTGCAGTAAAATAAAAATAAAAATAAAATCTAACATCCAAATTTAAAAACATAAATTTATATATATCACCTCTTGCAAGCAACCAGGTTAACTGTGTCCAAATCTTCATTTGTTTTTGGCAATAATTTCAAGTCCCCACACTTGTCACAGACACCTTTGATGCAAGTCATACGATCATCAACATGATCATCAGATACGTTGCAAATAATTGAAGTTATGAATTCACTGACACGTGTAGGTGGGGCAATTTCTTCTCGTAACTTTCTATACACCTGAAAAAAACATAGATTTTGAAATACATTAATTTTAAATCACATGTCTCAAAAAACGATATTTAAACAAATTTTAAATATATAGATATAAATGAAAGCACGCCTCAAAATATATATACATTGAATCTATAAATTTTTATGTACCTGATAGTGATAATCAAACTCAACGTGATAGCGACAACAACATGTGTCAAGGACTTTATCAGCTCGCACATACCAAGGCTTCAAATTTTCAAACATTCGTTGTCCAATCTTAACATCTGGATTTTCTTCTGTAAACTTTATGTACATCTCATGTTGAGTTATTTCAAGCCAATGTTTTATATGTTCGTCATAGTTATTGCGAGTTACCCTATGTTTTAAAACATCCCTCACATTCAGAGAAGGACGAGTCCTCTCAGTCCAAAAATCAGAAACTATCTTCACAATATTATCCTCTATTTTATCAGAACGTGGATTTCTACACATTAGTGCCCAATTTCCTTCCATAGTAGAGTCATCCAATGTCTTCCTCCTTTTTGCATACCTGCTAACCGTCTTTCTAGATAAACCCAATGCCTTGGCAAAGGCGGTAACATGACGATTCTTTGTTGTATCTTCACTTACAACTGAAGTTAATATTGCTCTACGAGAAATACTCTTATCAGCAGACCTAGTTTTTGTACCCAAAGAACTTATTCCTTTAAAAACATTCCCAACAAATTCTTCTTCTACACGTTTTGAATTTTTCCGTCCAAAATCAACACCTAACAATTCTAATGTTTCCTTCATATCAACATGATTCAAGAATGTAACCAACAAATGTGCTCTAGCAACTGTAGTCAAATTAACAAATTCACCATATACTATCTCTACACTTTTTGTTGTTTTCTTTCGTGATAGTGGTTCTTGTTCGGAAAATTCTTTTAATTTTTGTAAATCCATCTTCACCAAGTGTTTCACATTCTTTTTGGGAAGTAATTCCATAACTTTTGATATCACTTCAGCATAATGTTGCGCATCATGATCTGTGTCCATAAACATACACATGGGATCCTATCAAAACCCTTGCCTTTACGCAATCTAAAAAACATAAATTATCATATTTAAACCTTAGAACTAAAAAAAATATTAGGATCTATCAAGGGTTTCTATACATATGTACCAATTTTTGCAGCGTTGTCTTTCACTTGTTGTGTCTTCTCTCTCTCTCTCTCTTTGTGCCCTCCTACGAACAGATCTTCTAGCATTCTTCTCTGCATTCTCTTCCTCGGTATATTTTCGTTTCTCATTCTTTGCATTTCCCATGATTCATCCACTTCAAAAAATTTCACCCGCACACATAAATCGTGATAGATTGATCTGAATGTGTAAGAGTAAACTTGATACAAAACTATATGTGCATGCATGCATGCAACTCTATTTATATACAAATCTCAGTAGAAATTATGTTATTTTTAATTTTAGTTTTCTATAACTTTAAAACAACTTTTCTAAATTTAATAGAATTTATATTTAATATGTAAAACAACTTTTCTAATTTAATATTACATATTTTTGGTTAAAAACAATTTTAAAAAAAACACACTTACTTTAAAACAAAAAAAATATGTAAAAAATTAAATTTAAAACATAAAAAGTGAACAATATTAAGTAAGTAACTTGTAAAATATTAAATTTAGAAGGGGAGACGCAATTGCGAATCATTAAAGCTAGAAGGAGACGTTTTGGTGGCGCAGAGGGGGTTCGCGCGAAGTGGGGTTTCGCGCGAACCAGCATTCGCGCGAATATGGTTCGCGCGAACCCCATTTCGCGCGAACCCTGCTGAGTGGCAGTGACGTGGTGCCCAAATGGCACATTTTGGCTCCAAATCCTTTTGGGGGACAATTGTGAGCCAAAATCTGCCACTCGGATGCCACGTAATCAGGGTAAACGAAATAGTTAACTTACAAAATTTTGACACAAAATTCATATTTTTATTGGCTTTCTAAAAATGTAATTTTCATTTTTTAAAAATCTGTTTTGCTATTTATTTTTTAATTTTTACTAACATACGGTATTTTAGGACAATCAATAGTACACAATCAACCAAATTTGAAAAATAGTACAATATATCAAAAAAAATTGAAAAAAATATACTTAGTATTTGTTGAATTCTTCTTCTTTCCTGTGAAAAAAAAAATTAATTTCGATATAAATATTAAAAGTTATTGGCATTGAAATATGGACGCCATTTATTTTAAAATATAGTTACTAAATAATTAATTAAAAAAAAATATAAGTCAAAAAAATATGAAATTTTGACAGCACGTCAAAATTATAATCTTGAACATATATCTAAAATTTCATAGTGAAAAGATAAGTTTTCATTTTAAAAAACCACCGGGGACAGTCATTCCTCTTTAATAACATAAGAAACAACATATGAATAAAATTAAGAAAAATACTAGATTTTTTGCCAAATATTTTTTAAAAAAATATACATGTATTCTACACTCTAAACACAACATTTCGTTAGTTCGTAGAATTTCATGAATGTGTACGGTTTTGTGGCTATTAACTTTAGAAAATCAATTAAACTGAAAATTCATGTTTACTAAGGTACAAACCATACCAAAAAGTGGGACATTTTATTGTGCTTTTACCCAGTCCATGTAATCTAAGCAAAGGACTTGTTATTAGCTGACAAGAATAGAAACAGTCCATGGTTGGGATCTTGACAAGACTACTTATTATTTGACAAGAATAGAAACAGTGAGTAGTGACTTGTCAGAAAAAGAAGGTATAATGGTGAAAAGGAAGGCGCTGGATTACATCAAGGGAGGGCGCGAAATAAATATTGACAAACTGCAGAAGTACCCATTGGTCTAGGTAGCAACACACCTCCTCACAAAGTTAAATAACTATGAGAGGTGGTTGCAGGTAAATACATTGTGGCTACACATAGCAAAGAAAACAGACTGAAGGTGTAGTCTACAACTTGGCGGGTTTCATTGTTGAAACCGTCATTGAGGAAGTGCACGAAGGTGCTAAGATAAGTTTTGGCATGTGATCCTGTTATCCCTTGTTTTTGTAGAAATTGGAGTGCTCAATGGGCCTAAGGATAAAGTTTGGCAATATCCCGAGGAGAAGAAATCTCTTGCAAAGAGATTTAAGAAGTATACTTGTGATGGGACCATGAGTGGCCCCTTTAAACAGAGGGCAAAATTGTGGTATGAGCGACTCCATGCCTCGTTTGAGGAAGAATGGAGAATACCCAAGGAGCTTCCTTAGGTATTAGATAAACAAGTACAATTTGCAGTATACCAACACTTTTGCATTGCACACTTTGGGATGAAGTACGGGAAGTGGGGCCCTTGGTGTAAGCTCCCTTATGCCTTCACCACACATTATTTCGAGGCATCTGTACATAGGTTTTCAGACGCGTGCCGGTTGATTTTCAATGTAGATAAGGTAGATTACGACTACCACACACTGAGGAAGACTTACGTTTATCCAAGTACATGTGTGTACACGAAAGATTAAGTTATGATGATATTAACATGAAGGCAATGAGTTTGGCCATTACTTCCATCGGTAAATCCTGTCTTCTGCTCACTAATTCTGAACCTTGAGTGCTCTTTTACTACAAAAGAAACTCCAAACTGGTCTTTGAAAACATTAAAGCTTCCTTTTACTCCGAAATCTATAATAAGGCTGAATTCAGAGTAAATCTCGGTTTTCGCCACCATGTTTTTACGGCTAGATTTTTGAAAACCTATAATGTCTTTTTTCTAAAAAAATGGAAGTCTAATACCCGGTCTCCTCAAACTACCTCAAAACAGTTCAACTATTCCGCAAGTGCAGAGATGAACTCAATGCTTCTTCCACCGCTTTCACATCAAAACATTCATTTCCCTCTAAATGGAACTGAAAATGCGGAGCCGTAACTGCAGATTCACGATCGATACACGCGAAAGCCCCTAATCTTCAACATTTTCGCCATAATTACCACAGTACAAAAAATAACCATATTAGAAATAAATTCAAATTCTTCAACACTGAAGTCTTGCTCAAATCATAACCTTACTTTGATAAATTACAGCATATTGAGTTTTCTAAGGTCAATGAAAAAATATAGCAATATAACAAACAAATTAAAACTGGAGAGCTTCAATATTGACGTTTCAAAGCTAAAAAATCCAAAATCCGCTCAAATTTTAGCCGAAAATATACACACATCTTATTCTGCATTTTTCGCGTCACAAAATAAATATAATTGTATGGCAAACAAATTCGAGCTTATGTACTGATGTTTTCATGCTAAAAATTTCCAAAAACCGTTCGAAATTGAGCTAAAGAGATAACCTATCTTTTTCACCGCCAAGAAAAAACTAGCACCGTATTGAAACTGATTATACCACCGTCTTGTAAAGCTTAATTTTTTTTACAAATTTAGTGGAATTAAAAAACCTACTGTATTAGAAGGCTCTCTTGCCAGATTTCGTCATTAAAGGTGTCTGAATTTTAGCACATTCTGAAAATCGTAACTTGTATTCCAACGTTAAGGTGAATGCAAACCTGTTCGCGAACAACCCGGAGGTCAAAGGTTCCAGTCGCAACAACTCACAAGAAATGAATTCTTTCTCCAAAGCTCCTCCCGCCATTGCTGCTGTTTCAAATGCATACACTGGGTTTAAAGATTTGCCGCAGAAATTATTAGTACTGCTCAAGCCATGATATTCCCTTCCTCTTTCTCAATTCCTGCAACACTGTAACAACCACCCAACTGGCACTAAACTGATACCCAAACCTCTGGAAAATGGTGGTACAGAGGAAAAACAGCCTTGGAAACTATCCTTTCCACTCTTTATTTGGATGCAGTTGCAGACATGCTAAATGATGACAAATTAGGGAGGAATTAGGCGAGGTGGCTATATTTGAAGGAGCCTAAAGTTATTGAATTGAAGGTGTGTCAACTGAAACTGCTTTGCTGTAGTGATAAGAATGTATGCAATCTCAAGTCTTGTCTAGCTCTGATGAATAAAAGTGTTGGTTAAGTACCCTGGCAACTTGCAAGTTTTTGGGCAGTTTTTAAGATTTTCTAACCACTTTTTCATGACTACTACTCGTCCCATAATACAGTTTTAAAAATAAATATTCATCCTTTGGCGAAATGTGTAAAACGCATGTCATGGAGGTGCGCATTTCTAGACGATTTTTGCTCTACGGGGAGAGAGTTTGACTCTCATATGTCGTACAAACTGGTTTTAAATTTGATCATTGTTTTAAAAAAAAATTGGTGTGTTTTAAAGTGTGAAATACTTGTGAATTTGTAAAATAATTATGTGCCATCCAGTGCTTATCTCAGTCTGAGAATCGCAACGTAATGTAGAGAAGGCTTGCTGAAGCAGGCACTACACATTCTCCTTACTACACACAACCCCTGAAAATTCTTCCAAATATCTTCCACTATTAAAAACCTATACTTCAAAGAAAACCTTTTCACACAATAAGAAAAAACATTTTCTGCATCAAAAATAGGGAATTTAAGTTTTCTGCAAGCAAACTTCTACGAAATACTCTTATACATATATATGGCAAGTGAAAAAATTCAGCAAAGATTGTATACTCTTATACACATGTATGCACGCCAAGTTTTTAACAAAATGACTGAACAAGATATCATCTTGTGCAATGATTGAGCAAGATATCATCGTATGCAATGAGATCACGAGCCAAGACAGAGGTTTCCTCGTGAGACATTCACATTGTTTCACCAAATACTATTCCCAATTAATACACCTTTTTCAATATTCTACCAGCCTATACGTTATTGCAACAATACTTAGCAGTATATTTGTTATTTTTTAATTAGTCTTTGTAAGGTATTCAAATCTCTTCTATAAATTTGAGCCATGGAGAAAAATACATTATTTGAGATATATTTTTATAAGCAAACGATGTACTTAATTAAACTTGTCAATTGATTTTCTTTTTCTTCCTAATTTTTGTGATCGATACTTTTTGTCATAGAAATGTTGGATTATTATAACCCTTCCATTCGGAATTAAGACCAGCCCTAACAAATTTAATCATTGAATTGCGACCTACGGGTTCTGAACTACCCAGGAAGCACATCTATCGTTACCAATCTATCCCACAAGCCTGGACATCCGATTCACTTGGATAACCACATTCTCTCCTGAAAAAACCTACTTCGAACAGTTACATCGAGTTTACACTGGTTTCATGCACTGTAATAGGATTATGCAACCTGTTTTAGGATAGTCGAGAGATGCTCTGACTTTTGTAGAAACCTCTCTACAACTAGGTGTTCAAAATCATGAGTTTGATTATGATCAGGCGAAGCCTGTGGGGCACTCATAATTGCAGGGAAGGAGAAACCCATATAATGACAGGACTGGGAATCGGTGGAAAAGTGGCGAAGAAGGTGGAATTTCGGATGCACAGATGGAAGGGTATAAGGACTAGACCTAGGGCCGTGATGCTTGAAGAGGTTGCAAATACAATCATACGCACCAGTGACCAGAGGGAACTCAAAGCCTTTGTTGCAATGCCAAATACTCCTTCAAACGACAAGCTTCCTGTTGTCTTGCTAATTCATGAGTTTTGGGGGTTAACTCCTGAAATTTGCGGGTATTTTTCATTCTTAGTTCTCTGCGTACGCTGTTTCTATTTCTGCTTATTTACACGTTGGTGGGGTATGTGCGCATGCATATGAGCATGCTTGTATGATTTGGAAGTTCGATCTATCCAATGTAAGTTCCATTATTGTTGCTTTAAAGCTGATGCAGGGCATCCATGGTTAAGTGCTTCTTTACTAATTTTAGACTAGTTTTCTAACAATAATTTCGTGTTCAGCCTGACAAGGCACAAGGTAAATATTGCTTTTAGATCACGACTCATGGCTAAGCCGGATGCTAATTTGGCCCAACGGGATTTCTTTCTATTTACTTTATATGTTGTTCAAATTTTTTATCCTTTATTTTTGACTTCGTGATTAAGTTCGGGAGAAAATGCAATCTTAATCAGGAACCTACACCTAGAGAATAGAAAATTATTTCTGTACCAGAAGTTAGTTCGGTTAGAAAGTTAAAGAGTCAGTTCAATTAGGACATTAGAATTAGTGCAAGCAGAGACGAGGAGTGATCATTTTGCATAGATAAAAAGAGAGATTCGAGATGGTTGGGACCTAGGAGATTGTTTGCGGGCACAGGGGAACATTTTATTTATAACTTAACAGGGTTTCTATTGGGGTCTACACCATAACCATACAACAAAAGATACAGTCTTTCAGCTTTTGAACGACTGGGATAGGAATGTTACCCTTGGAAGGTCATTGAGGGACCAAGGCCAGTCAAATGATAAAGCTTGTGCAATGTCATATCTTGTGTTATTTTGTATAAGAGAGAGAAAAATGTAATGCTCTTAGAGTAAGAAGAAAGATGAAAGAGTGTAAGAAACCGTCCATAGAAGGTTGATTTTGTAGTAAAACATTAGTGCAATGTCTTGTTGTTTTATATAATGGAAGTCTTGATTCCCTAGCTTCTTATGCATTGCAGTTTTGATTAGTGTCCGTAGTTTCTATAAACAAGCATAGTTGAGATCGCATGCATAGTTTTAGTTTGTACTCATGTTTTGTCAAATGTATAACATAACTAATTTGTAAATAGACATAGCACAAATGAGTCCAGTGAGTAGAATACAACTGTAGCATGTCTTGACGAGGAAATTTAGGGACCGCTGTAATAATGGTTCCGTTGCTAGACCTGAAAATGTTGAGATGGCTACAAGGGAAAAGAGATGACCATTTTGCAGAAGAAGAAGCTAGTTGGCATAACCGTAACCATAACCATATAGCAAAGTTAATTCCCAAAGCTAGTTCAGGTAGCTCAAGAGGCACCTCTTTTGTAGGCAGATTTACTTCCCATTACTCAGATGGCAATCCATAGAAACATAGATTGTCCTTATCTGTAACATGTAAAGACCGGCACAACAATTCAATTAGGAGTAACCAGCATTAAAAAATAGAGGTGCAATCATAATAATGATTACCATAACCTTACTTGCAGAACAATTAAAAGAAAATAAAAGGCAATGAAAAATACCTGAACATTCATTTATTATTAAGGAATTTTCTTACTTAATTACTAGAAATAAACAACTTCCTTGAAATGTAAAGTTGATTTATCCCTGATTTTGTATACAAACACTGTGATGACATCAATAATAGATTACAAATAATTTCAATGTTTTTGTGATTTTTAAGCATGCATAAGTGGTCAACTTGTACATGTGGAGATACAATTGCATTAGACATGTCTTTTACCGATGTGTTTTGTTGTTTAAAATTGGATTAGTGTTCTATTTGATTGTGCTAATTTTGTATCATATGCACAAAAATTGTGTTCCAAGGAAAGGTGAATCCCACTCAATGTGAGGCTTTGACAATGGTTTGTGCCCAGGTAAACTTACATTCTGTTCTAGAAACATTGCTTTGACTTTAAGATCATCTAAATGTATTCCAAACTTTTCATTACTGAACTCTGCACCATCACTTGGATAGTTTGCTATCATTGTGAATATGAGCCTATGACATGTAAAACGCTAGCCTATGACATGTATATTTAAGGTACAAATATTGTTACGGATGCAGGCGATTGTTTCCTAAGTTGATATATGATATCATAGCCTTTAGGTTATTATGTAGTTTCCTAATTATGTGCACCAAAATTTATTGTGTGATGTTGTGTAGGAACTGAACGATATGTGCAATATGTTTCTTGCATTTGATTAGATGGGAAATTTTGTAATTTATGTAATTTATTTGATTTTGTAATTTATTTTCTATATTAGTTGCATTGAAGCTTGAAAATTTCATATTTCTGTTTTCATTAATATAGGAGAATATCTTAGGGATTTTTTAAAATTAAAAGTACTATTAATTAGAATTTTACTTTCATTTCTTTTACAGTCATGGCTTCTTCTGCAACAAGAAATCAAAATTATAGTTGAATTCTACTCAGTAGTTTTGGAACTGCAACTTTTAACATCTCAATTGTTGGTAGTAAATGATATAATATGCTCAGTCATTAAACGGCTTTCACATTGTACTATTAATGTGAACGTAACCATGCCAAAAACATGTAATTTCATACTAAAAGAATTCTGCACTTAGTTTTAATTGTTTAGGAATTTAAATATTAAATAATCAAAACATTTTTGTTATATATGTAATATATTGAACACGTCAACTTGAGGGTTTAATTTCTCCTTTTAAGGTTCCATACATCCCCCTTTATGGTCAAATTTCTTGTAAAAAAATTATTTATCCCTTTCCAAGTACATGTAAAAATATAAGTTTCTAATATTATTACACCTAGATTTCTTGGTGTATTCATGTTTACAGTTTATGAGATCTAAGAAAATTAGGTGGATTACAACTACTAGGTGAAGTTCTAGATTAAATGATGATATTGTTAATAATATTCAAATTGCTTCAATTTAATATTATGCTCGTTTATGATGGAAAATGCTTCTTGTTAATAACAATTATGCTTCTTATTTTCCTAATAAAAATAGGGATAATGAAAATGTGAATGCTAATACCTGTTTTCATTGAATCTTAGTCTACACCTCGAGATCTCCTTGGTTGTTAACTCGCTCCTGAACACTTTTTGGTCCTAAGTACAACCAAATGGCTATGTTTAAATATAAAAGTCAATTTGAAACACTAGACTCATACCTTAATTTAATCAAATTAATTGCCTACTCCTTACTACTAGAAACTATTTCCATTTATCAAATGAAAGCACAACTTAACATATTTTAAAAACACCATTAATATTTGCTCATTACATCTATAACCTATACTATACATACATCCACTTTCTGTAGTGCCCCACACTTTTTTAAAAAAAAACCAAATAAATAAATATAAAAGTTTTAAATTAAAAGCCTGTGTTTTTTTTGTTGAGGGGCAGATTTAGGGAAAATTTGGGACTGTGTTCCATTGTTTTGGTTTTGTGTGGAGAGAGGGAGTGTTGTCACCACTGCCACCATGGGAGGAAGCTCCGAAATTATTTGTTTGTGCACCCACCTGTGTTGGCCACAACTGTTACACCAAACAATGTGTTTGGGCACCTTTTGTTCTCTTCACAGAAATGCCTTGCCTAATGTCATCCCCTAGAGTGCCATGTGTTTTTGGTGGCCTGTGCCAATATCCTCCCTACCTGCGTTAAACCCGAGCTCTGTTCTTATGGGGACAGCTAGCACAGATGTGGTAGTCACAAATGCTGGGGGGGTGTTGTTCTCAATGTTTGACCAGATGAAAGAATGAACTAGCTTCTCATGGAATATGATTACTGCAGCATTCAAAAGGTGTGGGTTCCTTCATAAGGTAGTCACACTGTTTTACCATATGCAACAAAAAAGTCTACAACCTAAACAGACTGCAGCAGAGAGCATACTCCCAGCCTATGCACAGAATGGATTTTTTGAAAAGGCATGTGGATTGTTTGATAGAATGCCTTAAATAAATGTGCTTCATAGACTACAATGATGGCAAGATATGCAAAAAAAAAAGACTTGTTGAAAAGTCCTTGGAAACTTTCAAGAAAATGCATTTGGTACGTGTTAAGCTAGACTCCACAACCTTTTGCCAACATCCTTCCAGCCCACACCCAGACCTGCGTGGCCTTCCATCAAATCATAAAATATTGATGGACCTTGTCAAATGTTGTAGTTTCCAATGCCCCTGTGCACAATGTTACAGTGTTTAACCAAATGAAAAATGGGACAGCAGCTCTCTGGAAATGCATTTTTGGCAGCGTACAGGAGACATGGTTTTCCTCATGGGACAGTCACACTGTTTGGCGTGTGCAATAAACAGATCTCCAACCTGATAGTTTTTATTCCCAGTGTACTCTAGCTCATGTTAAAATAAGAGCTTTGACATAGGGAAGGGACAAGACGTATGTCAGATTTTTGGAGTTGTAAGTATTATGGTAAATAGGTGGTTGGAGGGACAACGTCGGTTGCTCTATATGCCCAGATGGGTTGTTTAAAAGGCCTTGGATCCTCCCTAGCCAATGCAACAAACAATTTTCCAATATGATTAGAGTTTATTTTTTGCACTAACGTTGGAATATAGTATGTTTGGCGTGCACATCAACCTGTTTTATCAAGGCATAGAAAACAAGATGTTTTTGTTTGCAATGTAACTTCCCTGGTAGATGTGTATGCAAAATGGTGGAGCTGTGGATGCTCGTGAAATGGTTCACAAAGTTCCCAAGCAAGATGTTGAACCAAAGCCTGCTGCTTCGACTGAATTCGATTCTCTAGGCATGGTCCTTCTTCCCTTACATCTCATAATTCTCGTGTTTTAGTTCTCTTTTGCAACTAAATAGAATTTTAAATTACTAGGATTTTTAATACAGTTAAATGTCCCTTCAACTCGTTGTAAAAAAAAAAAAAATTGTTGTGTCGTAACTCACGAAGTCATTATAACTCGTCTACTTTAAACCATGAACTATCACCCTCACTTCGAGATGATTTAGAAAACTCTTGCCAATCTTGATCGCCCCCAGTATTGTTTTATCGACTAGACGAATTTGACTCCCCATTGATAAAGTTGACCCTCTCCCTATTTTAAATAGTTAAATTTTGCATTTTTCGATAGACTCACCAAGTACCCTTCGTAACTCTAGAAACGAGATGTGAAGTTTCATTCGTGTACCTTGGTATACGAGGAGTCACCTTGACCTTTGGTTTGACCCGAAACAAATATATGACCAACCTTTTGATGCTCTTATAGGAGCCCTATTAAACTAGTTTACAATAGTAGAAAGCTGTCAAATTTAGAAATTTGGCTTTCATTTTGAACTACCATTTGAAACCTGGATAGAGAAATTAATTCCCGTCTTCGCAAACCTCGAGTGTTTATAACTAGACAATTGCATGGAACATTCAGTTTAGGGAAAAACACTTTTCGGGATAATTTGGCGAAGCCATTTTGTAAGCCTTCGGTCGCAGTTTGACGAGGTCAAACTGGACCAATTTCATCTTGTCACTTCAGAAAACTTGTCGCCTTTTGAAAATGGTTTTCTAGTTCTCAGTCCCGTCGACTCTAATGAAATCTCCTTATATAGGGCAACTAGCAGGAGATGTCTCCTTGCATGCTCCTCCATTGAGTATCAGTTTTAAACGTGGTTTTCTAAGCCCTCGAGCTAAATTTGTTCAATTTGCACTGGGCCAGCTACGATCAATAGCCCCAGAAAATTAGCCACCAAAACGCAAATCATTCTCTCTTTTTCAATTCCGTCAGCTGCTATGAATTCTTGGTATATCTGGGGACACATAGAAACTTAATCATGGTGTGTGTTCTCATCGGAAGATAACTTTTGGAAGCGGTTTCTTAGCCTCCGAGCCCATTTTAAATGTTTTGAAACTAGTGAGAAAATGTAAAAATGGAAAGCTGCAGGTCTCTCATAGGGTTGCCAAATCACCCTGGAAACTTTTAACACATGTAAATAAGTATTTAAAACACCATAATGTAACTTGTTGTGTGCATTAGAACTTTTGACAAAATGGTGTTTTCTCTCTCTACCCTTCTCTTTCTCTCTCCTAGGTTATAAAAAGAAGCAAAATGAAATGTAATGGATACATGTCTCTAAACCTTTCTACTTCGATTTCAAATTTTTTATTATTATCATATGTAAATGGGAAACTGAAAAAATGATAATTATGTTAGATTAGGGTGGATGTCATACAAGCAATTTATCGCTGATATCTTGCTCACATGGTTTTTGCAGGATGAAAGAATGATGACATAAAGGCGTTGAGTAATTCATTGTTTATTTTTGGTAATATATTGAAAGACTTTTGTTGAAATTGGTAGTATGTAAAAGTCATTAGATTATTAAGTGCTTGAGAAAATTGGTATTTCTTTCATGGATGTTATTTTTTATCCCAAAAATTTGTTATGGTAAAAGTGAAATACAAATGTCAAAAGGAATTGAAATTAATACTTTGTAGTGAACTTTCATTGTGCAATTAGTGGTTTAATAATTGGTGTTGTGCTTCTTCCTTGAAAATGTAATAAAGGAACCTAACCACAACAGTCAACCCTAGTTCAAAATTTGTATATAACTAACCTGCCCATGTGAATCCCTTAGCATAGAAAACTGTGACCTTCAAACGAACCTTTACACTCGATGGAACATCCTAAGTTAGGCAAATAAGATCCCAAGAGAGGGGTTTATCATCTTAGTAGGTACGTTTTGTGTTATTGACATAAACCAGACATATAGGAGCAACACAATCAAATAAATTTTCTGCATTGAATGAATTTCTTGTGGGATCCAGATGACATCATGGAGCTAGAGAAATAGTGGTTCTATCACTTAAAATTTTGCTAACGAATAGATCCTCTTAGCTATAGGTGTTGTCTTTGGCTAGTGATAATATAGCACTTTGATCCTTTACGGAAGGTTTATAGAGTGAATATGTTTAGAATCTTATTCTAATCTATAATGGAGTGTCAAGCCCTAAGTGAAAAAAATTGGAATGGAACTAAACCCTAGTTGACTAGGATGTTAACTTGTGGTTAGATAACTATAATCTAACTCCTTGCATACGAAATTGTTTTGAAAGATGTTGATATTAGAGAACCTTAGAAACTGAATTCTTGTCTCACAATCCCTTGTTATGTCATTTCATGGCATTAAGGAATAATGAATATTTCTTATGCGGAATCGTACAATGTAAAGATATGGAATCTTCATGAACATAGATCACTTGTGTTCATGTGTAGTTTATAATGCTCCTAGCCATGTACTTCCTTAAGATGTCGTACAAGTGCTTTCGTAACTCTCTTATTTTGAGATGATGCTAAGAACGAGACCATAGTGCGATGTAAAAGCATATCATATAAGATGAAAACAAGATTGGAGATTAGGATTAAGGTCACTCTTGGAGTCCTTATAATTGAATTAAACATTTTTATGTGTTGCAAAGAATATAAATTTCCTTGGTGTGACCAAACTTCAAGAAAACAAAAGATATATAAATATAAATGGAAGTCCATAAGTTATTGAACTTTATTAACTATGGTAGCGAAATAACTATTCTGTGATCAATGGATGTTCTTAGGAAAAAAAGATATCTCGAATCTATGTCTTCCTCAATCCCAAGATTTCATCTTGACATCATGTTAGATTCTCTTGGGTAGCAAGAGTAATTTTTAAACATTAAATAAACATTTGAGAAGCATATTCTTAACATAAGAACAAGATAATTGAGTACTTTATATGTGATTTGAATTGTGCCAAATAAGCAAGTAAGTTATGGAAATTTTCGTGATGCATAAAGGAAGCCAACCTAAATTGGTCGAACTGTAAATTAAACGTGGAATGAACTTAAGATTTTGCAGATGGAAAAGGGAGGAATATATCCTTGCACAATAATGTTCTTAGAATGTTAATCGTAACTAAGATGTAATTAAAGAAATGATGTGTTGTGGGATTCACTGTCTTGAATTCATGTTTCTTGTGGTTGGGTCATTGCTAGTAACCGTTCATTGGGGAAAATGTGGCATCGACATGCCTATGTCGTTTTCATGTGTCTATGTGAGTCGATGACTTATGTGGTTTTCGTATGTGAGTTGATTTTTTGTACTTGGAGCCCGTGTTGTGTTGTGTGTACTGAACATTGTAAGTCAAAAAAAATATTATCCTAGTATTTTAATATTGACATTGTGTGTGTAAAATGTGCACACTAAATATGGTATTGTTATCCAAAATGTGCCCCTGCTCATTTTTGTGGCTAACTCCTTGTGTTCTTACCTCTCTTGTGCCTCAGTCTCCATTTTTTATTTTTAGGCACTCAAATCTTTCTAAAAATGGAGCAGGAAGGGCCCGTGACCAATCAGAACGTGCCACGTGGCACCTAGAGTGGCGCAGCATGGGAAAAATTTGAAATTTTTTCCAAAGACCAAAGGGGTAAAAATTCAAACTTTTTGCCCGCCGATCCGATTTTGGCATGTTTTGCACTAAATTTTCAAATCGCCATATCTTTCGATCAAGAGCTCGGATTTTCACGTTCCTTATATCAATGGAAAGTTGGTGAAATTATCGACAAGATTCCATGGTCATTTTTACATTTTCATTTAGCTTGGAGGGAGAAAATCAAAAAATTCTTCTGGTAAGTGCCCATGGACAGAACTGACATTTCAACAACCAATTTTAATCCAAAATGGGTCGCATTCTCCTCCAACATGGTCAAAAATGTTAGGGCATGGGTTTATAAGGACCTCCATGCTATTTTTAATGCATTTTGGTCAATAGGGAATGGCTCCCACATTTTTTCACGTTTTCTTTCTCCTGGGCTCGACTCATGCACTGTAAAAGCCAGATTTGGCTCATTTTTCAAAGGTTGAACACTTTTTTACACAGCAAGATTCTGTTTTCACCTTTAGCAGGTGATTTTGGCAAGTATCAGACCTTCCAGGGATTGTAAAAGGTTTTTCTGCCTCTTTGGTGTTGGAATACAAGGATTTTGATGTTGAATATCACAATGCAGGCTCTGTGAATGCTTTCAGTCCTTTGTATGTGTTGTTTGCTTCATTTCAAACCCTTGATCACAGTTATCAACCTGTGCATGATGTTTTATGTTACAATTTATGAATTGTGTCAATTTTCATGAGCAAGAAGTGCTCACCACTCATTTGGTGTATCACCTTTATCAGTTTAGTTTCAATTTTTGCATTTCTTATCACTGTCTCCTTGCAAATTAGGATAAAATTAGGATCTTAACCTCTGTAGTTGTGCAAATAATAGATTTAGTCAGAGGAGTTTGAGGAACCAGCCTCTAATTTGGAGATTCCTCTCTCATCTTGCAAGTCCCACACTTAGAGAGAGGTTTCAATGTTGTGCAATCACACTGGATGCCCTAAACATCAACTTAGAACCTTGATTTGCATCCAGGGGTGCTGCTGATTTGTAACAATAGTTTTGGCACACCCAGTGGGACCTTAGAGGTCTCATTTTCATTGCAGAAAAGTTGATGTGCATCTGCTGCAATTTTCTTGCTTAAAAGAGCTATAAGTTGCACATCTGGCAACTCCAAGGAAGAATAATCAGCTAGTTTTAGCAGTGTAGACCTGAAAACTCATGAGAAGAATCACTACAAGGTCAAGAGCTGGAGAAGAAGAGGAACTGTTTGAATATTTGCAGTTATCTCCAAGAGTAAGGAAAAGTGGGAGGAGAATCCAAAGGTCTCCATCTCCACCAAACATAACTCTCTCAACTCGTCCACCTGGTAGGCCTTTCATTCAATCAACAAGGGTTCTAAGGCCAATTAGAATGGCACAAAACAACCCCTATGTCAGTTTCACGGGAAGCAGCCCACTTGCTCTCAATGCAAAAAATCCGATTCCAATTGTAGCCTTGAAGAACATTCCATATTTCACTGGAGAGAATCAGACTACTCCTGGTGATCATGTTAAAGACATTGCCAACCTTTGTGCAGTTCATGAAATCAATGAGATGCAAGTTGCTGTCAAATTGCTTCCATCTTCATTCAAGGGGAAGGCTTTGCAATGGTTTGGAAGTCTTGCCTTAGGTTATATTCAGAATTGGAACCAGCTATGTATAGCACTTCATGAGAAATTTGGAGAGAAGGGAGACAACTTGTCTCTTTTGGAGCAGTTGACAACCATCAAGAGAGCTCCCAACGAGCAGCTGACTAATTTCAACTTCAGATTTCAAAAGACTTGGGAGAGAATACCAGTGGCATTCAGGCCAACAGTAGAAGGTGCTTTTCTCTACTACCTCAAAGCTCTAAATTCTGATATTTCTATGTTGATTTAGTCCATGGGAGGCATAACTATCCCTATGGCTTATAGCATTGCCATTAGGGCTGAAAATTGTTTGATCCAAGTTGGAAAACTAGCCCTTAGACCTCCCATGCCATTGTTTCCAAGTTTAGAGAGCCCAAACACTAATCAAGCACCTAATTTGGCTCCTTCTCCCATTCCTAGAAATCAGAGTTCAAATGAAGCTTCTACTTCATCTCCAAGTGCCCCAAATGAGCTTCAAGAAGTCATGAAGCAATCACAAAATTTAGGCAATGAGCTGGTTACTCTCAAGAGGCAACAAGCCCAAGGTTTTAGACCTTATTATAAGCCCCAAGCTTAGCCTAACAGGCAGCCATACCAACCACAAAGACCACCTAATCCAGCTGCAAATATAAATCTAACAAGGCCTCCTGCCAATAGACCATTTCAGCCCTATAATCCTAATGCCATATCTGCCTCTAAGGCATTGGTGCCAACACAAAACAACGTTGCTCAGGAGTATGATTGGTGTTTTCCATGTAATGAACCTCACAACCAATCCATGTGCTTAAATGGTGCTTTGAATCAAGCATTAATGGTGACAACTACTAGTGTGGAAGGTGAGGGCAGTCAAGGAAACAACCAACAACAAGAAACATTCCAACAACAATCAGCCCCAAATGACACCACACTTGTGAACTGGCAGGCAGAGGATTTTTGTGGCATGAATCAAATAGTCTCTCAAGGTGTTACAGCCAATACAAGGTCAAAAAGAAGGAATTTGCGTGAAGAGCAGCCATTAGCTCCAACCAATCTCCAACCTTCTATAGCTCCATAAATGGTTGGCAAACAAAATCTAATTTCAAATGCACAAGGGCAGCCAAGAACAGCTCCTAGACCAACTCAAATACCAGTTGTTGCTGCCCACATGCAAGGAGTGAATGTGCCAACCAAGGGACAACAAAGAGATCCTTCATCACCATTTAGTATTATTGATCAGATGAGGAAGACAAATGTAAATATATCAATGTGGGAATCCCTATCTATCCCAGGCCAAAGAGATTTGCTACAAGCTGCCATGAAGGACTGGCCAACTTCGAATCAACAAGTTCAAATGCAAGAGAAGGTGCTCACAAATGCTGGTCAGCCTGAGGGGAATCATGGAGGACAACAAGGTAAAATGTTGAAGCCCCATCCTTTCTATGTTTCATTAATCATTGGAAATCATTTAGTGCACAATTGCATGATAGATTCCAGGGCAAGTAGCTCAGTGATGCCTAAACAAATAGGTGATCAGCTGGGGCTCCAATATGAAACCATATCCAAAGGGGTAGTGCAGCTGGATGGGACAGTAGTAACAACAGTTGGAGTGATTAGAAACTTGAGTCTTACCTTGCATGCATGTCCAAATGTTGTTGTTTTACAAGATGTATCAGTTATAGACCTTCCACCACTCTTTGCCTTATGCTTGTCAAGGGACTTCACAGCCAAGATTGAAGGATATTTGTCTACTGATTGGTCACACATGTTGTTCAGAATGAGGTATGGAACCAAAGCTACAATCAGGTCTGAACCTATTGCAAACTTCCACATTGAGCCCTACACTCCAAGTCAGATCAATGCCAATTGTTTAGCATTTGATCAAGAAGATCACCCAAGCACTGATGAAGCTGACACCAAGGTTGGAAGTATCCCAGATCTAACTCTTGATGAATGGGCAAACAAGGTACATGCTTTTGATCCTTATCAAGAAGTAGAAGAGTCTGAGCTAGGGGTCTATTGCATACGTGAAGAATATCAGCCCATTCCTAGCATCACCAAGCCAAACCATAAGGATGACAATGAGGTATGGCAGCTATTTTTTGATGGATCAAGGAGTAGACAAGGTGCAGGAGGTGGAGCTATGCTCGTTTCACCTCAAGGAGTAAAGTACTATTCAGCTTTTAGATTTTAGTTTGCATGCTCCAATAACACTGCTGAATATGAAGCCTTGGTGCAAGGGATGCATTGGGCAATAAAGAGAGGAATAAAGAACTTGCAAGTCTTTGGTGACAGTGAATTGATTGTAAACCAAGTTAAGGGGCAGCATGCTGTCAAGAATAATCTGCTCAAGTGCTACAAGAATAGGGTATGGGACCTCATTGAATATTTTGAGGGTTTCAGCATCAAATCAATTCCCAGGAAAGAGAACCAAGCTGCTGACAGGCTTACAGTAGTTGGGGCAGCCTTTGACGTTGTGGAGAGCATTCAAAAGGACAAGGTATAGCCAAACATCCATGTGATTGTGAGGCCTTCAGTGCCGGACAACAATGTAAGTTGGAAAGTGTTTGAAAATGATCAGCAAATCATCTATTTCTTGTAAGAAGAGGCTGAGTTCTCAGCTAAAAATCAGGAAAAATTGGAACAGTAGTATGGTGACCAAGTGGTACAGCTGAGAACTAACAAGCTGCCCAAGGGACTTATCACTTTAGAGTCCATTTTCAATCCCAATGATTAGTTTAGGAAAGAGAAAGCAAACATTTAGGTCAAGAGAGAAGATTCAGTATCCATCTTGGTGGAAGAGAATAAACCATTACAAATTGGAAAGATGACAACTGAACAAGAAAGATATGAGTTCATGCAGCTGTGTCAAGAATTCCCTGATGTGTTTGATTGGAGCTACGAAGATTTGAAAGGTTTCAATCCCAAGTTAGCTCAGCACACCATTGAGTTGGACCCAAATACTAAGCCCATTTGGTAGAAACAAAGGCTAGTTAATCCACACATGGAACCTCTCATGACGAAGGAATTGAACAAGTTGATTGAGTCAAGAATCATATTCCCAATCAAGCATTCTAGTTGGGTTACCAACTTAGTTCCAGTCAGAAAGAAGAGTGGAGAGATCAGATTGTGTGTTGACTTCAGAGACTTGAATAGAGCATCTCTCAAGGACCATTACCAACTCCCTTCTATGGAGAAAATTTTGCAAGTTGTGGCTGGCTCTAAGAGGTTTTCACTACTTGATGGCTACTCAGGCTACAATCAGATTATGGTGAAGGAGGAAGATCAGTTCAAGATAGCCTTCACAACCAAATGGGGAACTTATGCATACAGGAAAATACCATTTGGGCTATCCAACACTGGAGCTACCTTCCAAAGAGAAATGGACATGGCGTTCAAAGGTTTGATTAACAACGTGGTGCTGATATACCTTGATGATATCACTATTTTTTTAAAGAATGCATCAGACCACCTCTCTCATTTGAGACAAGTCTTCCAAAGGTGCAGGAGATTTGGAGTGTCTTTGAATCCTAAGAAGTGTATCTTCCTAGCACATGAAGGAAAGCTCCTTGGCCATATTGTCTCCAAAGAAGGATTAGCAATTGATCCAGAGAGAGTTGAAGCCATAAGAGCACTACCATTGCCAAGCCACAAGAAGGCACTTCAAAGTTTCTTGGGGAGAATAAATTTTGTTCGAAGGTTTGTCCCAGATTTTGCAGCCCTTGTCAAAAATATCACCAAGATGTTGAAGAAAATCATGGCTTTCAAATGGATAACAGAAGGCAAGGAAAATTTTGAAGCAATCAAAGAAGCCATCTCTCAAGCACCAACTCTCATCAACCCGGACTTCTCCAAGGATTTCATCCTCTATGCATTTGGGGGTAATGATACCATTTCTACCATTTTGGTACAGCAGAACAAGCACAATGATGAGCAGCCAATTGCTTTCTTCAGCCAAAGCCTGGATGACTATGAGGTGAGGTATTATTTTATTGAGAAGCATGTTCTTGCAGTAATCAGAAGCTTGAAGAAATTCAAGCATTTAATCTCAAACAACAAGGTTCAGTTGTTGGTCTCTCATCCGGGAGTAAAGGACTTCCTCCTCAACAAGGATCTGAATGAGAAAAGGGCAGGTTGGATCACTCATGTCATGGATTATGACACTGAGATCAAGGTCACCAAGCTGGTAAGAGGAAAAGGATTGTGTGAGAAACTGATTCTTGGCAAGCAAAAAGGAGTATGCAATAAAGAAGAGGCTGTTTTGACAGTTCAAGACAGCCATGTGCAAGGTAGCACTCAAGAAGAGGATAATGTTGTCCCCACTCCTTGCTGGACCCAAGGTATAATGCACCTCCTAAGCACAGGCCTATACCCTCCAGAGATGAACAAGACCCAAAGAAGACACTTTAGATTGCAGGCTGTCCCATATGCCATAGTAGATGGTGTTTTGTTCAAGAAAGATGTGAATGGAGTGCTGCTGAGATGCATTAGCACAAATCAGATTCATATGGTGTTGGAAGAGTTCCATGGTGGACCAGCTGGTGGTCATTTTGCACCAAGAGTGACAGCTCTAAAAATCATGAGGGCTGGTTATTATTGGCCCAAGATTTTCAGTGATTGCTTTGCATGGATCAAAAGGTGCAAGAATTCTGCATTCTTCACAGGTAAAGAGAGGCTTGCTGCCCTTCCATTGCATCCATTTTTCAGTTGACCAACCATTCATGCAATGGGGTTTGGACTTCATTGGAGTCATTAATCCCAATTTAAGCCAAGGGCATAAGTGGATTTTGACAGCCACAGACTACTTCACCAAGTGGACTGAAGCAGTAGCACTCAAGGAAGCAAATGAGTCTAGCATCTTAGACTTCTATGAGGGGATAGTAACCAGATTTGGCATACCTGCTGCAATAATCTTAGATAATGCATTAGCATTCATTGGATCCAAGGTGACTAAGTGGGCTATCAAGAACGGGATCTACCTAAGTACTTCATCAAACTACTACCCTCAGGGTAATGGCCAGGCTGAATCTACAAACAAGAACTTGTTGAGGATCATTAAGAGGACTCCTGATGAGAATCAGAGGTCTTGGCGTACCAAAATGAAATCAGCCTTATGGGCTGATAGGATAACTCCCAAGAGATCCACAAGTAACTCTCCATTCAGGCTTGTTTATGGAAGAGAGGAAATCTTGCCCATGTCACTTGTGTTGCCAACATTAGAACTCATGAAGGCAGTTAGAGTTGCTAGAGTTTGGGCCCATGGAGGTGAGATATGCAGAGTTGATGGAGCTCCAAGAGATCAGAGATCAGGCATCCCAAGCAATGGAGAAGGATCAAGCTTTTATCAAGAAGACCTTTGATAGAAAGGCCAAGAGTAGATCTTTCCAAGTTGGAGATCTAGTGTTAAAATGGAATGCAGATAGAGCAAAAATCGGGAAGGCATTCAAAATTTGATGCCATTTGGAGTGGCCCATACATGGTCACAAAGTGTAAGGACAGTAATGCCTTCCAATTGTCTTCATTGGATGGCGAAGAACTACAAATTCCAGTCAATGGAATCTATCTAAAGCATTGCTACTAAAGGGAAATTCTCCACCTTGTAAATATTAGCTTAGGTTTTCATTCCTCCAAGTGCTTGTGCACATTGTTTTACTGTAGGTTGTTTTGCTTTCCCTAAGTGCTTTGGCATAGGCTTGCTGTCCTTGGAGCTGTTTTGCAGTCCTTGCTTCCATCAGGTGATATTCCATCTTCCTCCTTGCAACATTCTAAGTCAGTTGGGATTTTGAACAGAAAATTTTATGACTCCATACCCAATGGGCTACTTCAGGAAACTGGTATCTTCATCTAGCAGGCATATGACCCCTCTAAGTTGCCAAAATTGTTATCTAAAATGTGCCCCTGCTCATTTTTGTGGCTAACTCCTTGTGTTCTTACCTCTCTTGTGCCCCAGTCTCCATTTTTGATTTTTAGGCACTCAAATCTTTCTAGAAATGCAGTAGGAAGGGCCCGTGACCAATTAGAACGTGCCATGTGGCACCTAGAGTGGTGGAGCGTGGGAAAAATTTGAAAAAAATTTCAAAAGACCAAACGGGTCAAAATTCAAACTTTTTGCCTGCCGATCCGATTTTGGCATGTTTTGCCCTAAATTTTCAAATTGCCATATCTTTCGATCTAGAGCTCGGATTTTCACGTTCTTTATATCAATGAAAAGATGGTGAAATTATCTACAAGATTCCATGGTAATTTTTACATTTTAGTTTATTTTGGAGGGAGAAAATAAAAAAACACTTCTAGTATGCGCCCACGGATAGAACTGACGTTTCAACAACCAAATTTAATGCAAAATGGGTCGCATTCTTATCCAGCATGGTAAAAAATGTCAGGGCATGGGTTTATAAGGACCTCCATGTTGTTTTTAATGCATTTTGGTCAATGGGGAATGGCTCCCACATTTTTTCACGTTTTCTCTCTCCTGGGCTCGACCCATGCACTGTAAAAGCCAGATTTGGCTCATTTTTCAAAGGTTGAACACTTTTTTGCACAACAAGCTTCTGTTTTCACCTTCAGCAAGTGATTTTGGCAAGTATCAGACCTTCCAGGGATTGTAACAGGTTTTTCTACCTCTTTGGTGTTGGAATACAAGGATTTTGATGTTGAAAATCACAATGCAGGCTCTGTGAATGCTTTCAGTCCTTTGTATGTGTTGTTTGCTTCATTTCAAACCCTTGATCACAGTTATCAACCTGTGCATGATGTTTTATGTTACAATTTCTGAATTGTGTCAATTTTCATGAGCAAGAAGTGCTCACCACTCCTTTGGTGTATCACCTTTATCAGTTTAGTTTCAATTTTTGCATTTCTTATCCCTGTCTCCTTGCAAATTAGGATAAAATTAGGATCTGAACCTCTGCAGTTGTGCAAATAATAGATCTAATAAGAGGAGTTTGAGGAACCAGCCTCTAATCTAGAGATTCCTCTCTCATCTTACAAGTCCCACACTTGGAGAGAGGTTTCAATGTTGTGCAATCACACTGGATGCTCTAAACATCAACTTAGAACCTTGATTTGCATCTAGGGGTGCTGCTGATTTGCAACTGCAGGTATTTGGGATAGATTGGAGTTGTGATGATTTTGCATGATAGTGATGGTGTTACATGATGGGTTGCATGATGGTGATAAATATTGGAAGAGTAATGGAAGAGTGATGTGATCTATGTCGTAATTGTGATAGTGTGAACGCACATGATGTGTATGTCACTTAGTGCATATTTTTTGTCATGTTGATGTGCTTGTGATGAGATTATCGACTCTCCTTTTTGTGGATCCAATGAGGAATCTGTGGGTGATGTACAGCCTTGTTTTGTGTGAAAGGAATGATATTGTGAATTGCAGAGTGTTGGAACATTTTGACCTTATGTGATGTGAAGATGTATTGTTGTATTGCATGACAAAATTGATGTAATGTGAATTACAGTTTATCATGATGTCATCACCATATTGTGATTAGTTGTGTGTATCGTCATGTTGTTTTGCAATTGACTATATGTCGTAATGTTAGACATTGTGTTCCTCATACATATAACTCATGTAATATGTGATGGTTCATGTCGTGATTTAGGGGTATATGGCGAGTGTGATCCCTAGTGTACAGTGATTGCACTTTGGTTGTAGAATGTGGTAATGTGATGTATCGTAACTCGTGAAAGTAATGATTGTATTATAGCCTGTATATATATACCATGCACAAGACGTTAAGGTTGTTGTGTGTGAATTACCATTGTGTTAGTGATGTAGTTATGTGTATGTTGTGAAACCTTACACTAGATGACCCTAAGGGGATAAAATATCAAGAGTGTATGTCTGGAGAGAGGAGGCATGGACCAGGTTTTCATAATCTTGAGCCAAGTATGAGTGAGCAAGTGGAGTCTTATATATACTGAAAACTCACTTCTATCTGTTTAGTATACTTCAAGCTTGCTCAGTATATTGTGGGTGTGCACCACCTTAGGCTCAACTTATGTAACCTTGTGTCCCCTGCTCTTTCCTATTGGATTGTTCATTGAATAATCCTATGTGATTTTGACTATGTTGATCCTTGTGGGAGTTTAGAGTTATGATTCAGGCATAGATGATGATAGATACATTATTTGATTTACTCATTTCTAGTTACATGTATATTTTCATGAGCTGAGGCTCGATGTCTGAGTGCCAGCAACTCGATGAGTACCCATTTAGTGGTGGTATGAGGCCACATAGTGATTGTAATGTGCTATTTTCTCATTACGTATTTTATTCGTAAATAAATTTTTGTCTCTTTTAGCTAGAACCAACTCTTTTCTTGATTGACATGTTCTTATATTTTGGGCATTTATTTGAGTGTTGCATTAACATTTGGATTTTGCACTAACCATGGATAATTAGCCATTTTTTTTTCTTCATATTAAAACTTTATTTTCATATTTAAAAGTTTTGTAGCCTAGCCCAAGGCTTTTGATTTTTCCACTTGACATTTGATTAGATTGTTATGTTGGTTCTAATGTCGTAATGTTTTGGAATAGGGTCATGGGATTAACCATGGAGTGGTTGAACCTATGGACCCACTTCATTGTATGGGGGTACGCCCCAAGGAGTTACAGATAACTAATGGGTTGTTAAACCATGAGTTATTATGTCACTTGCGTTGGGGGTGACGGGGCTCTATGTTCCCAAGGCCATAGGGTGACCCGGCCTCATTAAAAGGAGAAAGGAGATGGGCCTCTATGGTTGAGTGACCTGATATTCTTGATGGGGCTCTATGGTTGAGTGACCCGGCTTGGATTTGACATTATGATTATTTCTCTATGAGAAGTATATGGAGGTGATTTGGTGATGCTTTCGGGAGGTATATGGAGTTGTATGTTGTTTCTTTTGGAGATAAATGGAGTTATTTATTGATATTTTGAGATGTGTGGAGTTGTTATAGTAAGTTATGTGTACCCTTATGAGTCCTTTTGAGACTTTGTTAGGATTGATGGCTTGAGTCTCCTCTTGGTTGGTATGGACTATTGGATATTGGATTGGAACTATGTTTTTATAGTCATGAATTTTTGTGAGTCATGTGATACCCATTGTATATGTATCTATTGAATGTGAATCATATCACCCCATGAAATTCTGCAACTCGATGGGTTGAGACTCTCAGTGCGATTGCATAACATGGAGCTTTTCCCAATTGTGGGGACCTTGCAAAATCAGAAAATATCTCCGGATGAAGGCTGGTTCCTATTCCTCTGTTCAAATGCCCACGTAAAAAATGCAGAGGGTTTACTCAAAACCTAAACTAACTTTCCAAGGAGAAAGGGTAAGAATATGCATAAAATAAAACCTAAACTATAAAGATGATGCACCAAGGAATGAAGAACACCTGTCTCGCCAATAAACAAAAACCATTAAAATGCAATGCAAGATCATGCACATATAACTAGATTTGCAGTGAAAGATCAAGAGGATGCAAAATGAACATAAAGAGGGTTGAGAATAATCCACAGACATGCATTATTTTCTCCAAAGATTGACACAATACACTATAAAGTGCCAAGAGGCAAAGTTGCATTACAGTTTTAGATGGGAGGTTTGAACTCCACAAGTTCACCTACCAAAGAGAAGAAGGGAGGGGCAAAAAAAGAATTTCCAACCTTTATAAAGAAGCCCCCTCCTTAAAATTTATAGGAATAATGAGAGAGGGAAGAGAGAGGAATTCCAAATCTACCCTAACCACCTCCAGGTTGCATTTAATTTATCTCATTTTGGTGGTAGGTGAGAACCCTAGCAAACCCAAAAAAGTGCGAACTGTACTTTGAATTTTTAAGAAATTTTTTCTAACCCAATTAAAGATATCCAATCATATTTGGATAGAGGACCTTGTAAGCTTTCCGAAAATTCCAACCTTGCGTGAATCCGATGCTCCCTGTGAAAAGTTATGGCCATTTGAATATCTGGGTCAAGGTCTGCTTCTTATCAGTGCCTCAAAATGTTGCGTCTCCTGAAGATTCACCCTGGCACATCCATCCTTATGTCAACATACTCTTATTTGTGCCAAGGCATGAATTTATTCATGTCGACACCTTATGTCGTGCGCCCTTTACCTGCGCCAAGGCGTGAATTTTTTCGTGCCGACACTTTTCTACCTACACCAAGGCGCGTCCACGTTCATGTCGACACTCTTTGACATGCGCCCTTTACCTGTGCCAAGGCATGAATTTCTTCATGTCGACACCTTATGTCGGTGCGCCCTTTACCTACACCTTGGCGCGAACTTTTTCGTGTCGACACTTTTCTAACCTGCGCCAAGGCGCATCCATGTTCATGTTGACACTCTTTGACGTGCGCCCTTTACCTGCGCCAAGGTGCGAATTTCTTTATGTCAACACCTTATGTCGTGCACCCTTTACCTGCACCAAGTCATGAATTTCTTCATGTCGAACACTCTTTGACGTGCGCCCTTCTACCTGCACCTTGGGCTGTTATTCCCATATCTACCCGAGGGGGAAGATATATACAACAGTATTGACTTGGTTGATTCTGTGTGTCAGTTATATGTGTGTACTAGATCTATATCTAGGACGTAATTATTGGAAATTTTTTGCTATGTGGTATACTTGTTGTCATTCCTTGGTTTGGTGAAACCCTTGTGATGTGATATGGTCATGAAAGTATGCATTGTGAAATTTTAGTGTTGTGTATGACCCTGATAGGGTGTTGTGACTGTAGTTCATGATCAGAACCCACAGGAAGGAATAAACTAAAACTATACAAAGATGAAATTATAAAAGAACTTGAATTAAGAATAATGTTAATAGAAAGAGATTTATGAAATAATGAATAAGAGGGAACTACCAATCTTCACAGAACCTTGAAAGTTAGAATTTCTACCAGAAGTTCTAAGGGCCACCCCGTAACCATGATTTTGCATCTGAAATCTTAACCTTAGAGTGTACCTTTGCCCCATATTTGTTCCTTTTTGCTACCATTTCTCTTTCTTCATTGTCTGTCACATCGAGGACGATGCTTTCTTAAGGGAAGGGCGATGTAGTGCCCCACACTTAAAAAAAAAAAAAAAAAGTTTTAAATTAAAAGCCCATGTTTTTTTTGTTGAGGGTCAGATTTAGGGAAAATTTGGGACTGTATTCCATCATTTTGGTTTTGTGTAGAGAGAGGGGAGTGTTACCATCACCACCACCATGGGAGGAAGCTCCAAAATTGTTTTTTTTGTGCACCCACCTGTGTTGGCCGCAGCTATTACACCAAACGATGTGCTTGGGGCACCTTTTGTTCTCTTCACAGAAATACCTCACCTAATGTCATCCCCTAGAGTGCCATGTTTTTTTGGCGGCTTGTTCCAGTATCCTCCCTACTTGTGTCAAACCCGAGCTCTGTTCTTGCGGGGATAACTAGCACAGATGTGGTAGTCGCAAATGTTGGGGGCGTTGTTCTTAATGTTTGGCCAGATGAAAGAATGAACCAGCTTCTCATGGAATATGATTACTGCAGCGTTCAGAAGGTGTGGGTTCCCTCATAAGGTAGTCACATTGTTTTACCATATGCAACAAACAAGTCTACAACCTAAACAGGCTCAAACGGAGAGCATACTCCTAGCCTATACACAGAATGGATTTGTTGAAAAGGCATGTGGACCTGATGTAGGGGTCAATACCAAAATTTTCTTACTATATAATCAAGAGCTTGAACCTACTCTAATACTCCAACCAACCCCTGCTTGAGGATCACCATTTACATGTTTTATGGCCCCTTGGTGCCTATGGAGGCCTAATGCATGTTTTGTATGAAAGAAAAACCCTTAAAGGACTTCCTTGATGAGATGAGCTAAGGTGATCATTTTGTGACCATAGACACAATGTATAATAGATATGTAATGCTCCTACATTCATATACATGACTATTCCCAAGATACAAAATCTATTGATAAGGTATCTAGCATATGTTACCTTTTGATATTTCTTACCATACACTTTACTCCCAATGGAGTTCTTCTTTACTACAGTCACAAGCTCTTTCTTAATTTATTGAACATGACCAAAACAACAAACCAATGTTTCAAGTTCCTTTATGGATGCTCAAGCATCTCTCTACTAGTGTGCAGTCCCCAATACTCTACCCTCAAGACTGAACTTAGTCTAAAAGCATCCAACTCAAACTCTTAACACTCAATTAGTTGGTTACCCAGGGCATACCAACAGCTAACAGACCTCCCTTCACAATGGTTGAGGTATTCATGAGTTCCATATACTGTCCTAGATCTAGGTTTTCTCTTTATCACCTCCCTTGTATGTTTTTGAAGTGACTTATACTGCCCTAGAAGCCCTACACAGTCCACATTTACTCCAAATCACTGGTAGATTTCTCTCTAGAATCATGGAACACATTAATAATACTAGGATAGGCATCTTCCAACTTCCATGCACAGGTTCTTAACTCTAATTCTTCTTGAAATTAGTCCTTTTACTATCTTATTGTGGACTAACACAGTCCTAGACCACTGTACAGTCTCCTTATAGCTAGAGGGAAGGAATTTCTCTTATACCTATATGCCCAATGTCATTCATATTCAAAAAATATACCTGGGTAAGTGCCCTCCCATTCCTTATCAGTGGATTTACATCATATTGTATCTATCTCCTTCATGTTTACAGTCCTTCTTTCTTGCCAAATACAGTCCTAATCCTTTGCAATCATCTTTTATATACTAACAAGGTGATAACTTCATGCATTCAAACCTGAGATCATGCAAATACATTCCATATATCCCTATTTTTGTCCATCTTATCAATCTATCATCATGATTAGAAATGCTATAAAGCAAAAACTATGCATGTTCTTTATTTGACTGTAACAATACATCACTGTTGTATCTCGAATACACAGTCACCTATAGCTTGAGTGACACAAGATCATTCTTCACCAAATTTGGATGGTTTTTTAGATCATATCAATGCAGAGATATTTGTAAAAGTTTCAGGTGATTCTATCCATGGAATGAAAAGATATACGAAGCCCTAGTTCAGGCTCGAGAGGCAATAATTTGCTATAAAATTCAAACTATACATTTTCAAAACATACAAAATTTATCAATGTGATCCAAATCACCTGTAGGAGTCTTTCCATACTGATAATCAAGAGAATTACATCATCTGGAGGTCATGGAGGGTTTTGACCTTGCTGTCCTGTCAGGGTTCTTGTACACAGTCCACTGAAACAAGCTATTTCATGCATTCCAGAGTATAATATCTTCTTCCAAACATCATACACACGTTGTTACTCATTGTTCCATCCTCTAAAATCTTGAGAACCCCCCTATCCTTCTTCATCTTCATCGAATCACCTATGAAATAGGTATTCATTAGCTAAGAATAGACCCTCTAAAGCTCCTAAACTGACTCCTAAGCCAACTCACACTCCTAGGAAGACTCAACCATCTTCTCAACATAGAAATCCTATGTATATCACCTTGATACTCTCCTATAATCTGTACAAGGAAGCTATTACATGATGTCAAGGCTTAAAATGACCTTAACTAGCCTATATTACTCCTTAAATGCCAAGTCAAGTCACCTTACCAACTTCTTACAAGCATATATTCATTTTTACAACATATTTAACTCTAACACAGACATGTATCATGGTCTTATATGACCTTATTATGTGTTGTTCCTTGATGCTCCTACATCAGGACCATTTGATAGAATGCCTCAAATAAATGCGCTTCATGGACTACAATGATGGCAAGATGTGCAAAAAAAAATGAGTTGTTGAAAAGGCCTTGGATTCTTTCAAGCAAGTGCATTTGGTACGTGTTAAGCTAGACTCCACAACCTTTTGCCAACATCCTCCCATCCCACACCCAGACCTACATGGGCTTCCATCAAAGCATAAAATATTGATGGACCTTGTCAAATGTTGTAGTTGTCAATGCTCTGTGCACACTGTTACAGTGTTTGACCAAATGAAAAACAGGACAGCAACTCTCTGGAAATGTGTTTTTTACAGCGTACATGAGACATGGTTTTCCTCATGGGACAGTCACACTGTTTGGCCTGTGAAATAAACAGGTCTCCAACCTAATAGTTTTCATTCCCAGCATACTCTAGCCCGTGTTAAAATAAGATCTTTGATACAGGGAAGGGACAAGATGTATGGCAGATTTTTGGAGTTGCAAGTGTTATGGTATATAGGTGGCTGGAGGGACAACGTTGTTTTCTCTATATGCCCAGATGGGTTGTTTAAAAGGCCTTGGATCCTCCCTAGCCAATGCAACAAACAATTTTCTAATATACTTAGAGTTTATTTGTTGCACATGTTGGAATATGGTATGTTTGGCGTGCACATCAACCTATTTTATTAAGGCATAGAAAACAATATGTTTTTGTTTGCAATGCAACTTCCCTGGTAGACATGTATGCAAAATGGTGGAGTTGTGGATGCTCGTGAACTAGTTGACGAAGTGCCCAAGCAAGATGCTGAACTGAAGCCTGTGGCTTCGACCGAATTCATTCTACAGGCATGGTCCTTCTTCCCTTACCTCTCATAATTCTCGTGTTTTAGTTCTCTTTTGCAACTAAATAGAATTTTAAATTATTAGGATTTTTAATACAATTATATGTCCCTTCAACTCGTTGCAAAAAAAATAAATTGTCGTTTCGTAACTCACGAAGTCATTATAACTCGTCTACTTTAAACCATGAACTATCACCCTCACTTTGAGATGATTTAGAAAACTCTTGCCAATCTTGATCGCCCTAGTATTGTTTTATCGACTAGACGAATTTGACTCCCCATTGATAAAGTTGACCCTCTCCCTATTTTAAATAGTTAAATTTTGTATTTTTCGGAGACTCACCAAGTACCCTTCGTAACTCTGGAAACGAGATGTGAAGTTTCATTCATGTACCTTGGTATACGAGGAGTCACCTTGACCTTTGGTTTGACCCGAAACAAACATATGACATCCTTTTGACGCTCTAATAGGAGCCCTGTTACACTGGTTTACAGCAGTAGAAAGCTGTCAAATCTAGAAAGTTGGCTTTCATTTTGAACTGTCATTTGAAACTTGGATAGAGAAATTAATTCCCATCTTCGCAAACCTAGAGTGTTTATACTAGAAAATTGCATGGAACATTCAGTTTAGGGAAAAACACTTTTCAGGATAATTTGGCGAAGCCATTTTGTAGGCCTCCGGTCGTAGTTTGATGAGGTCAAACTAGACCAATTTCATCTTGTCTCTCTAGAAAACTTGTCGCCATTTGAAAATGATTTTCTAGTTCTCAGTCCCGTCGACTCTGATGAACTCTCCTTATATAGGGGAACTAGTAGGAGATGTCTCGTTGTTTGCTCCTCCATCGAACGTCAGTTTTAGACGTGGTTTTCTGAGTCCCTCGACCTAACTTTGTTCAATTTGCACTTGGCCAGCTACGATCAGTAGCCCCAGAAAACTAGCCGCCAAATGCAAACTGTTCACTATTTTTCAATTTCGTCAGCTGCTATGAATTCTTGGTATATATGGGGACACGTAAAAATTTAATCATGGTATACGTTCTCATCGGAAGATAACTTTTTGAAGCAGTTTCTTAGCCTCCGAGCCCGTTTTGAACGTTTTGTAACTAGTGAGAAAATGTAAAAATGGAAAGCTGCAGGACCTCTCGTAGGGTTGCCAAATCACCCTAGAAATTTTTAGCACATGTAAATAACTGTTTAAAAACACCATAATGTAACTTGTTGTGTGCATTAAAACTTTTGACAAAACGGTGTTTTCCTCTCTCTACACTTCTCTTGCTCTCTCTTGGGTTACAAAAAGAAGTAAAATGAAATGTAATGGATACATGTCTCTAAACCTTTCTACTCCGATTTCAAATTTGTTATTATTATCATATGTAAATGGGAAACTGAAAAATGATAATTATGTTAGATTAGGGTGGATGTCATGCCAGCAATTTATCGCTGATATCTTGCTCACAATGGTTTTTGCAGGATGAAAGAATGATGACATAAAGGCGTTGAGTAATTCATTGTTTATTTTTGGTAATATATTGAAAGACTTATTATTGAAATTGGTAGTTGTTAGTGCAAAATCACAGCACCCCTGGATGCAGATCAGGCTTCTAGGTTGATCACTCAGGCATCCAGTGTGATTGCACAACATGGAAACCTCTCTCCAAGCTTGGGACTTGTGAAACTGAGAGAGGAATCTCCAGAGAAGGTTGGTTCCTGCTCCTAAACTACCTGCCACAAGCTATTCCAGTGCAGGCAAGCTAATCTAATCCTAATCTAACAATGCAAAGGAGACAGAGAGAGAGAGAGAAAGGAAAAGAACAAAAGCCTACACTAAAACGGTGATACACCAGAGAAGGAGAATGTTGGACATCTATCAAAACTGCCATGGGACAAAGAGAGGTGAGCAATGGGAAGGATGGACAGATGCATCACAGGCCCAAGGATAGATTTCACACAGAAAATGTCCCCAAAACTCCATGAACACAGCTCCAAAACCTGCAATGGACATTCAAACATGCACAAATACCTGCAATGAAGAGAGGCAAGAAGAGAAACAAGAAAAAACGAGCAAGGATGGACAGATGCATCACAAAACACGTTTTGTTGCTCCAGAAGTTTGCACAGAACATCATTTCAATAGTAAAAGGTAAAAACGCCATTACAGAGCAAGGGAGGAAACTCCATTTTCAATCCTAGAGAAGAAAATAAGGGAGGGCAGAGCAGAAAAGACGAACAACTTGTTATCTTTTTTTTAAAATGAGCCAAATCTGGCTTTATACAATGCATGGGTCGAGCCCAGGAGACAGAAAACATAGGAAAACGTGTAAGCAGCCCAACCATTGACCAAAACGCATTCTTCATTAAAATCGGTGGTTGAGACATCACTTCTGGCCATGCTGAAGAAGAATGCGATCCATGTGAATTAAAACTGGTTGTTGAAATGTCGCTTCTGGCATTACCACACGTCAGAGCCGTTTCTCAATTTTCTCTCTCCAGACTGCACCAAAAATTCGAGATTGATCCCAGAATCATGTAGAGAATTTCATAAGCTTTCCGTTGATATAAAGAACGTGCAAATCTGAGCTCTGGATCGAAAGTTATGGCGATCTGAAGTTTTAGGGCACAAAACAGGCAAAAACGTGTTTTGAAATCTTTCCCGCGCTCTGCCACCTGGATGACACGTGGCACACATTGATTGGTCGCGTGATTCTCTCTCCTCACTCACCCACGGGTTTGTTTTTTTAATTTTGACCTTTTTGATGATTTTGGAACATTTTTCACTTTCTTCCCGCTTCCCCGCCACTTGTACGACACGTGGGCATGATCTGGTTGGAGGACAGGGCGCGAGGTTAACCTTGTCTTTTAAACTTTGGGCCCAAGAATTTTTGTAAAATTTCTAAGTTCCCCCCCCCGAACTCTGCACTTCCCTACTCCATTGGACACGTGTCCAATTCCTATTGGCTCGGGCCAGCGCTTCAAACCTTGCCCCTTTGACCCTTGGACTTTTCCCTTGTGACTCGTGTCATCTCCTGGTTGGTCCACCGATCTACCGGCTCTTTCATGTCCACACCGCGTCTTTTCGTCCCGGATGCCCTTTCTGCTGAAAATTCCCATTTCGGCCGAACCGGCCGGTTCACGTCCATTTCGTCCCGGATGTCCCAGTGCTTCGTGGGACAAATTCTTCTGGTTCGCCCGATCCGGCCGATTCGCATCCTTTTGTCCCAGTTGTCCCACATTGTTTCGGACTGAAGTTCTCCATTTCGGCCGATCCAGGTGGTTCGCTTCTTCAAGGCCCAAATGTCCCATTTTCTTAGCGGGCCACCTGTTCTCATTTCGGCCAAACCGGCCGGTTCGCGTCCTTCGCGTACTCTTGTCCTGAACTGTCCCGCTCAGCAGTTAGTCGTTTTTTCTTCCTCTTTCGGCCGGGATCGGCTTTTCGCACCCGCCGCGTACTTTTGTCCCAGATGTCCCTGTCGCTTCTAGACTGCCTAGAGGCCTTTTAGCCGATCCGCGTCTTTCTGTCCCACACGTCCCTACTGTTGCAAGGACTTAGCCAATTTTCATGATTTTTCCTGGCCCAAGTTTATTTTCTGCAACCTTCTCGCATTTTCTCAGAGCTTGCTCTCTTCAACCTGGTCAGGAGAGTTAGAAAAATCTGAGGGAATCCCAGAAACATGATGTTTGCTCTGAATAAATTAATCTGCCTGGGACTTGAGAATTCTGATGCATGTTATCAAATTAACCTTGGGGGGTGAATTTTGAATAACAGAAGTATGTAAAATTCATTAGATTATTAAGTGCTTGAGAAAATTGGTATTTCTTTCATGTATTTTATTTTTTATCCCAAAAATTTGTTATGGTAAAAGTGAAATACAAATGTCAAAAGGAATTGAAATTAATACTTTGTAGTGAACTTTCATTGTGTAATTAGTGGTTTGATAATTGGTGTTGCGCTTCTTCCTTGAAAACATAATAAAGTAACGTAACCACAACAGTCAACCATAGTTCAAAATTTGTATATAACTAACCTGCCGATGTGAATCCCTTAGCGTAGAAAACTGTGACCTTCAAACGAACCTTTACACTCGATGGAACATCCTAGTTTAGGCAAATAAGATCCCAAGAGAGGGGTTTATCGTCTTAGTAGGTACATTTTGTGTTATCAACATAAACCAGACATATAGGAGCAACACAATCAAATAAATATTCTGCATTGAATGAATTTCTTGTGGGATCCAGATGACATCATGGAGCTAGAGAAATAGTGGTTCTATCACTTAAATTTTTTCTAATGAATAGATCCTCTTAGCTATAGGTGTTGTCTTTGGCTAGTGATAATATAGCACTTTGATCCTTTACGGAGGGTTTATAGAGTGAATATGTTTTGAATCTTATTCTAATCTATAATGGAGTGTCAAGTCCTAAGTGAAAAAAATTGGAATGGAACTAAACCCTAGTTGACTAGGATGTTAACTTGTGGTTAGAAAACTATAATCTAACTCCTTGCATACGAAATTGTTTTGAAAGATGTTGATTTTAGAGAACCTTAGAAACTGAATTCTTGTCTCACAATCCCTTGTTATCTCATTTCATGGCATTAAGGAATAATGAATATTTCTTATGCAGAATCGTACAATGTAAAGATATGGGATCTTCGTGAACATAGATCACTTGTGTTCATGTGTAGTTTATAATGCTCCTAGCCATGTACTTCCTTAAGATGTCATACAAGTGCTTTTGTAACTCTTTTATTTTGAGATGATGCTAAGAACGAGACCATAGTGCGATGTAAAATCATATCATATAAGATGAAAACAAGATTGGAGATTAGGATTAAGGTCACTCTTGGAGTCCTTATAACTTAATTAAACATTTTCATGTGTTGCAAAGAATATAAATTTCCTTGGTGTGACCAAAATTCAAGAAAATAAAAGATATATAAATATAAATGGAAGTCCATAAGTTATTGAACTTTATTAACTATGGTAGCGAAATAACTATTCTGTGATCAATGGATGTTCTTAGGAAAAAAAGATATCTCGAATCTATGTCTTCCTCAATCCCAAGATTTCATCTTGACATCACATTAGATTCTCTTGGGTAGCAGGAGTAATTTTTAAACATTAAATAAACGTTTGAGAAGCATATTCTTAACATAAGAACAAGATAATTGATTTACTTTATATGTGATTTGAATTGTGCCAAATAAGCAAGTAAGCTATGGAAATTTTCGTGATGCATAAAGGAAGCCAGCCTAAATTGGTCAAACTGTAAATTAAACGTGGAATGAACTTAAGATTTTACAGATGGAAAAGGGAGAAAGATATCCTTGCACAATAATGTTTCTTAGAATGTTAATCGTAACTAAGATGTAATTAAATAAATGATGTGTTGTGGGATTCGCTATCCTGAAGTCATGTTTCTTGTGGTTGGGTCATTGCTAGTAACCGTTCATTAGGAAAAATGTGGCATCGACATGCCTATGTCATTTTCATGTGTCTATGTGAGTCGATGACTTATGTGGTTGTCATATGTGAGTTGATTTTCTTTACTTGGAGCCCGTGTTGTGTTGTGTGTACTGAACATTGTAAGTCAAAAAAAAATTATCCTGGTAGTTTACTGTTGACATTCTTATTTTCCTAATAAAAATAGGGATAATGAAAATGTGAATGCTAATACCTATTTTCATTGAATCTTAGTCTATACCTCAAGATCTCCTTGGTTTTTGACTCACTCCTGAACACTTTTTTTGTCATAAGTACAACCAAATGGCTATGTTTTAATATAAAAGTCAATTTGAAAAACTAATACTCATACCTTAATTTAATCAAATTAATTGCCTACTCCTTACTACTAGAAACTATTTCCATTTATCAAATGAAAGCACAACTTGACATATTTTAAAAACACCATTAATCTCTGCTCATTACATCTATAAAACTATACTATACATTCATCCACTTTCTTTACAACTCTCACACATCCTTAGTCCATACAAGCATGTCTCTTGGTCAAATTACGCCTTCTTGCAATCTCATGCAAGACTTACACTTGAAAATTTTTATGGACCTTTTTTTTTTATCATAAAAACTAGAAAAACAATTTGTTCTACCCATAGCCTTCAAAGCCTCACACCATCATTGACATATTGCACCCTTATGAAAAAAATTCATTGTTCACCATTGTTATTCTTTAGTGCCAAGATACACCATTGTAAAACTGTGAAGCACTTAACTCATCCAAAATACCTCATGTTAAGCACACATAATCATACCAATCTTATGTGCTTCCAAAACACCTTTAAACATGCCACACATTTTCTAGACATATGATTCAAAATCCATGTGGAGACTCTCAGTTTCTATGCATCTTTCAAAGTGACATCTTCCTAGTTCCACATCACATGGTATGAATATCTTGGTCTAACTATTAGCACCATGTCCATATAGAGGAATTTCAATGATCACTCGGCTTGGTAGATGAAATAAATTATAACCATTATTCTTTATAGTCAATCTTTAATAGCTAAATTTTTTTAACTATAAATATTGTAAGGCATTTGAGAGAAAATAAGGGAGTTAAGAGATTTTATTTCCCCTTTCTTAATCAACTATACCCAAAAAGACTAATACTATCATGTTTCACATTTCTTGTATTATTTAACCATGTCTCCCACATGTTAGCATGCTCCATAATGAATCAACACAATTCCAAGCATATTGAAATATGATAAACTTGTACAGTGATAAGGGTACTCCGTATACAACCTTTTGGTTCACAACTAAACAAATAACATATATCCAAAACTATGTACATCTGAATTCCCAACTAACATTTCCACATTAAAAATAATAATGTAACATACATCCACATCATAAATCATGTTTATACCATACATACTTCCATGTAACAACCATATCACAATGATCATAAACCATAAACAATCTCACAAAAAGTAAGAATCACAAGTATTAAACAACTTTATTGTATAGTGGTCTCCATAGTCCCTTCAAGTAGAAAATACAATGCTATCTAGCTTAATAGTTTTATTACCAACAAGGTTTAGTAATTTATTCCATGTCCTTCTATATGATACCAAGTGGCTCTGCTCGTTGTTCAATGACTTGTAAAAGTTTTTCATGATCTTCTACATCTAGTCTTCATTTTTGCGTTTACTATTTGTAGTCTTCACCTACTGCAATTGTAACTATGTAGTAATTATGTGATGGGTGTAATGATACACCTTTTTGTCTGGTTTGTAATCAACAAAGTGAATCCCACTTTGGAGGGCTTTCACTTATTGTAAGTATGTTCCCTGCACTATAACCGAGCCAGTAAAAAATGTTGTCACTTCACTTGTTATTTCACATGTTAGCTTTGTTCTCTCCTATGTGCAACGCAACAAGTAGTACTCCCACTTTCTCAATATTGGCT
The DNA here is from genome assembly GCA_019776745.2 of Taxus chinensis. Taxonomy (NCBI): domain Eukaryota; kingdom Viridiplantae; phylum Streptophyta; class Pinopsida; order Cupressales; family Taxaceae; genus Taxus; species Taxus chinensis. Next base: position 884,018,283 of record CM034146.1, on the reverse strand, counting down.
TCTTCAGCAATGACTAACAAATACATATCCTATAATAAAATGCAAAGAAACATTCAATAATTGGATGTATAGTATAAATTATATACATATATATTTAATTATCAAATTATACTTGATCCTTTCAAATAAAACATACCTTGTTTAACCAGTCTAGATATGTGGTCATAATCAGTTGAAATTAATGGCACATCTTCAAAACTATCATCATGATCTGATCCATATGTGTCATCCACAACTAAAGGAAGTTGCTTCCACTCACCTACATACCCATGTTTTTGACTATTGCACTCTGAATATGATTTGTTCATGCATTCATAACAAAAACAAGAATAATCTCTTGTACAGATTGTCCAGTTATTACTATCCATAGTCATCAAAGAGTGCAAAGACCTAGAATTGGGAATCCTTTCACATCCATACTTTGTCCTCCGATCAATACCTTCATTTAATCATGCTCAAAATATCAATAAAGATCAGAATAAAAAAATTTAAAATTAGTAACTTGTAGTTCACTTAATAAATCACATCAAGATTTACATATCTATGTTTTAATGTGCATGTTCCTGTTATCTCTCAAAACAATCTGTGTGGGGTTGAAGCCTATGGGGTTGAAGCATGTGATGTTGAAGCCTGTGAGGTTAAAACCTGAACTGTAAAATGTTTCTTACACCATTCAACAATGGTGTGGGCATCAATCAATCGATCTCCCTCATAATCAAAGCTTTGTTTCTTTAGAGAACATTTGATGCATGCACCCGTACCATCATGTTCTCCCTTCCCATGACCACTCTACAAAAAACTTCATAAATGAGGAATTTTGTGATGACGATGATAACGACTGAGTGCAAAGAAAGGGCGAGAGGATTTGAAATTGTGATGCGCAACCATCTGACCAAACAAAATGGTGATCTATTTGTATTCCTCGCTGATGAAGATATTGAAAGAACAAACCAAAACAATGTTGCACAAAGTGGGTGTCATGTTCCTTGTCATCACTTATATAGAAGTGATACTCCTTGATCATTCGCTTCACATATGTACTTTCAACTCCATCCAAATCCAATTGTGCATTCCTATAAAATACTTGAACCATGATAGTAACCTGGTCAGTATGATAATACTGTGTTTGAATTTGTTTTTGATGAGAAAATGAGTAATTCTCAGCAAAATCAACCACAGACAATATGGAACCAATAGGGAATGTGTCCCTATTAGTCCTTGAATTGTGTAGCCTGCCACTTTGAATAGTGAGAATGTTTGATGTACGGACTAATTAAACTTCAGAAACTTTGCATGAATGTAGCAATGGAGATTTTCTCTTCTACCAAATCCAACCTGGTTGCATCTTTCTAAGCCTTGTTGAATATTTTATGTATTTGAACCTACAAAATCAATTCATAACATGGACAAATTGTCATGTATTCATTTGCAATAAAAATCAAAATCAAAATTAAATCTAACATCCAAATTTAAAAACATAAATTTATATATATCACCTCTTGCAAGCAACCAGGTTAATTGTGTCCAAATCTTCATTTGTTTTTGGCAATAATTTCAAGTCCCCACACTTGTCACAGGACACCTTTGATGCAAAGTCATACGATCATCGACATGATCATCATATACGTTGCAAATAATTGAAGTTATGAATTCACTGACACGTGTAGGTGGAACAATTTCTTCTCATAACTTTCTATACACCTAAAAAAAGCATAGATTTTGAAATACATTAATTTTAAATCACATCTCAAAAAATGATATTTAAACAAATTTTAAATATATAGATATAAATAAAAGCACGCCTCAAAATATATATACATTGAATCTATAAATTTTTATGTACTTGATAGTGATAATCAAACTCAATGTGATAGCGACAACAACATGTGTCAAGAACTTTATCAGCTCGCACATACCAAGGCTTCAAATTTTCAAACATTCGTTGTCCAATCTTAACATCTGGATTTTCTTCTGTAAACTTTATGTACATCTCATGTTGAGTTATTTCAAGACAATGTTTTATATGTTCATCAAAGTTATTGTGATTTATCCTATGTTTTTAAACATCCCTCACATTCGGAGAAGGACGAGTCCTCTCAGTCCAAAAATCAGAAACTATCTTCACAATATTATCCTCTATTTTATCAAAACATGGATTTCTACACATTAGTGCCCAATTTCCTTCCATAGTAGAGTCATCCAATGTCTTCCTCCTCTTTGCATACCTGTTATCCATCTTTCTAGATAAACCCAATGCCTTGGCAAAGGCGGTAACATGACGATTCTTTGTTGTATCTTCACTTACAACTGAAGTTAATATTGCTCTACTAGAAATACTCTTATCAGCAGACCTAGTTTTTGTACCCAAAGAACTTATTCCTTTAAAAACATTCCCAACAAATTCTTCTTCTACACGTTTTGAATTTTTTCGTCCAAAATCAACACCTAGCAATTTTAATGTTTCCCTCATATCAACATGATTCAAGAATGTAACCAACAAATGTGCTCTAGCAACTATAGTCAAATTAACAAATTCACCATATACTATCTCTACACTTTTTGTTATTTTTTTTCGTGATAGTGGTTCTTGTTGGGAAAATTCTTTTAATTTTTTTAAATCCATCTTCACCAAGTGTTTCACATTTTTTTTGGGAAGTAATTCCATAACTTTTGTTATCACTTCAGCATAATGTTGCGCATCATGATCTATGTCCATAAACATACACATGGGATCCTATCAAAACCCTTGCCTTTACCCAATTTAAAAAACATAAATTATCATATTTAAACCTTAGAACTAAAAAAAAATAGGATCTATCAAAGGTTTCTATACATATGTACAATTTTTGCAGCATTGTTTTTCACTTGTGTCTTCTCTCTCTATCTTTGTGCCCTCCTACGAACAGATCTTCTAGCATTCTTCTCTACATCCTCTTCCTCGGTATATTTTTGTTTCTCATTCTTTGTATTTCCCATGATTCATCCACTTCAATAATTTTCACCCGCACACATAAATCGTGATAGATCTGAATGTCTAAGAGTGAGCTCGATACAAAACTATATGTGAATGCAACTCTATTTATATACAAATCTCAGTAGAAATTAGGTTATTTTTAATTTTAGTTTTCTATAAATTTAAAACAACTTTTCTAATTTAATATTACATATTTTTAGTTAAAAACAATTTTAAGAAAAACACACTTAGTTTAAAACACAAAAAATATGTAAAAAACTAAATTTAAAACATAAAAAGCGAACAATATTAAATAAGTAACTTGTAAAACATTAAATTTAGAAGGGGAGATGCAATTGTGAATCATTAAATCTAGAAGGAGACATTTTGGCGGCGCTTTGGTGGTACGGATGGGGTTCGCGCAAATGGGGGTTCGCGCGAACCATATTCGCCCGAACGGTGTTCGCGCAAACCCCCATTCGCACGAACCCCTCTGAGTGGCAATGACGTGACCCCTGAGTGGCACATTTTGGCTCCAAATCCTTTTAGGGGACAATTGTGAGTCAAAATCTGCCACTCGGGTGCCACGTAATTAGGGTAAACGAAATAGTTAAATTACAAAATTTTGACACAAAATTCATATTTTTATTGAGTTTCTAAAAAAGTAATTTTCATTTTTTAAAAATTTGTTTTGCTATTTATTTTTTAATTTTTACTAACATACGGTATTTTAGGACAATCAATAGTACACAATCAACCAAATTTGAAAAATAGTAGAATATATCAAAAAAAATTGAAAAAAATATACTTAGTATTTGTTGAATTCTTCTTCTTACCTGTGAAAAAGAAAAATTAATTTTGATATAAATATTAAAAGTTATTGGCATTGAAATATGGACGCCATTTATTTTAAAATATAGTTACTAAATAATTAATTAAAAAAAATATACGTCAAAAAAATATGAAAATTTGACAGCACGTCAAAATTATAATCTTGAACATATATCTAAAATTTCATAGTGAAAAGATAAGTTTTCATTTTAAAAAACCACCGGGGGATAGTCATTCCTCTTTAATAACATAAGAAACAACATATGAATAAAATTAAGAAAAATATTATATTTTTTGCCAAGTTTTTTTTTTTTTAAATATACATGTATTCTACACTCTAAACACAACATTTCGTTAATTTGTGGAATTTCATGAATGTGTACAGTTTTGTGGCTATTACCTTTAGAAAATCAGCTTAGTCATGTAATTTTTAAAAAAATTAATAGTTGGGGGGCAGGTATAAATAACATGGAGCAGTTTTGGATATAAAAAAAAGATTTTGTAACTTTCTTTATAAACAATTATGTTGCCCAATTTAACAAAAACTAAATCATTATCTCAATTTGATGTTTGACTGAATAAATCACTATTTTAATCATCTTTATAGTAAATTTTACGTCCGGAATCGTTGGCTTAGAATAAAAAGTTACTTTAGTATGCAAAAGGGAATTGTATTTATTGATAAGCGCGCCATTTTTTACTGAAGAGGCAGAAATATATGCCATGCTTATCAATGACATCAACTTAATTTGTGGATTTCTTTCTGTTACATTTTTCAACATCTAGAAACTTGCATTTCAATTTTATTCAGAATTTCTTGATTTCACATTGAAACTGAAATATTTATTTTATAGTTGTTTCTTATTGGTAGAATTTAGTTTTGTAATTAGTGATCTGGATCAAATTGTAGATAAACTTTCCATGGACTTATTTCAATTTAGTTTCATGATTTTTTACAAATGGATGGCCACTTTTAAATTGTCCATAGAATGGCCCGGTTTAAGCAACTTATTTATGTTAAATCGATCCTCATGTCTTGTTTTCTGATGTCATCACACTGTGTGAATGTGAATTTTTTCCATTTTCTATATTCAAAGACAGTTTTATATGATGGATTTGGATTAACCACAACATATTCTCATTTGTAAATATTTGTGTAACTTTAGACCTAATATCAACAAATTACTAGCGTTGCAAGTCATATAATCAAAACATTGCAAATGATTAAACCTTTCAATGCTAAAATTGGGCCCTTTCCACATTTAATTTTAGAAACATACAGATCTGAACCTTTTTTACTAAAATTTTCAAGTCATATTTTCTTGCCAAAAAAAAATCACACGCAAGCCGATTTAGGATTACGCAAGTTAAGTCTGGAGTGAATTTGACGGCCACTTATGCCTTTCAAATAATGTTTAGGTGAGTAATTTTTAAATATTTTCCTTCTAGAATACAAAATAGTATTATTAATATACTTTTGATATAATATGTAAATAAAATATTGTTCATTTATTTAATTGTTTGAATATATATTCGTGCATATTAATATAGTTTTAATATTAATTTATGAACTCCCCACTTCTCTCCACTATATATTGGTGAATGTAAAATATTCGCTTCAAAAACTAAAACTCTAAAAAAATCGTTTAGTTTTGTATTTGTTTAAATATTTTACAAATAATTTTTCTTCCATCCCACAACACATGAGCTTTGATGGTATTTGGCATATTATAATCTTGTTTGTTTAGTGTTCTTGCACATTCTACAAAATAATGTTTGGTGCCAATGGGATTATAGAAAAATGGTGCTTAAAAGTACCACGCGAAAATGACGAAACCTATTAAAAAAAACTTAACAATAAAGACGACAGACTTGACAATCCATTATCCGAGTAGTTTCATGAAAAAAATTGTGCATCCAATTAATCAAAATTTGTAAAATTGGGTCAGACGTTATTAATTGCAAGATAAGAGAAAAAACCTCAAATTATAGAGTTGGATACTCCCCTGGGCCCAAAAGTAAAAAGTCTCCTTCGCTGATTCTAACATTTAATATAACTAGTAACAACATCTAAAGGTACCTATGTGAGGCCGATAGACACATTGAAGAATATATTAACTTTAAAATATTTCAAATAATTGTAGTTAGTCTTTTAACAATAAATTACGATGAGTAAATAAGTATAATAATTGGTGATAAACATATAAAAGATGAAAATATTGTAAAAGTTGAATGCAAGATAGACACTTAATGATGGTGGCCATCTTCAAACAAATAGTAGAGTTGGTATTAGAATAAAATGAAGATATGAAAAATCTATCTCTAAATCTATGTATATATGTGTTTGTCTATCTATTTATCTATTATTAACATATATTCGAAGCTTAAAGAAATATTTTGACTTAGATATATACTTTTCACCGTGACTGTTATTACATTTCAATACATGTAACTATATATCACTATGCAATATTTGAGATTCAAAGAAATACTTTGATCTTTACATCTCACATCTGTCTTCTCATTTGTTTATGAAGATATTTAATATGAAAACCTTGTTTATTTTTAACATGCAATCATAATATTAAGATAAAAATTAATTGTATTTTAATGATATTGTGACATGCAAACAAAAATAAGAGTAACACTTAAGTAGTTTGACATATTCTAAAACACTAAATACATTAATTAATATACATAGAAGATTGGTTTTTTAATAAAAAAACATGGCGTTAAAATTTGTATGCAATAATTTAATCAACTTTGAGCCTCAATCGTTCCTGAAAAATCTAGTTTAGAAATAAGTTTGGATTAATAATATGAAAAAAAAAAATGAAATCATCAAAGATAAACATTTCACTGCACATAGGATACGTCAAACCATGTAAAGATAAAAGTATTATAGAAAGTATTTTTTGAATGATAAGAAGGCAACAAACATAATAAAATGTTAGAGAGATTTGTTGGAGTCTAGAAGGTAAGTAAATTGGGATATGAGAAAAATGGGATAGTCATCAGATAATTCAATTTTGTATACCATTTTTAGAGGATTGTATTTTACTTTTTCCTTACAACTCCTCCACAATACCCAAATCCTTCTTTATAACAGTGTAGACATGGGAAATGCTTGTTTTTTATATAGCAGTCAAATATGATTCAGAGAACTGTTATAAAGAAAATTAACTTAATAATTGCTATAGAACAAATATCAAGAATATTTTTTATATCGGATTTTGATTTTTGTATTAGATTCTTCACTTAGAGATGATATTTTCAATTTAATTATATATTAGAGACATGACCACATTTTTAGCACAAATATGAAGAAACCTTTGTGTGAGAGAGAGGAATACCACAACACATTCTTATGAGAAGTTCAATATCTACAATTTGGCTAAAATTTGCATTAACACTACCTAATACTTTTTTCCACAAAAGGTTTCTTACTTTTGCATTTGTAATATGCGTTACGGGGTAGGGCTAACATTTAATTTAATTGTTTTCAATAATTTTATATGGAAGATCAAAAGTCCTAGTGGGTATCAAGGCCATACAATTTATTGGGAGGCACACAAACTCTTCTGATAAAGGCTAACTATGTCACTTTCTGTTTGACCATTGTCTACAAAATATATAGACATACTCGCTTCTCTAAAGAAGAGTTTGATTAAAGGTAAGGATCACCCTACAAAATAATTGGAATGGATGCCCTTCTCACAATTTGAATTAATATTTTTCTCATTAAGTAAATAAAGAAATGTAATTTGTATCATGATCATAATAAATGACAAATTTAGAAAAATTGTCATACAAAAAGAATTAAAATATCCTATAAATTATTATAGAAAGATGAAAAGTATTCCATGGATAGATAGAATCAATTGTAGGAAGATCTCAAAATGTAATAAATATGTTTACTTCTACAAGGTTGTTTGCAAATGCGATTTATCAATATCAAGTAGGTGATGGGTTTCAAACACGAACAAAACACCATTTTTCATAAAGAAACATAAGTAATTAAGTATCTCCCATTGTTTTTTGAAGAGTGGTATTTAGAACAAGCATACCATTTCCTCCATAAAAATGAGTAGAAATTTCCCCCAAAAATTTAGGAATAGAGAATTAAATACATATTTTCTTCAATTATACTTGTCTCTACCCCTAGTGACATTATAGAAAATGCATAAACCTTTTCCTAGGAAAAATTATACACATGTATAATTTGGAGCTACATAAGAGAATGGGTAACAATACTAGTTCAAAATCATATAAGCTCTTGAATATGTCATATTTATTTTTACTTGGTAAAATATTATATTACATTTTTTATGTGTATGTATGAAATTTATGTCAATATATAATAATATCAATAAATGGGCCAATTACTAATCCTAAGTTCTATAAATAACTGACAATAAGAAAAATATCAAGATTCAAGCGACCCCTAACTATTCGCGCTCTAGGTAGTTGTCTAGTTTGCCTAGAGCTTAATCCCTTTTGCTCTAAAGACATTTGATATATGTACCTGACCCTCCAAACAACTCCTTCACATAATTTTTTTCCAAACAAGTTTGAGCATGTTTTGGTTGGACCTTTAATCATGTTTAAAACGATTGAGATTAATGTTAACTCTGGATACTTTGTACCTTCTTAGTTGGAGGTGTTTGAATACGACATCAGAAAAAGTTATCATTATGACACTTATTGAACTATAAATAGCAACCTTCTCCCAGATTCATCATCATTTTTGATGCCCAAAATTCTATTTACTTCTTCTCGAGTCTATTATATGCCAACTTCGACATAAATAAAAAGGAATGCAATGATTCACTTAATGTTTTCCTTTTTCGAAAGTAAAATGAAACTAAGAAAAAGTCTAAAATATAAGTTAGCATATAAGAAACCTTAATACACGTCTTAAATAATAGAATTAATGTGATTAACCAAGACAACGATTTTTTTTTAAATGATGAATAAAACAATAAGGAGACAAAAATACTTGAGAAGATGGTTATCAAGAAAATTGACTTTATAAAAATCTATTCACCAAACATTTAATAAAAAATCCAACCCAGCATCTATACTTGAAGCCTGCACCGAATTTTAAACGTGGACTCCTATTTAATAAAGCAATTAAAAAAAGATTGTCTCCACAAAACAATCATAGCACGTCAATAGCATCCGGGAACAAATAAAATAAATTTCTCCTAACACTACAGGTGAACAGATATATTAATAATGCAGCTTAATCAAAGTTATGTACGTATACGAGGAATGAAGAGGCCTGGAATGTCAAATTATCTAAGCCTGTCAAATCAAAATTCGCTGACAGTTTGGCTCTTACAGTGACTGCAAATTCCAGTAATTTTTATCAATATTTTTATAACTTGTTCATATATATATAAATAGGTGTTATACGTTTATATAAGTAAATCATTTTTAAAAATTTAGTTTTTTAAAATTTTCACCATATTGTCTACGGATTTTAGAAATGTTCACCTGTAAAATACAGTTAAAATCACAAAAAACGGCCTACAGCCTGTCAATTTCTGAGGCCTCCTCTACAATATTGACAGATAAATTTCATCACAAAGATATTAACTCTGCTGGCAAATCAAAGGTACATAGATATACTGATGCTTAAAAGTACCACGGTAACCGTAGAAACCTATTAAAAAAAAAGTAAATGACAATCCTTATCCGAGTAGTTTCATGAAAAAAACTGTAGTTCCAATCAAAATTTGTAATTGGGTTTATTAGGTAATTGCAAGATAAGGGCAAAAACCTCAAATTATAAAGTTGGATACTCGCCCTGGCCCAAAAACGAAAGATCTCCTTTGATAATTCTAACATTATGCCCATCGTTAGAAGTGGGAGATAAAATAAGAGATACATTGATCGTTAAAAGTGAACAAATAATTTGAATTGATCGAAGTAACTAGTTATTTTATCTTTTTTTATATCTGTTACTTCGTATAATAAGTAGGATCAGATGGTCAAATTAAAAAGTTGATTCAGCAATTCGTATTTGGTGCTGGTTCTCCAACCATCTATCCCATCGAGGGGCCATTTAAAGGACTGTCCATGATAAAAATTTATGTTAAATTGTTTTACTTATCTTTTATTACGATTTTATTGGTTGTTAGAAGTGGTAGGTGGTCCATTATACACTGCAAATTATAAGTGAGTTAGTTATATAATAGAGATACAAAATATATATACTTTATGTAAAAGGTAAATTATATTCTTTAAATGAGTGTAGAAGAGAAATAATACGATATTTTAACATTAAATAAAATCTCATAAATTTTAATTCTTTCTTACATAAATAAATTAGGAGAGACTAGCAATTTATTTCGGAAAGAATAATTTAAGAGGATGAATTTTTGCTTTTTAAAGCCCCACTACTCTATAACGCTAGAGAGCCTCTCCTTAAACTAAACTTTGTCAGGTTTAAACAACATCAATAAAAAAAATATTTACATAAGACCACATTTCTCAAATTAAGAGGCGCAGTAAACCCAACATGGAACAGCGCAATTACAATTTATGACAACCAGAAAGCAGAATAAGTATTAATGCCGGAAAAAGAATGAAAAGTGGTCAACCCCAAATTCGTCTGGTTTAACAATCATATATTACACGTAAAAAAAAAAACTCGTAAATATGATGAATAGCAGCAACACACCAGGAATTGGAGCTCCTACCAAATTCAGAAGGCAAAGTTATCTATCCCCAGGTTTGTGCAGGGGCTTCGGCATTCTCTGCTGTTTGAAACAGCTGACTTCTCAAATCATATGAATTTCTTGACGGCGCTGTAGAATTTGGAGAAGAGGTAGAGGATTGGGTATTATTAGGTGGGTGGTTATGATTCCCTTGGTAAGTGGTGAGAACAAAGTGAGGATCATCCTCGCACCTCTGGCTTCTCTTTTTCACCTTGCATCCTCCTGCTTTGCATTTCAAATAAACCCTGCACACAAAATTGTTTTCGGAAACTACCCAAACCCAACTGAGAAATTTTATGTATTAATAGATTTACCTCTGGTATGGATTGTTTTTGATTCGTTTCTGACCATACTTCTTCCAGCGGTATCCATCGTCCAGAATGTCTGTTTCGCTCCTTGTTTTGAAAGTGATTATGTTGGGTGGTTCAGTTCTCTCAGCTGAAGCTGATTCCATAGCTCTGTTCTAAAATTCAAGCAAGAAATAAACAGATGAAAGAAATATAATAAAAGTGGGAATCGAGAGAAAGGGATCGAAAAAATTAACTACTTACCATTGCACGAGGTGAAAGGTAAGGTTGGGCAGTACCGTTCACCTCATTTACTGATGGTTGGGTAGTGCTACCTATCTCACATCAAGTTCTTGTCAGATTCTGCGATGGATAGGAAGTATTCAATTCGGACACAAACCTTAAAGCTGATTTTGGTCAGATGTTATAGTGACAAAGTCAAGGGCTCATAGATTGATGGTCTGTGTCTCTCCCCCGATACAAAAATTAATAATGTTTAACATTTTCTAGTATTGATTTTTTTTATTAGAAAAAAGTGTGGACCCCATTAAATTTGTGAGTGTTAGAGATATTATCATAGTAACAAAATTCGAATAAATTTTATGATATTTAATTTTTAGATAAACGTCTTTTTCCTATTTGATTTTTTATCACCATTATATATATTCAAACAAATATTTCGTTCTCTAAATATGTGAGAACGGTCTACCAACTCTCTATATAAGAATGATGGGATGCAATGATAGCACTTGAATAAAAAGGGGCCCTATGCATTTATTAGTCGTTTTATTTTACAATTTTTATATATTTGTGTATATTGTCTATTGTTGGTTTAAAGTATGTATTATTCGTGCACTTTGATGAGGGTTGTGTTATTTCTCTTCCTTGTTCCATGTATCATCTACTTTCTCTATTTCAAATAAATGTTTGATTTCTAAATAGACCATACATGCCCTTCACACGTTTAAACTGTGGAATGTTCTTATTCGCCATAGAATTTCAACTACTACTTTAAAGGCAATTGGACCCAGAAGTGCATATACTTGACAAGTTGTTTCTTGTTAAATATTTCAAAATTTTGTCATCTACCCAATTTAAGAGCATGTGGAAAGCATAGAAAGAAACTTTTGATCTTTTCAAAATGATAAGACAATTATCTTCTATATGCGGGCCGAAATGTATCTCAAAAACATGCACTCCTAAATCATTTGTTCTACAAGGGTATCAAGGCAACAAGTAGGAGACACACATGTATCGAAATACAAGGGGGTAGACTTAAAGGGGCTATAATGAGCGCTAGGATCACATATATAGAGGGAAGTAATCGCCACACTAGGTAAACCTAGGGTTTCCAAGGCCCGCAGTCAAGATAGAGGAAGGAACCCTACTAAGATATCAGCGGTTGGGTGTGGATAAGTATGGATCAACACGCATACATGGAATAAATGAAATAAGCATGCATGGAATAACTAAAATGAAAGCTAAGGAGTTTATAATGGATAAGATTACTATGCTAACTACCATCCAAACATTCTCAAATACTAAGCTAACATAGCATAATGAAGAAGGAAATGAGCTTGCCTATGAAAAATGACAAGGAATGGTTAGAGCACTCACCTTATACTTGTAGGGTGGTCAGTGACACATCTATCTCTCTAAAGAAGAAGCATACCAAGAGAGAGTCGATATTAAGTGGAGAAGGGGAACATCGTTCATGTCCTAGACTCACTACCAGTGACCTAATAGTGCAAGAAACCATCCAAGAACAAGAGTATCCAATCTAATCTAAGCAACATGCAAGATGACCAAGAGCTAGGAGAGCAGATGTGAAGATGGTGCCAAAGAGCAGAGCTAATAAAAGTTCAAATGATTTTGGCTTCCTTTTCTTCTTATCAACATCAAATGAGATGAGGTTATATATAGGACGGGTGATGGTGTTAGCCATGGGAGATGCAAAATCAAAAAAATTGTCAACGGGCAATGGTGTCCGTCATAGATGCTAGGAAGAGGTAAGGTGTCATGAAAAGTTAAAGAAAGGTGTCATAGATCATGGATATGGATAAACAAGATGCCAAGTGATGAGATGCAAGCACGAAACTGTGAATGTGATGTACATGAGACCTAGGAAGACAAGGATATCTAGTGTAAGAAAAGCTAAGGCTAAGACCAAAAAATGATAATCTCTCTGTGTACTATTTATAACCCATAATAGTTACGTGAATAACCATTCCTCATTCTTGACAGGCTCCATAAGGATCCCTTTCTAGAAATAAATACATCATTGAACCTTATCTACGTAAAGGAAATTGTTAGTAACATGCATGAAAGATGAAAAGTGAAAAATTAGGTGTATAAATATGCCCTAACCATTGTTCACCTCATGTCACAATAATGCAATGTGGGTTGGTCAATGTAAAAAGAAAATCTATAACACTGATACTGAAAAGTAAGTACTTAAAGAAATGTTGAAAGTACTAGATAAAATGAAATATACTCACCAATGCGTACCTAATAGTGTTGGTTGTCCTTCCAAGTTCATGCGTAATCCATGCTGCAAGAACCCTAGTGAAGTTAAACTCAAAGGAAACACTAGAGGATCCTCAGTAAAATAAAACATAATTCACCTTGCTAGGGCCCATGGGATGGATGTTGTGATATCATGATGTTTGAGATGTCATGATGGTATGGTGTCATAGAGATCATAATGTCATAACCAAGCAACAGGTAGTAACACTAAAAAGTGCAAAAAGCTATATATGGTAGAAGCTACAAAGAAGAAACTGTCATTAACCTAAAGGTATAAATAAAGAGATGGATGGTTATACCATACGGCAGATAACGACACTAAAAAAAGAAACAAACCATGAGGTAGATTTCATAAGAAGAAGATTGAAACATAAATCCAAGCAAGGTCATGAGCCTAAGCGAGGATGTGCATAATACCACGGTGATCCAATAGTAATGACCGAGGTGTACAAACCCAAAATATTGATAATGTTGTTAGAGAAGGTAGCTAAAGTAGTGAATTTGAGAAGGACGAGAGATGGCACTTGAGTAGTGAAAATATTGTGTTCCTTCATGCGTGAATTTTTTTTAGGAATTAAGCATTTGATGGTTCTTTGAAGATGTGTCCTTCATTGGTTTGAAGATGATATGTATTAGGAGTTATGATATCTTTGATGATGTAAGGAACCCATCAGTTTTTAGCGTATTTTTCTTCTTTATCATGTGTATAATCAAGTTTAAGGACAAAGTCACCCACGTCGAAAGTACGCAGACAAACACATTTGTTATGTTGTTTTGAAAGGCGTTGTTTTTGTTTCTAATTTTGAGTGTAAGCTCTATCACGTCATTATTCTAATAGCTCAAGGTCATGGAGGTGTGCTTCATAGAGTTCCTCATCCAAAATGATACCATGAAGGGAGATGTAGAGTTAAGGGAGTTCCACCTTGAGTAGAAGGACCATCTTAGCTCCATAAGTAAGTGAGAATGGGTTTTCCCCATAACCATACGAACACTAGTGAGAGATGCCCATAATGTAGGATATAGCTTCGTATGCTAATCTATCCATGATTCAGTGATTGTGTTTTGTAAGATTTTGTTGAAAATTTCTTTCATAGATTCAACTTGTCCATTGCATTTGCGATGATATGGTGTTGAGAAGTGATGTTTGATTTTGAACTTAACGTAGAGTTGCTTCATTTATTTGAATTTGAAACTCCCACCATTATCATATATGATCGTGTGGGGAATTCCAAAGAGGAAAATGAATTGATTGAGGAAGAATTGGGATGTAGTAAGACAAAAAATCTTGGTGAGAGGTATTGCTTCAACCCACTTAGTGAAATATTTCACGGCTGTGATGATCAAGACATGACCTTCTTGGGATCGAGGTAGTCTCCTGATGTAATACAATCCCCATATACTTAAGGGCTAGAGAGTTGTGATAGATTGCAATTCAATTAGAGGGGAATGAATCAAATCATCGCAATATTGGAAAGGTCAGTACTTTTGGTAAAAGTTCTTATATCACTAAATCTGGACATATTCTAGTGAATTTGGACTCTAGTATTAAAAGTATTGGAAGAAATCCATCTCCATTTTTGCATATATTGGATTCCATTTTTGGCTATACTGGATTCCGCTATTACTATTATTTTATTCCATTAGTAGCAATATTGGATTCCAATATTGTCATTATTGGACTTATCCAAGTTCCAATTTTTCTATTATTGGATTTTTATTTCGCTATTACTAGATTCCAATTTCCCTATTATTGGACTCTTATTTCACTATTAATAGATTCCAATAACACTATATTATTGGATTCTAATTTCACCACTGTTAGAATCTAATTTCTAAATTCTAATTATTGGATTTCAGTTTCTCTATTTTAGGCTTTATATTTTGTTATTATTTGATTCCCCCACATAAGTCTAATGACCGCCAACTTGTATAAGCCTAACAGTTGCTAACTTACATAAGCATAGCATCCACTAACTTACATGATGAAAGCGCATACTCGATGAAATAAGCCTAGTGGCGTCAAAGTTACATCTTCTTTCTGACCACTAAGTTACATCTGCCTTCCAGTCACTAAGTTACATCTGCCTTGTGGCCACTAAGCTACATAACCGTCGCAGTCAGTAAGTTACATAGGCCTTGTGGCTGCTAAGTTACATAAGCAACTGATAAGCTACATAATCCTTGTGGTCAATAAGACACATAAGCAACACATCCGCTAAGATAAATCTTCTCAGTAATCATTTGATAAGTTTGTAAAATGGAAATCATTGTGACAGAAATTAGTGGTGGCTAGGAATTTCAAAATAGAAGATGATCCAAATAATGGGAAGTAATTTTATAATTTTCTAGTCTAAAAATCCTACAGAACAAGAACGAGTTAAGAATTACGTTAAACACGTTGTTTTGAAACATGGATTTCATAGTTTCTTAGTTCCTACCTATTGCAAGTTACTATACCTTTCACCACAACTTATTATTTCTTACCATATCCTCCAATCAAAGACATTTTTTTTTTTAGTGTCTATATTTCAAATATTGGAATATAAATTAAACAATTTCATAATTTTTAAAAATCAATAAAATTGATTTCCTTGATTTTCTATTGATTACTTTTTGATGATAAGAAAAATTATGGGTCGTATTCAAGTACATATTTTTCAATAATATTGGAAGGAAAAATCTTCAAATAATAAGTGTCACAATAATTATGAAAAATTTAACATCAACATTTTATAAATGTACAAATAATTTGCTCTTCATTTTGAAAATAAAATATTAATAAGTACATGCCACTTATTAAATAATGCATGATGTCATTATATTTATTATCCTTTCTTATCAAGCATGTCACACTCGACATTTTTGTATATCGTTTATCATAACTTTATTATATTATAATTTTATTAATATTGTGAATTACGATTTCCCATTTAGATATATTTTTATATATAATTAAAGAATTCAAATATTGAAACTAATTGTAACTAATTTCTAAACAACATTTCAAAACCTCTCTTGAACAACATTTTTTTTAACAATTTAATAGATTTATTGTTACAATTGAGAATAGAATATGTGCCACAAAGAATTATTTAATCTCCTTTCCATATTTTGTTTGGTGTCCATGACCGAATGAAGTTTTTATATCAATATATGATGTTTCCCTTCATTTTGGCCACCATTTCTTTTTCTTTAAGCATACTTGTTACCTTTATTTTTTTTGTATTTTCTTTTCTTGTGGGTTCCCACCAACTTACCATTATCTATTGATCCTTTGTGTGGACATCATGTATTGGAATTCATTCTACCTTTCCCATCCATATCAATACGTTACCGTCAGTGAGTTTTACTAGTCTCATTTTCCCATCATATACAAGCATAGTAAATTGAATGAAAACTTTTAAATATAATCAATTTTCCATTTCTGACATTGATCTACTTGTGCCACTATTTTTGGACATGAAGTGGATGCACATTTTCTCTTAAGCTTTGTGCACTCGTCACACTTGACGAATAAGTTCTTCTTGGTGATTAAAACACGGGACAAATATCCCACTTAACGAGACATGTGTGGCAAATATATCAAAAATTATCTCCACCGTTATGGATATCAATGCAATAGTTGTGACACTGCTTTGTAGTTGTTTCTATTTTCTTCTATTTCCATTTACTACCCTTTGTGTTTTCCTATATTTCCTTTTACTGCCCCTTTGTGTTTTCTTATATTTTCATTTACTTCCCTCCTCTCGTGATTTATCCAAGATTTTTTATATCCATAATTGGTGCTCTTCAGGATTCCATGAAATCAATACAATTATCCCTTATATTCACTTTCTTCTAGGGTTTCACAACCATTAATTATGTATGGTATTCTCACTTTGCTGTTGAATACAATAGTTATTGTGATCATGAATAAGCTCCACGAGGGGTTCATTAGTTAGGAAATATCCTAGCATGTGGGTTCATATTGAGGTAATTAAAATTAATAAAATTAAAGTCAATATACCGGTAGACATGACGGGGTGAAAGGGTTTAATTTATTAATATTTTGAATCAGGTATTGGGGGTAGATTAGAGAGGTGGGCAAAAGGAAAGGGAGGTTTAATTTTAATATAAAACTAAAACATTTTAACCCTATTTTAATAAAATAAATACCTTAAAATTAATAAAGGAGTATGTTCATAAAGTTAAATTATAATCTCTTTTTGAATAAAGAAATATCAATTAAGAGATTCTTAACAAAGGAATAATAAATGGTAGAAAACTAGGATTGAGTATGCTTTTCAACACAAGTGATATTATTTCACCATATTAATTATTTGAAGAACTATTGATAAATGATTAAAGCTTAACATTTATAAGGTGATTTGTAATAGGTCTTCAATGACATCAAACTATCTTTCGAGATGAAATGCATATTAAAAAAAATTGAGTGAGAAATATGATATATATTTTGTTAAATATATTAGGGTAGAAATAAAAAGGGGTAAATACAATTGTAATTGAAAAATGGGTAAGTAAGGTACATGGAAAAAATAGGGGGTATTTTCATTCTAATAATATAATAGAGGGGGTATTATCAATTTAATACTTAGAGGTAAAAACTAGAATTAAGGGTATTCTTTAATACCCTTCGAACGCACATGTTATACCATACTTTTACTAAGTGAACCCCCTGTGATAAGCTCAACCCCATTCCTTTGTGAAATGGAGTGTAGTTCTTGTTGGATATACTAGTTCCTCTGCAACTATCACACCTTTGGATGGTAAATGCACATATGATCCTTCTTCAAATACAGAGTTCATTTTCAACTATATCCACACATAAAAAGAGAAAATTAGTAGCGTGGCCACTTAAATCTTAAACCTAGTATAGAGAATTTAAAAATGAGAAATATCAACAACAATTTCAAGGTTAAGTCAAATGTTTGAAAGCACAATGAGAAAATAAAAATAAACATCTTACCTATATGAACATCTCTTAAACCTCCTTCAATCTAAATATTGAAAAAATATATAATTTGGGTAGCATTCAAGTCTGTACGTAAGTGATTGTTATCATTTATGCCACATATAAATCTTAATATCATCATACATATACGTCTATTTATGGATACCTTATTCAAATCAATAAACGTTGACATTGTAAATCCTATCCAAATTATACGCTAAGCTAGATGTCATCTATTTTAGAACTTAAAATCCTTAAATGGTGTTAAATTAGACATTAGTGTAAACCATTTTTGTGATTTTAGACGTAACATAATTTCAAATATTTTGTAGAACAGTCACGTGTGACTTGCATGTTTAAAATGTGACTATATATATATATATATATATATATAAGTTATTCGTATCTATTAAGAATAGTTTTTTAATTATTGGCAAACAGTTTTTTGAAAGGGACTATACCCTTGTAGAACAGGGCTCAAAAGCCAAATTTATAGATTTAACAATAAAATAAAAGATCACAATCTAGATTTATCAAATCAGCCTAACAACATAAAGTTTTCTGCCAAGATCACAACAAAAAACCAACAATCCTACAGTGAGTAGACAATGACATCACAACAACATCAGATACTTAGCAGTAGCACGACAGGCCTACAACCCAGATGCAGTGATGAAAGCACAGATCAGGATAGGGTTCATGCCTTGTCCAAGACAATGGAAGGTTTAAATCTAGTGTATCCCTTATTTTTTCTATTCACCACTTTTCATTCCTCATTTTATTCTTATACTGAGATTGGAAGAACAA
Source organism: Taxus chinensis (assembly GCA_019776745.2). Taxonomy (NCBI): domain Eukaryota; kingdom Viridiplantae; phylum Streptophyta; class Pinopsida; order Cupressales; family Taxaceae; genus Taxus; species Taxus chinensis. The sequence goes on along the minus strand of CM034146.1, from coordinate 883,999,203 downwards.
ATTCAATTGATTTGATGGATGTGACCCTCAGTAAGGGGCGTCGAATCAGAATCTATCATTGAATCAACACCATGAGGAGAGGAATCTTGAGGTTTCTTCTCTATAGTGTTTGGAAGCTCTTCCATGTCAGGTAAGTCAGTTTGTGGGGGTTCCATAATTAGTTTTGAATATGGGATAATTGTGAAATGATATGGTAGAGAATCCTTCTACCATACAAGATTTTCTAAATGTTTGTCAGTGTTCGCATTCATCTGCAAGAATTAACCGTTTGGATGAGGCATCTTCGGCATTTGAAGGATAACCGATCTCATAGTCTATCCTCAGTACGACCCATGCTTCCTAAGGACTCCGATTTACAAGAAGATGATGCGGCTGAGGATGGAGAGACAGAGGTATGTACTGTGGAGGTGTCCCATGTCTACCAGAATTCTGGGATTAGTGGAAGCATGTATTATTATAGGAGGTTTGGTGGTTGTCAATTTTCTGGTGGTGATTCAGGAAGGAAATGACTCTGTATGAAGCCCACATACCAGACGAGTTTTTTGGATGACGTATTCCAGGAATAAATGCACATGGAGGTTTCTGGGACAACCGGATCTAGATAGGGTGACCGTTTAAATAGGAGTCTTTTAGGGGATCAATTAGTTTCATGGAGGAACAAAGTTTTTTGCGACATGATTCCATATTCCTCCACTTATATACCCATGGAGTAAATTTTAATAGAGAAGATTGAATCCTTGTTGTCATGGATTGCAGTAATAACAATAAAATAGGCTTTAGCAGTAGTGGAGTTTTAGTTTAGTAAATCCCTGTATTTCCTATGTATCTGAATCTGAGTCTGAAATACCAAAGAATATCACCTGAGATTGAGCCAAGGCCAAAGACTTATGAAACTTGCAAATGAGACCAAGATAGGGATAGTTTTGCAGGCTTCAAGCTAAATGATTGCACTCTTGTGTAGTAGATCTGGTGCTATCTTCAGGAAAAGATTGACTTGTAAGGTAGATCGTGTTAGAGGCTCTCCTAAGCATAGGGTTCTGGCATTCTTTTTCTGTTCAAAATGGAGACTGATAGTGGCAAACGAGTGTTTGAGCTGGGCTGCCCTATTTCCCTCCTACCAATTGGAGACCTAGGTTAGCAAATCCGGAGTTAAATTTTCCAGTAGCTTCCGGTTTGAGAGTTCAACTCCCTACCATGGGGAATAGTAGTTAATATGGAACCATTTAGGTATAATTTTGGGGATAGCACGTGTCTATGTAACATTGTACTGTATAAGCCATCATGATCGTGATTTACAAAATCTGTAAAGTCTAGACTGCTTACTGCTCATATTTGTATCAATATCCGAATGTTGGCCCTTCAAATTGTGAAAAACGTTGAGTCTCACTTCCCTGGATTCGTACTTATGAGTGCAAGTGGGGGAAATCGCATTTCCAAGTGAGAGTTCAGACATAATCGCATGAAAAAGTGCAAGAACAAGTGAGCTATGAGATTGGTTTTACCCAAATGTATATCATGGGCATTTACATAGGGCCCTTAATCTGGGATGAGGCCTTACAATGAATTATACTGATCCAATGTCTTCTCAGTACGATGATGCTTCTAAGGACTACCGAACAAGCAAGATGAATGCGAACCGAGGATGGAAGGCAGACATGAGGTAATGTACGGTGGAGGTTCCCATGAACATTAATTTGGGATTAAAATGGAAGCTATTGGTATTATAGATTTGCGCCTGGTTGTCACTTTTCATGGTGGTGTTCAGGAAGGAAATGACTGCCATTTGAAGCCCACATACTAAACAATTTTTAGGTGACCCATTAATTAGGAATTTAATGCATAGGAGGTTTCAATGGGAAATGGTTAATATGTGTGACCGTCTTAAATTCAGGTGCGGGGAGAATAGAGGTGGCCGGTGCAGAATTTTTCAAATGCTTCATAATCTTTAAATAGACCACGTGGTTGTTGGGAACAGTTTCACCACCTCCAAAAACCCTACCTACGTGAATGAAGTTAGTGGCTTCGTGGAATGCAGCTCGAGGGCAGATACCATGGAACTTTATTTGATAAATGTAAACATTTTGGTTTTCCTTGGGGTGGATGCGGGAGGATTTCTAACACTAACCTTACGAATGCCTATATGTGCCAAATATTAGCATGCTTTGATGCGGACCAGGATGGAATCCAAAATTCTTCCGAAGATATTTTTTAATGTAAAATTTTCCATAGATAATTAGGGCTTATATTCATTTAGGGATTTTCTAGATAATTAAACTGAAACAAGTTTGTTATTCAATATTTTGTAGAATTTAGTTTTTTTTATCAAATAAATAATTTTGTAATATATTTAATAGTTGGAAGTGGAGTGAAAGAGGATGGAATGGAGTACACTTTTATAGATAAATGACATAGATTAATCTATAATAACATGAGAGGAATATTTGCATACTTTTTACAAACCCATAACACCTGTCAAGAACTTATTCTGTTATGTTTTACAAAATAATCCTGGTGTTATGGATGGTGGATCAATTTACACAATAAAAAAGTGAATATCATAATCGATTTATGGTCATGGTAGTGCGTAAAAATCGATGAGTAGATGAATTTGATAAAATTTATATTATTTGGTTGGCCTTATTTGTGTCCACAAATAGCCCTCTATTGCACATACTCAGTAAAATTCAATGGCTACGACATTGTTGAAATTGCCAATGAAAACATTTTAGAAGATATTCATGTTAATAATGAGTTTCCAGTCAATGTTTTGGTGTTAGATTACAACTAGCTATTTGTGAAAAAATATGGTAATTTAGGAATGGGATAACCAAACACATTTTGGAGAACAAAGGAACAAATAAAGATTTGTAGAAGGATAGTTTAAGGAACAAGGAAACTTTAAGACGTTTCTTATTATTTTTAACAGAAGCACCACTGCTATTACTTTGGAAGAAACATGTATCCTCAAATGTATTCAAAAATTGTAAATTTGCTATGTTTGTGTCATGCCCTTGTGGTTTTTTGTCTTTTGCTTCCTATGGGACTCATCTCTTCTATACTTCAATGTAATATTTTTCCTTAAGGGCCTTTTTGTAAAAGGATATGGGTCCTTTCAAAAACCCCATATTTTCCCTTTTCCAAAAATGGACATAGTAGTTGTACATCGAAATATGTTATTACGGCATAACCTATCATAATTTATGACAAAAATATATTAAGTTATTTTGTTAAATTCTATCGATCGCTAATATCCAATTGCTATGGTGTGGCATAAGCTAGCGGATGCTACACTAAAAATATTATTCTTTGACTTGTTAAATGCTAGCAATCCATAAGCTCAATATATTATATTGCGGAAGTATTAGCTTACTTCAGTGGGTGTTAAGCTCAAAACATCCTACTTTATTAGTTCCTGCCTCATGCAAGAATTCTATACTTTTCATTCAAACAAATAATTTCTCCTAAAAAAATGTAATTTTTCTCTGTTTGGGTCGTGCCTTTGTGGATTTTTGTCTTTTTTTGCTGTAAACACCTAAATTCCACTTTTGCAATCTTATTGCCAAATGCACACAAATCACTCTCATTCTTGCCAATTCCTTTATAATTAGTGATCTCTGCTAATTAACTAATGTTTCTTACCACTTTAGCCAATTAACAATGCTTTATTGATTCTGTAACCCCTTTCACATTCAGGATGCCACTTTACAACAAATCGTAAGCCAAAATCCTCCTCAAAATAGACCATTAGTGTTTATAGGCTAATTAAGCTTGTTTTTCCCTTATTTTGATGAATATACCCTAGTATTGGCTCAAACCCCTCTTCCAACCACTCAAAATCACCCCATTCACCTCCACAATGTCTTAACAAGCTTAAAAAACTTATCCTATCCTCCTAGTTTACCCTAAGTGGTTGATTGGAGATTCATACCTTTTAATCACTTGGTAGTTTACTGATTGTGATTATCAAGGCCTAGTCATGACTAGCAATTCTAATCTAATTTGGGGCTTTTAGTCCCACATGCAAAAAAATAAAAGTTTCTCCCAAAAGGAAAACTATAAAAAGAGTGCACCTCTTACCTTAATATTTTACACCATGCTTTGATTTGCATCTCATATAATAAATATGATGTATAGCCAAGTTCAATCCTTGCCTAAAGCCTTCAACAAGGTTAGTAGATGAATATATAAAGTGACTTAACAAGTCATTTAGAGAGGTCATTTCACCATTGTTTGGAGTATAAACCATACCCGTTTGATTTCCCTCTTAGGTATCTTTAGGCCAATGTTAGGTAAATTAAGCATATTAGTAGGCATGTTTAGTTATATTTCACATTGTTTTCAATTTTTAAGCCTTTTAATTTAGTTTCAAAGTTTTTGATTTCAATTTTTTAGATTAGTTTCAAGTTTCCCGGATTAGTTTCAAGTTTTCTAGTTTAAATTCAAGCTTTCTAGATTAGTTTCTCAAGGTTTTTAGATTAATTTCAAAGTTTTACAGTAATTTTAAAAGTTTTGTAGATCAATTTGTTAAGCTAGGTAGTTGTTTCAACTAGATTTGTGGTAGAAGTTTTGTGATGTTTCTTGCAGGATATAAGGAGGTGAAGCCCTATCAGAATTGTCCAAAATACTAAATATTTAATCTTTTTGAAGAAATTCTTGTCAAAACTCACATTTTGACCACTTGTAGCAAAGGGGCATGCATACGTCAATAGGGGTGCGCAAGCATTGAAACAGGTGTGCACACGTCAACAAGGGAGTGCAAGCATTCACATGGGTGCACTTTTGCTTCTTTGGAAGTGCACATGTAGCTCATCATTTTTAGCTTCGTCAGTCATTTTTTTCAAAGACATGCGCACACATCGACAGGGGAGTGCAAGCATTGAAACGGGCGCACATCTGCTTCTTTGGAAGAAAATTCATCATCAACACTATCATTTTTTCATAGAGGCATGCACACATCAATAGGGGTGCACAGGCTTTGAGATAAGCATGCATGCACTCATAGGGGCACACAAGTGTGTCTATATAATTTTTTCCTACAAACTAAAAATTTCCATTTTTGGTTTTTAGGATTTCCGTTACTTTCCAAAGGTTTTTTAGATGCCATTTTTGTCAATTTAATAGATTTAGAGTAGGGTTTAAAGGAATTAATCTTGTTTCTATGCTTTTCATGAGTTTGGGTTAAGGCGTGTATGCTCTTCTCTTACAATTCGTGTGATCTAGAGAATCAAAAGCACTCTTAAACATTTTGTTGCTATCATTAGAGTAAGTACGAATTTTTTTTAATCATATTTTAATTTAAATGTTTTTTTACTTTCTAAATAACCAAGGTTAAAAATTTTGTATGCTCTTCCCTTGCATGTAGTTTGATCTTGGGAATCAAAAGAAAGTTTAGTCTTTCATTGAGAAGCGCTTGGATTAATTGGAAAAAAACCTTAATTTACAAATTTTTATGGTAGTTAGTTGATTTATAAGCTTTGCATTTCTATTTAGTTGGACTATTTGTTGTGTATGCTCTTCTCTTGCACCTAGTGCGATCTTGAGAAATAAAAACAAACACTTAATCCTCTTTCTATGATATTATGAACCTTTTTGAACTACTAATCATTTGTTTGAAGGACCTAATGCTAGTGAAAGAAAGGAGGACCTAAACAAATTTCTAACTAGAATTTTGATTGTAGGTTGCCAAAAGGAGTGACAACAAAAAACCACATTGCTTAATCCACACCACAATCATCACATTATATTTGCAGGTTTTGGTTAAGGGCTATGGCTCATCTTCTTAACTTAGACATAAAACCTTTGGCATAATCCTTAAGCTAAAAAAATGGGGGTGGTCCTAGGAACCCTAAAGTAGTTCACATAAGAGGGAACCTTGAGAATGAAATAGGAAAGTGCTCCACACTATCGACTTGTCTAGTTAGCCTTGGTGCTCTTAAGTCAAATTTACTTCCATTATGACCCTAATGAAAGTATAACTGAACGCACTTTGGTGCTCATTATACTGAAGGGGGTAAAGTAAAGCCAAGATACTCCTTGGGAAACCAAGGTAAATCTATCTCGCAGAAGTACACTTGTGACACATAAAGAGAGAACCACCTAGGAAGCTTGCCAACTTGGAGCCATTGTTTTTGTCTTAGTTTTTATACTTGAGATCTCTCACAAAGTGACAAATTTTTTAGATTCAAACTATTTTTTTTGAAAAAGGGAAATAATCTCTTTAAGTTGAAACTGCGTGATATTTCATCACGAAATCTACTTAGTGTAATTTTTTCCTAGTTTTTCACTTTTCCTAAGACAAGGTGAAACTCTGGCCAAAATAACACCAAGTTTATTTCAACACCACTTGGTCTACACCATTGTTTTCTTGTTGCCCATTTTTGGACAATAGGAAAAAATATATATGGATATCGTTAGATATCACATGTCCACCACTTTTGTATTCTACTTGCTTGACTAGGTTGCAATTCTAGAGTGCAAGTGTTGAAAGTGTGCATGGTATGTACTCACGATCTAATAGGCCCCCTTGTCTCAAAAACCCATATTTGAGACTTATTAAATTGTAGTTAGATGGTTTCATCCTTTTCTTATTTTTGAGTCGTTACGCTACCCACATTATAACCATATAATTGAGATATTTATGTCTTCTTTCCATTGTGAAACTTGATCTAAATCTCTATATTGTATCATTACGCGGCTTGCACTTATAGCATTTACTTGTTATATTTAGACATAGTTTTTACACCCTAGCTTTATCTTACATTTTTTTAGTGTCGAGGATATATTGTTAGCATTGCGATAACATCATTTTGACACTAAAAAAATTGCTCTCCCTAAAGCTTGATTAACATGTCCAAATAGTGTTTTTACGCTGCTCACATTGCTATCATCCATTTTAGAAGACTTAGGTTCTATTAGTGTTTAGAAACTGGTTTCTAAGATACCTTGTTAGAGGACTGTGCAAATATTATCTTACCATTTAGGCCTTGTTTGTTGCAAACTTGACCTAGCTGGTGATACTGTGTTGTCACTATTTGGTTGTAAACCAATCTAGATGAATCATAGGAAGTAAAATTTTTGGTGTGGCTAAATTTAAGTATTAGACATCATTATAATATTCAAGATAATCTTGTGTCGTATATTACCTTGCTAGGTTGGATTATTGTTTATTATTGGGTTCTTATGTCACATTGACCTAGTGGATTGGTGACTATTCTATAGTCACTGTTCTTTGAGGTAACATTAGCGTCCTTATGATGTCAAAATTTGACTAAGGTCCCTTTTTGGTAAACCTTAGTTTAATTTTTTTGTGTTATACATCCTACCTCAAGTATGCCTACTACAAGAATGAGATCTCCAAGATTAGGAGCTGATATATTTGGAGGAGATAACCCTCTTGTAGAGGATAATATCATGGTTGACCGTAGTGGTGGAGAGGAAGATTATCCTCATATGAATATAAAGCATCCTCCCACCAAGTTTGACGATTACAAATTCCTAAACAAAGATGAAGTAATCGAGTGTGTTATGGAATTAGGAGATAAGTTACCTTCCATTGTAGACCCTTCTCTTGTTTCCAAAATGATTTGTGGAGAAGAGGAAGTAGGCTAACCTCATCATACTTTTACTAAAATTTGAAATCCAAGTCATGCCTCTACTTCTGCACCACAAAATAATGAGGAGGTATCATTTAAAAATGATGAAGAATAACATATACCTATATCTGGGGTACATTGTGAAGACAATGAGGAACATGCTCATCATGCACAACCTCCCCCTAACAAAAATTGTCATGAAGTACCTATTCAAGAGGTGACATTAGAACAACAAGTCCACACCATTACTCACCAATTGGATGGTTTTTCTTCCCACATACAAAAGGAACAACGCAAATTCTTGAAACAAGCTATACACCAAAAGGAAAACCTAAAGCTTTGTTTCATGAGTTCAAATAAACACTCCTTAATGAGAGGTACAAAGAGATCCTTATGAAGATATTTTCACAAAAAATAGGGGTGGGAATACACCTAGATTTAATCCTACGTATAAACCTATGCCACCCATGTAAGGTCCACTTTTCAAAAAAGAGTGGTGAATTCTGAAGAACGACCTTCTAACATTGCAAGAAGGTAAAACTTGTAATAGTAAGAAATACCAATTTGACATGTTGTGCCCTTATCCATTTGATAGGGTCATGCTCCAAGTACCTTTCCCATGACACTTTGATTTTCAAAAATTTGAAAAGTATAAGGGAAAAGGTGACCCTCGTGACCATATAAAGGACTTTAATATGGCATGCCAAGAGGTTGCATATAGCGACAATTATCTTATACATCTCTTCCTACAGAGCTTAAAAGGAATGGCGTTAGAATGGTTCTTACACATTCCCAAGGGATATTTATCCACAAGGCCATAATTAGCAGAACATTTTGTGTGCCACTTCTCATTCAATATTGAGAGTGATGTCACCATGATAGATCTCTGCAATGCCAAATAACGAAATAATGAAAACTTCGCTGCGTTTTTATAAAGATGCAGGGGATTAACTAGTTGTTTTCCTTACTCCATACCCAAAAAATAATTAATGAGTATATTTATTCCCACCCTCCATCCATACATCACATTCCACTTGTAATTTCATTGTGGCAACATGTTCGAAGAGGTAATTGCAAAAGGGAGTAGAATTTTAAAAATGTTGTTAGCTAGGGGGACTCTAAACTTGTCTCATATGATCATAATGATTCTAAATCTAATAATAAAACAAAGCTTGTTCCTAATAGAAATAAAAATGTCATTAGTGATGGGATAGTAGATTCGAAGCGGGTATAATCTTTTCAAAACCATGCACCTTTAAAGCTTGCAAAAGGAAATCCACCAATAGAGTATAAACTCTGTACTTTCACACCTCTATCTAAATGAATACCATCCATATTAAAATAGTTATATGTTGTTAACATGGTTAAATACCCTGAAACACAACCCTATGGAGATGACACACCTAAACCGTAATGGTTTAGGGAGAATGAATTCTGTGGGTTTCACCACGTAAAGGGTCATAAAAGTGACACATGTTTAAGATTAAAACACTATATTCAAGACCTAGTTGATGGTGGTGACATTGAAGTAGACTTTGTTGCCACTACAAATTCTCCAAATGAAAACTTAGGGATCTTCAAAGAGCCTTTTCCCAATCACGAAGAAAGGAAAAATATGGATTGGGGACAATCATCTCATAATAAGAATGCTAACTATTTGTCCAACAAAGACTATTTTGATGCTTTGATAGGTTGTGTTGATTCACTCCTTGAGAAAATAAATATGATTATAATTAAAACAAGAGAGTGTGTCATGGAAATATTATAGGCTCACCTTGTTATCTCCGAACCTACTACCCCTCCTCCGCAAGAGAGTCACTATGAAATATTAGAACAACTAGAGAAGAATACAACTAAGATTTTGATATTAGACCTTTCAAATATCTCTAACGTCCATAAGGTTATACTTTGCAAAACCTTCCATGGATCAGGAGTATCTAGTAAGGTTGACACAACTCATTTCCAGGCCATGGTAGTGTAAATCACTCCCACAAGACACATAACCTTTAGTCCATTGGAATCCTTAGATGAAAATACCTCACATAACCTACCCTTACATATTGAGGTAATAATCAAGCGTAAGAACTTCAAGAGAGTTCTTGTGGATGGAAGATCAGGTCTCAACATTTGTACTCTTAAATTAGTATGTCAACTGGGCTGCTTAGAAGCTGATTTGGAAACAAAGTTCATCACCATAAAGGCATATGAAAATAAAGAATGAAACTTAGATGGAATGATCACTTTATCATTGGAAGTGGGTCCCATAATCCATGATACAAAGTTCCATGTCTTGGACCTAGAGCTCCCTTACAACATCTTTCTCAGTCACCCATGGATTCATGCCATGGATGTCGTACCATCTACGTATCCTTAGTGTTTAAAGTTACAGTATTAAGGAAAAACACTAATTATACAAGGCGATCCCCAACCATTTTCTCATTACAGATCATTTTTGGGTTACTTTCCCACTATCTACATGTGTCCATATATGAAAATTATGGTCCCTATTCAGTCAGAGGACCTTGCTTCATGAGTGGATTAAGACACCTTGACTCCTAGTGACAATGGTATGGCTACATTGGAATCTCCTTTTGCTATGTGGGAGATTAAGGTCATAAACAATGACTATGGAGAGTATAATCTAAAGCAAGCCCTTATGATTCAAAACATTTTGCTATGAGCCCAAACACGTGGTAGACCATGCTAAAAATTCCAAAGATCAAGGAAGTTCATTTCCCTTTTGACAATTTCATTTCAGGTGGCTTGTTAGAAGATGAAATAATCCTCAACGAAATTATATTTCATCCTCAATATTATGAAATGGATTTCTGTTACAATTCATCTAGGTATGTTATTCCCAAAAAAATCATGCTTACTATGAGATATCAAAGACATGGTTGCAGCCGTTATGAGAAAGGACCATTAGAATCTCTTTCAATACCTCGTCGTATACTGGGTAAATTAGGTGTAGGCATCTATTTGTATGAGTCTCACTCTTTAGCTAATGAGTATGATTCTTCTGAGAGTGATGATAGTTTTTCTAAAAATGAAAGTTAAACAGATTCCCAGTGTAGTCTTTACAAATACCTCACCTTTACGAACCTATTCTCTAATATGGCTATCCTTACCATAACCCCTGTTATACCTGCTGTAACCCATATAACTCAAACATTAATTCTCATCTACCCATCACTTGTGAATTGGCATCAACAACAACATGTTCCTATTGATGTGTTTCAGAATGATGAGGTTATTGGTGAGTTCCTGGGAATTAGAGATAATATACTGAGAAATGATCACAAGAAAGGCTTCTCCATTCATCTCAACACATATGCGTACTTCAGAGAGGAGGTAGAATTACGTGGACACTTAAGTGCAAAAGTGAGCAAGGGCAAGAGTCATACAAAAAATCCTTACGGAAAGAAAAAGGGGATATCCTATAGTGAAAATCTCTTTGAGGTGATTGTGGAAAAACAAGAAGAACAACCTATGGAAAAGATAGTGTATCCGTATAATGATGAGGAGCTCTCTAAGCCACATTTGATATAATATGATCTTAATCTACCACTTGATCCTATGCGCATGGGTGATGAGTCAAAGCTACTAGTGGAAGATATAATAGATGTTAACATCGACACGAAGGAGCTATTGAGGATAGTTAAGTTGGGAGCTTCACTCTCATCCAAAGAACAAAAAACATTTATAGGAATATTGAGAGAGTATGCATAAATCTTTGCATGGTCTTATGCTAACATGCCAGGAATTGATCCTACATTAGTGGTGCACAACCTAGTTATGCATCTAGACACCAATCCCATCAAACAAATGATCTGGAAGATGCATCATCACTTCACCTTGTTGGTAAAGGAAGATCTTGAAAGGTTATTAGAAGTAGGCTTCATCAGGCCTATCGACTACTCAGAGTGGATTTCTAATGTGGTACCAGTTCAAAAAAATTGAATTGGCATCAAAGTGTGTATTGATTTTAGAGATATTAACAAAGCTTGTCCCAAGGATGAATTTCCTCTCCCTAACATTGACATGATTGTTGATTCTACTTCTAGTTATGAGATATTATTGCTCATGGATGGCTTCTCAGCTTATAATTACATAAATATTGCGGAGGAAGGTCGACACAAGACATTTTTCACAACCCATGGGGAAGGTTTTTCTCTCAAGTTATGCCCTTCAGACTTAAGAATGTAGGCACTAAATATCATAGGGAAATGACCATAATATTTCACAATATGATAAGAGACATCATGGAAGATTATGTAGATGAAATACTGGATAAATTTATAACTCAGGAGGAGCACCCTAAAATTTTACGATGTATCTTTTAGTGTGTAAGGGACTACAAATTCCACCTTAACCCGAATTAAAATGTCTTCGGTGTGTTAACTGGGAAATTACTAGGATTCATTGTGTCAAGGAGAGGAATAGAGGTGGACCCTACAAAAGTCATGACTATCACATAAATTCCTCCTCCAAAGAATATTAGACAACTACATAACCTACATGGGAAAATTCAGGCCATTAGAAGGTTTATTTCACAACTAGCAGATAAGTGTCATATTTTCACAAATATTCTTAAGAAATATGTTAATTTCAACTTGGGGCTGTAACAACAACAATATTTTTCTTTACTAAAAGAATACTTAACTAAGCACCCTATTCTCATGCCACCCATGGCAGGAGAACCCTTATTGTTGTACATCTATGCTACACATTTCATAATTAGGGAACTGCTGGCCCAATATGATAAAGAACAAAATGAAAAAGTTGTATACTACTTGAGAAGGACATTGGTAGCATATGAGCTCAAATATTTGCAGATCCAGAAGGTTTTGTTACCAGAGTGTTTCCTTTCTAGAAGCTATGTCACTATATGCTCAACAACAAAATCAAGCTTATTTCAAAGGTTGATCATTTAAAATACTTACTGTCAAAACATGCCCTAACTAGAAAGATGGCTAATTGGATCATCTTATTAAGTGGTTTTGAAATTGAGTAAAAGGACAAGTCTTAGCAGATCTGCTAGAAAAATCTCCACTTCCAGGTACCGAACCCTTGAGTCTAGAACTACTAGATGCATCTACCATGTACCTTGAAGAATCTATCATTTGGCAACTATACTTTGATGTCTCCTTTACCTTTCATGGTTCAGGTGTCAGAGTTGTGTTAATCACTCCTACAAGAGACTTGATTCCCTAAGCATTCCGGCTCAGGTTCCCATGTACAAATCATATAGTGGAATATGAAGCTCTCATTACAGGGATGAAACTAGCCATCATGTGGGATATCAGGTAGCCTAATTGCATTGGTTATTTAATTCTCATTATCAAACAGGTCACAGATGAATACAAGATAAAAGATGAGAATCTCCTTCCATAAAAGGGTATGGTGGATTCTTTGAAATAATACTCTGAGCGAATAACATTTGAGAAAATACCAAGAGCACAGAACAAAGTAGCTGATGCTATGGCTACAGTGGGCTCCATGTTGAGTATGCCACCAAGGAACAACAATATTCCATTCTTTGTTAAACATCTAAGAATGTTGACATACCACAGTCATGTTTGGTAAGTGAAGTTGTTAGTCCCTTTTCACCGTGGTACGTTGAAATACTTAATTACCTCCATAATGGAATATTTCCCACTAACATTTCCCATGTTGAAAAATGCACACTCATCCATCGTATATCCCATTATACCCTACTTAGGGGAACCCTCTTCCATTGAGGCTACGATGGGAATTTTTTGTGCTATTTAAATTCAGAAGAGTTTATCCAAGAGATCAAGGAGGTAAATGAAGGCATTTGTTGATCCCATACTAATGTGATCGTACTTGTAACTAAAATTCTTAGAGTAGGATATTATTGGCCTACCATAGAGCATGATTGTTGTTAGCATGTGAAAAAGTGCGTAGATTTTCAAAGGTACGAAAATTTGATACATGCGCGAATGCAATTATTGCAACAAATCATGACACCATGGCCTCTCTAAAAGTGGGGTCTCGATCTAAAAAGGAAACTTAATCTTGTCTCCTTGGATGGCCATAATTTCATTATAACTGCCACTGAATACTTTACAAAATGGGTAGAGGATGTTCCTCTTACCTATACAGAAGGTCCCCAAATATCTAAATTTATAATGAATCATATCCTCTGTCGATATGGCATCCCCTCTGATATTATCACTAATAATGGTAAATCGTTTAAGAATAAAACTGGGAAAGCACTCTACAAATGATTTCAAATATCCCTTAAGTTATTGACCCCTTATTAATCTCAAGGTAATGGGCAGGCCGGGGCTTCTAATAAAACCCTAATTCACATTATGGAGAAAATGGTGAACAAGATAGGTTGTGATTGGAAATCACAAATTCACCCTATCCTTTGGGCATTCAGAAGTTCTATCTGCACCCCTACAGGTGTAACTCCACACTCCTTAGTATTTGGCACCGAATTCATACATCCTTTACAGATCTAGATCCCTTATTTACACATTGAGCTAAGGAAGTACCTGAATGAAGAGGAGGACAACAAAGTAGCTAGAATGGTAGAGTTGGATCTATTAGATGAGAAAATAATTCATGCTCTCAATCACCTTAAATTTTATCAAGATCAATTATGGTGAACCTAAAATAAAAGAGTCATACCTTGTCAATTTGAGGTAGCGGACATGGTGTTAAATGAGAATTAAAAAAACACAAATAATGACCATGAAAAGAAAGATAAATTGGAACCTAATTGGATGGGACCATATCTGGTGGTTACAAAAAAAATTTCGGGTGCCTGTTGATGGCGAATCACAGCACCCCTAAATTTATGCAACTTGATGGGTTGAGACTCTCAGTGTGATTGCATAACATGGAGCTTTTCCCAAGTGTGCGACCTTGCAAAATCGGAAAAGCTCTCCGGATGAAGGCCGGTTCCTATTCCTCTATTCAGATGCACACATAAAAATGCAGAGGGTTTACTCAAAAACCTAATCTAACTTGCCAAGGAGACAGGGTAAGAAGATGCATAAAAATAAACCTAAACTAAAAGAGGTGATGCACCGAGGAATGAAGAACCCCTGTCAAACCATTAAAATGCAATGCAAGATCATGCACAGATAACCAAATTTGTAGTGACAGATCAGGAGGATGCAAATGAATACAAAGAGGGTTGAGAATCATCCATAGGCATGCATTATTTGATCCAAAGATTGATACAATACACTACAAAATTCCAAGAGGCAAAGTTGCATTATAGTTTTAGCTGGGAGGTTTGAACTCCAAAAATTCACCTGCCAAAGAGAAGAAGGGAGGGGAAAAACAAGAATGTCCAACCTTTAGAAAGAAGCCCCTCCTTACAATTTATAGGAAGAATGAGAGAGGGAAGAGAGAGAAAATCCAAATCTACCCCAACCACCCCAGGTTGTATTTAATTCATCTCATTATGGTGGTAGGTCAGGACCCTAGAAAAAGCCAAAAAGTGGCAAACGATATTTTGCATTTTTAAGAATTTTTCCCCACCCAATTAAAGATATCCAGTTGTAGTTGGACAAAGGACCTCGTAAGCTTTCCAAAAATTCCAACCTTGCGTGAATCTGAGCTCCTTGTGAAAAGTTATGGCCGTCTGAATATTTGGGTCAGGGTCTACTTCCTGTCAGCGCTCAGAATGTTGCGCCTCCTAAAGGTACGCCATAGGTGCATCCATATTTGTGTTGACATCCTCTTACCTGCGCCAAAGGTGCATCCATATTTTTTTTGACACTCTCTTACCTGCACCAAAGGCACATCCATATTTTTCCATGTCGACACTCCGTGTTGTGCACCCTTTACCTGTGCCTTGGGTGTGACTTTTGCCATGTCGACACTATGTGTCATGCACCATTTACATGTGACAAGGCATGAATTTTGGTGTGTTGACATCTTCTTACCTGCGCCATGGGCGCATCCATTTTCATGTCGACACCTCTTGCTGTGCGCCTCTGACTTGCACCATGGGCGCGACTTTTGGTGTGTCGACATATTCTTACCTGCGCCATGGGCGCATCCATTTTCATGTCGACACCCTTTTGCCTGCGCCATGGGCGCATCCATTTTCATGTCGACACCTCTTGCTATGCACCTATGACCTGTGCCATGGGCGCGACTTTTTGCATGTCAACATATTCTTACCTGCGCCATGGGCACATCCATTTTCATGTCGACACCCTTTTGTTTGCGCCATGGGCACATCCATTTTCATTTCGACACCTCTTGCTGTGCACCTCTAACCTGTGCCATGGGCGCAACTTTCTTCATGTTGACATTTTCTTACCTGTGCCATGGGCTGTTGGTGACACAATAAATATCAGGCTTTGACTTTCTTTGATTTCCATATTCTTCTGCTTGTCTATATCTATCCGAGGGGAAGATATTTACAATAGTGCCTATAAGCTAGCCTATGTAGATGGCCAAGAGCTTCAAGAACCCATCAACGTAAGACATATTAAGAGATTCTATACTTGACTAGGAGGTCTCTACAAATTTCAAGAAAAGAATTTTTTTTATAAAAAATAGAAAAAGAAAAATATAAATAAACAGGTGTGTCCAATACTGAAAACAATGCAATGGTGGCACTTTGAAAAAGTCCTTTGGTGAAAACTAGTTTCCAATGCTAAGGGAGGATCTATTGTTCACAAACATTTCAGATTTAGGAGTATGACATCTTTTTCCTAAGTTAGTCTTGGCCTTTTCCTGAGTCCCTTATGAGTATATCCTTCTTTTCCCTAATCTGGCTAATCTAACCTTTTAAGTGCGGAGAAGTGTAACTTTGAATGAACCCATCTCACATTGAGGGTAACTCCAAAAAATGTCACTTCTATCACATAACACGTGGCATTATTCCTTTTTACATCCCATCTAATGTTGGGGGCATCCACATTTCTTCATTTCCTTACACGTTCACTTTGGAAAACTATTGAGAAAACATAAAAAACATTTGTATAACTGTTGGAAAACCCCAGAACATGTAGATATGTTCCTTGGAAAAACCAAAACATTCAAATACATTTTTAGAAAACTCTAAAACAATAGAATATTGTCTTAGAGATAAAACCAAATACAATGAAAAATGTCCTAAAAGTGTCCCAAACGAACAAAGTAGTATTTTGCTTACTTTTAGCCGTTAGTTTGTATGGTTTTTAGTTGCATTGCTTTTTCGTGTTGTGTGCTTTAAATTGAATTCAATTGTTTACATAGATTGAATGTTTCTTTAATCTATAGTTCATTTATCTGAGTTCATTTTATCTTGCATGCTTGTCGATGAATGCGTTGGTTTTCTTAGATTTGTTTAACTTATGCTCGTTAATTTTTTCTTGTACGTTGTGTTATCACTTCATCACCACATCACATATATCCATCACATCTATACATTATATATCAATAAATGCCAAGTTTACATCATGCATGTATGCTAATTTACTTGTTTATGCTTGTCTACTATATTTGAATAGAAGTCACTTACTTCACCTCAAATAGGGGCAAATGTAGACACCTAAATGCTACTTTTGCAATCTTATTGCCAAATGCACACAAATCACTCTCATTTTTGAAAATTCCTTTATAATTAGTGATCTTTGCTAATTAAATAACATTTCTTACCAATTTAGCCAATTAACAATGCGTTGTTGATTGTGTAATCCCTTTCACATTTAGGATGCCACTTTACAAAAAAATCGTAAGCCAAAATCCTCCTCAAAATAGACAATTAGCATTTATAAGCTAATTAAGCCTATTTTCCCCTTGTTTTGGTCAATATACCCTAGTATTGGCTCAAACACCTCTTCAAACCACTCAAAATCACCCCATTCACCTCCACAATGTCTCAGCAAGCTTCAAAATCTTATCCTAGCTTCCTAGTTGATCCTAAATAGTTGATTAGAGCTCCATACCTCTTAATCACTTGCTAATTCACTAATTGTGATTAGTAAGGCCTAATCATGATTAGTAATTCTAATCTAATTAAGGGATTTTATTCCCACATGCACCAAAATACAAGTTTCTCCCAAAAGGAAAACTATAAAAAGAGTGCACCTCTTACCTTAATATTTTACACCATGCTTTGTTTTGCATATCATATAATAAATATGATGTATAGCCAAGTTCTATCCTTGCCTAAAGCCTTCAACAAGGTTAGTATATGAATATCTAAAGTGACTTAACAAGTCATTTGGAGAGGTCATTTCACCATTGTTTGGAGTAACAACCATACCCATTCGATTGCCCTCTTAGGTCTATTTAGGCCCATGTTAGGTAATTTAAGCATATATTAGTAGGTATGTTTAGTTAGATTTCACATTGTTATCATACTAATTAAGCATTCCTTTAAGCTTCTATCTTAATGTTACATTCATAGACTTAGAATCCTTAGATATTAGGTGGAAATGGTGTTAGCATTCCTTCATTCGCTTTGTTATTTTCTTTCTAAAAATTTCGGGTGCGTTCAGTTGCCTACGGGATTTCTCTCTTATATGCATCAATGTCATATTCTTCCTTAAGGAAATTTTGTGAAAGGATGCAGGTCCTTTCAAAACCCCCATATTTCCCTTTTCCTAAAAAATGGACATTGTATAACTCTTCAACTTTCTAGTGTTCATATTTTATTTAAATATGTTTTGAATCTACAAAACTTATTTTGCTTTTTCTTTTTTGGCTAGATAGTACTAATTTGACAAATATGAAGCCTTTTTGCAACATTGATTTATTCTATTTAAGAAAATCAAAATTCTAAGAAAGACATTTGTACAATCTTTAAATAAGATATGACTTTTAGAAAAAATAAATGTTAATAAAATATTCACTCCATTTAATGTTTATCTAAAAAGGAAGACTTATTTACAAGCTTGGAAAAGAGGCACATAAAAAATAATATACTATTCATAAAAAAATAATAAAATTTATTTAACAAATCACATCATAAACGTTTATAAATTAAATACATCTCGCTAATATGGGGGTAGGAATGATGGGAAGGAAAGAAATTTTCTTAAGGAAATGGACAGATAGTTCTCCAATGGCCTTAATTAATGCTTTAAATCAATAATATGAATTGCATTGTCTTCCAAGCCTCCCACTTAGGGTTCATATCCTTTGCACATGTGGTAGGATTGACAACAAGGAGGTGATTAAATAAAAAATTGTGCAAATTGAGTGTCTCCTCCACCTTCGCTTTAAGTACCGTGACATCTATGAAATTTGGTACACCATTTTGTGAAGTTTGGAAAGCTCAGAGTCTCTCATTTTAGAGATGGAAAGAAGTGGAAGCCGAGGGAAGCGTGCTACCAGTTCGGATTGAGCCTGTCTTATGGCTCTGTGGGGCTCCTGTTGCTCCCCATTTTGAAAAGATGATGTAGAAGCTTCATTTGAAGAGTGGCTAGATGGAAATATTCAAAACCTTGTTATGTGTCGATAAATCTCGTAGATTTGGTAAATCACTCAGGATATCAATGGGTGTGAGGGGGAGGAGGTTTGTTCCCATTTGCATGGGTTAATTTTAGACCCCAAGAATTCAATTGGGAGGCACAATATATTTGATGTGGCACAAGGTATATGCGGCCCTAATATGCTCTCAAATGCCTCCAGTCAGTTTTCTCTACATCTGGACCATGTTAAGCTTGAGAAAATAGTGGACAAGAGGGGAGATGAGGCTAATTTTCATGTGCACACCATCCTTAGGGTAGTGAAATCCTTGGTTGTAGGACAAAAGTCCATAGTTAATCACTTGGGACTCACGCTTCCTCCCGAAGAAACTGTAAATTTTCCCTATGAGGGCACTCCCAGCGAGTCAGACTAGGCAATGTCCATAGATTATGACATAGTCTTCCTCGAGCGTAGCAGTGCCAAAGGAGCTAGTGTTGGAAATATGCCATAACTCTCTATAATTATATAGTTTTTGTATATCTTGGTTATATATAAAACTTTCTTATTTTTGTTGAATTATTCTGGCTAAATGGGCAATGTGTTATTGCTAGATCTTGCCATCTTTTCGTGATAATGTGTTTAGAATAGGAATGCCAAAGATGAGCGATGCTATCTTTGGAAACTTCATGTATTTTTTTTTGCAGGTTAGGGCCCTTTCCCTGTGTAATATAAGAAAAGAAAGGTTTGAGCTTTGCTTTATCCCTGTTTTCAATAAAAATTATATTTGTAAGTTAAGTTTTTTAAAATACAATTTTTTCTATGTTTGTATTAAAATGTTTAACAATAATTTTTTTATATGAATTACATTGTGTTAAAGACAAGAACAATAATGTTATTATTAGTTCCTGCTGTAGTCAGGTTACTATACCTTTCATCCAAGTTTATTACTTCAACAATTTCTAACCAATCATTTTTCAATATTATTTTTCTACAGTCAATATTTGTAATGTATAAATGTTGGATATGTAAATTTGTAATATTATAATTATACAATTAATAATTTATCTATCTCTATATTAGTGGTTTTATATGATATGACTATGTAAAGGCCTTATTCAAATTCATAATTTTTAATTTTTTTAAAACAAATATTCAGAACATGAAATGTATTATCATATTTAATAACTTTTAAGTGATACATTTATTATTTAGATTTTTTTAATTTCATTGCATATTTAGGGAGAGAATTGTTTTTAGAAAAAAATTAAAAAAAATAACTGCATATATAAAATATAATAAATGACATGTTAGAAATTTGGAAGTGACATATTTCAGTTGTCATGTCTATTTAAAATTTTATAAGCTTTATGAAAACAAGACTGGCCTACAAAATATATTGAAATGACCATCACTGCATTGAATATTATTCTCAAAAAAATAGTAGGGAAAACATTAAAAAGGTTTAATCAACAAATGCTTTGATCATCTTCACTGATGAGGCTTGCGAAATAAATGATGTCAGTTGCATCATAGTTATAGAAAAATAATTTGGGCAACTAGCTTGATTTGAATTGATGTTATTGTGGGGGTAAAGTGAGGTGTGACGAGAATAAAAGGAAACAAGTGGTAGTGGCAGCGTATGATCTAAATGTAAAACATTATAATTTTCAAAGCACATAGGCATGGTGATGCCATGGTTGATATGAATTGGGAAATGCATCAGAAGATTACTCAAATCCAATTCTAGATGTGCATCCTTATTCTTACCTTGGTTTGATTACAACTACAATTACATTGACAGACATAGGAAATAGGCATTGATGGGCCAATATCTTCCAGATTTTGTAATTATATGGCACTTCAAAGGGATTCATGCTTTCACTACCATATTGTAGCGAAATTTTAGTGAGCATGATAACTAAAAATTTCATCAAACCATGGGTTGCATCTAGTTCGATGATTACTAGTGTTTCCTTTTTGTTTTCTCTAAAATTTTCTGTAGTTCAAGGATGAATCTCGTGGTGAGTTTAGTTTTTATTTAGAGTAGATGAGAATACAAAGATGTAACATAGAATATAGAGTTAAATGCTTGGTTGAATATTTCTGAATCAACAATGCCTGATCCGATGTATAATCATTGTAACATGTGATTTTCTTTATGAATAATATCCTCCTCCTCCTCTGGCCACGAGAACCACAACCGCGATGATTATTGAATATACTCCTCTGACCACGATGCCAATTGAATATTTATGGATATTATCATCTACCTATAAGTGGCGTATGCTTGTTTCGGTATCATGGTTTCATGACGTGCCACAGATTTCAACTGTTTGTATACAGTCTTTTCAAACAAAATAATTGGCATTTGATACCCATTTACATAACCGCTAGACAAGAGTAAATATGGATAGGATTCAAATGAAACAACTTGTTGGGGATGAAAAAATAAGAAGAGCACAGTGAAATGTTACAATAACTCTGATGGCAGGCAGTGGTCATTAATCCTACCTAGAGATCTTACTCCTCCTGTGGACACCCACTTACCAGTCTCTAAATTGACCTCTCCAGCTTTAATTTCCGGATAGATAAAGTTGTTTCTTTAAATTCCTTCCTTTTTTGGTCTCCATCTCATACTTGATCTTAGATTTAGAGAAATGCTACTCTCGGATTCTCCAATCATTGCACAAGCACCCATTCTGGTGCCTCTGTCACACCCAACACCCTTCCAATTCCTCTTTCTCACCAATATTGACAACTATCTTTTCCTACATTTTCCCACAAAATACATGTTTTTTCACCAGATAAAACATAATATTAACAACGATGAAGATGTGGTGGATAATTTACAAGATATCCTAGCAAGATATCTGCTATATTATTATCCATTGGCAGGAAGAATAAGGATAAGAGAGAAAGATCAAGATAAATTGGAGGCCATTGGAATCGATGAGGGAATTGTGTTCATCCGCGCTCATTCCAATTCAACTTTCTATGATTTCCAATCCTTTCCAAATCTTTACAATTTTTGGAAAAAATTGTTACACAAAGTGGAGGCCGATAATTTTCTCAGCGTTCTACCTCTTGTATGGTGGTGGGGTGAAAATTTAATTAATGGGTACAAATGTCTACCAACATTAATGCTAGTATTAAGTCACAAACATGACAGGAGAAATTTTTTAATTTTATTGTCAAAATATCATTTAAATAATGGACACATGTCTTTATAAGAATTTAAGTTATTTGAAATGAAAAAAATCTGTACTGGAATAAGGCCTTATATTTGTCAAATCAACACCAAATGACAAATAAGGAAATAGTTGAATGACCTATTTACATTAGAAAAATGTTTCAATAAAAAGTTCGAAGTGAACTGAACATTTTTTAATTTTGATTGGTGGGTTAGGAAAAAATATTTACTTGTATAAAAGGTATAGTATTCCTATTGGAGGCAGGTACTAATAATATGTTGTGGCATAAGCTAGTGGTTGCTAACCTCAAAATATCTTAATTTAACTTAGTAAATGTTAAAAAACCTATATGCTTAAAATATTATGTGGTGGCATAACGTAGCTGGCGCAAAGATCAATATTAATTAATTTAAAATCTTATAATCATACAATAAATTTGACTAATTTATATAGATCTTGATTACTATACTATTCTCCACAGTTAATATTGTTAATTAATTCAGAGGTTGATAAGCTCCAAACAACTTACTTTAATTTTTCAAAACGTAACGACTTATAATATTTTAATAATAATGTTAGGTTATTTTGAGGCGTACCCTTTTTTGGCAGTGACAAGAGGATAGAACATGTGTAATTTTAATGGGAATTTATGACATCGATAGATTGCATTCGTTCTATAGATGGGATCGATTAATGGTCATACGTACGTGAGATGTAAGATGGTGTCGATAATTTAATATTTTTAATAGGAAGTATGATATTTATGATTACGATATCTAATTGATGATCTTTGGTACCATCACACTTTCCTCCATTCGTTTGTTATGCGCTGGTGGCTTTATATATCTAGGTTGGCTGGAAATTTCACTACCCCTATCCTCTTTTTCATTTTTGGTTGTTGTGTTTCATATCTCTCTGCGACGGTGACAGAGATGCTGTTGGTTTTTTGGGTGGCATGGAGTGTGGTCATAACAGGAAGAGGAAGAGAACTATGATAGGAGAAGATGTTGGGGAATTGTTTACTTCTTGGATGAATGGGAAATTTAGGAATGTAGCTATACAAAATTATCTTGAGAAGGCCTAGTCGTTTGTGGGGCACTTCAAAGAAGAAGAGGAAATTGATATTTGTGAGAGAATGCAAAAGCTAATGCTTGACCCGAACTAGTCCAAAGGGAAGAGGAACATTTTTGACATGGCACAAGGCTTGAGTGTGGAAAACATATTGTCTAACTCTTGAGGGCATTTTATCTTGCATAAGAAGCTTGAGAAGTTGGAAGAATGTATAGTTAGCCTTCATTTTCATGTCCATACCTTTACATGGGGGATGCAGGTGATTATGAGTGGTCTATAAGTGGTTGTGGGAAATCAGGGTATAGAACTTCGTACTAGTGCTAAAGTGAAAATTTTAGAATGTTGCGTGGATTCATCCTCCTCCTCCGATCAGAGTAAAGGGGACTTAGATGTCAAGATCATCGGTGAGGTGGAGCCGAGAGGCTGAATGGCCTAATCTTTCCTTGATGCATTTTTATTTAGTTTTTGATTAAGGGCCGAGATGGATATCTGTATAACAAAGTGTATAGATATAGGAAGTATTTTCGAGCGAAGTAAAGATTATTATAGCTCTTCCCCATTAATTTTTTTCATATATTTAGCATGATAAGTTACTTGTAATCTTTATGGGAGTCCACTACTGTAAGACTTATCATGGACTAGTTCCTCATGTTCTATTTTTTACAAGCTAAGGCCTTTTCCCTATGTACCAATAGCCAAAAAGAGGTTCAAAATTTTATGTGGAGGTATAAACAGCGGGCATTTTGATTGAAATATATTAATTTAAAATATTAAAATCATAGCATGAATTCAACTAATTTATACATTTCTTATTTACGATACATATCTTATTTGCAATACATAACCTAGTAGAAACTAAACTCAATCTAGCATACGCTAAGTTCAATATATCATTTAGTAACTTGATATACTAGTGAAAACTAAACTCAATATGTCTTTCTTTACTTTGTTAAATATTAGTTCCTTTTTAGCTGAAAATATTATATTGTTTAAATACCTAACGTGGATGCTAAGCCTAAACTATGTTGATATAATTTGTTAAATCCCAGTATTCACTAAGAACCAAATAATACTTTCTTTTGTTGAAACCTATTGATCACTAAGATCCAAATATTATGTTGTGTCATAAACCTACAGACGTTAAGTTCAAAATATCATTCAATATCTTGATATATTAGTGGAGAATAAACTCAATATATCTTTCTTTATTTTGTTAAATGTGAGTGACTCTTTAGGTTGAAATAATATATTTTTTAAATACCTAGCAGATGCTAAGCTCAAACTATGTTGATTTAATTTGTGAAATTGTAGTGAGCAATAAGATCCAAATATTATTTTTTGGCGTAACCTACCGACTACTAAGCTTGCAATATCTTACTTTCTTTTGTTGAAACCTAGAGACCGCTAAGAATCAAATATTACCTTAATTTGTTATAACCTAACAACTTCGAAGAGTAAAACATCATTTGTTTGGTTATGTTGAAACATAACCTAATGGAAACAAAAATCAGTATATTATTTCTTTAGTTTTCTAAATGCTAGTGACTCTTTAGGTTGAAATAATATAGTGTTTAAATACCTAGCGGCCGCTAAGCTCAAACTATGTTGATTTAATTTGTGAAATTGCAGTGACCACTAAGATCTAAATATTATGTTTTAACGTAACCTACCAGCCACTAAATACTATTAAATGTTATAAAATATCGTAATTGAAGTTATTAAACCATAATGAATATAATCTCGAAAAAATATGTTGTGGCATAAACTTGATAACGCTAAGCTCAAAATACCTTAATTTAGTTTATTAAATCCTAACCACCACTAGGCTCTAATGATTATGTGATAGCATAACGTAATAGGCACTATGCTCGAAATATCTTAATTTAAAATCTTAAAATGATGTGATAAATTCAACTTATATAGACATATCTTGTTTGCATCTTCTAAGATTAAAATATCATTTGTTAAATTATGTTGAACAAAAACCTATCGAAAACTAAACTCAATATGTATTTATTTAGTTTATTAAATGTTATTGGCTCTTTCTGTCGAAATAATATATTGTTTAAATACCTAGTAGCCACCAAGCTCAAACTATGCCGATTTAATTGGTTAAATCCCAATATTCTCTAATATCGTAATATTATGCTTTGGCATAACCTATCATCCTCCAAGCTTATAATATCTTACTTTGAATTATTGAAACCAAGGGAATGCTAAGATCCAAATATTATGTTGTGTCATAAGCTAACAGACATGAAGCTCAAAATATCATTCAATAACTGTTATCTTATTTTCCCCCTTAAGAAAAATTGGATTCACATAGATAAAATAACAGGATAGATTTGGCCACAGGAGGTCACATTTCGGGCTTAAGTTGAGCAAGTTGAAGTGACGTGGAAGCATTCAGATTCGTTGGGAAAAAATTTCAAATTGACAGGCTCAAAAGGTCTGAAGGACATAAAATTTCAAAGTTAGAAATTTAGACTTCGAACATGTAGGAGTTTGGAGTTGGCAGCAAGGTTGAGCAGTGAACAGTACCATGCGAGGAGAAAAAGAAATTTGAAACCTGAAGTCCAAAATTTAGACTTTAGGATTTTAGGATTTCAGAGGTTTCATGTGCTAGGTGGATGAAAAATACCTGAAACCCTGAAACCATGAAACCCAAACCCCCAAAAACACAAAGGTCTGAAACCCGAAGACTGAAATTTAGACTTCAGGGTTTCAGAAATTTGGAACATTTTGGCTCGAGCGATGGACAATGTGATGTAGCATTATTTCAGAGTTTGAACTCTGAACTCTGAATTTTGGACTTCAGAGGTTTGACATTTCAAGACTCTCAAGGAAACCCCCCAGATGAACAATAAAAATGACCTCTAAAGTGGAAATGCCCAAAGCTCCTAATCCTGAAAGTCTAAAATTTCATATTTCAAAGGGTGCGATGCATGGTTGGAGTCTGAAACAAAAAATCAACCACCCAAATTTATTGTAGAATGGCACCTTTATCTTCAGATGGCCATAAATTTTGACCGGGAGCTCTTATTTACACAAAATAGGAATTTTTTGAAATCTCTCAGTGTTCCACTACAAAACTATAGTTGGTTTTCTTAATTTTAGTAATACTAAATATTTAAAAATGAGGAAGTACAATCTGCCATTTTAGAGGAATGTTCCAGATTTCTCACCTATCGAAATGATGAAGGTATGGGTTTCCTTTCTTCCCCAACAATAAAAATAACATGGAGGCATGAGTTTTGTAATGGCACCCATCATTGTTGCAAGTGATTTTAATGGATTTTTGGGTGGTTGAAGCAAGATTTTGAGTTACTTCTCTCTCCCTTTCTCTCATTATTCCTATATATTGTAAGGAGGGGCTTATTTTAAAAAGTTTGGACACCTTGTATATTCCCCTCCCTTCTTATCCTTGTCTTTAAGAGATTTTTCTAAGATTCTAAACCTCCCTACTGGACATTATAATGCAAAATATGTGCCTTCGAGCTTGAGTGTGGTGTATTGTATCGATTTCGGGAGCAATATAAATAGATTCGTGGATGTTCTAAATACCTTTTTGTGTTTTGTTGTAGCTCTTCTTGTCTTTCATCACATGTAAATTATTGCACACTATTGTGTTTTCATTGCAAGATTCTAGTTGTGCTATGTTTATTGTTCATGTTGTCTAACACTCCTTGGTGCATCACCTTCCCTTAGAGTATGTTTTAATTTTCATGCATTTTTTCTATCTCTATCTCCTTGGAAATATTAGATTAGGGCTAGATCTACAACTCTTTGCACTTTGGAGTAGTTGGAACTAGGATAGGATAGGAATATGACCTTCTTCAGAGGGTTATCCTGATCACAAAGTCCCAGACTTTGGGATAACTCCATGTTTGATGAATCACACTAACTGCCTCAACCATTCACTTGTGAGCAATCACGCATGTTGTAATTTTTCCATAACAATGACTTGATAAATTATAGTGACCACTAAGCTCAAAATATTATATTGTGGAAGTACTTAGTGCCCGCTTAGCTCAAATTATGTTAATTTATTTATTTTAATCCAATCGATCGTAAGGTCTTACTATTATGTCTTGGGCTAAGATAATGGACAAGCGATTGTAAATTTTTACAAGTGTTTAGACATGACGTGATGTACTCGATGAAGCCTAATGACTGCTAAGCTATTCTTAAAAGTAAATATATAATTTTAATAATGAATTTGTGTTATGAATCTTAATTTTTAATCTTTACTTATTTAACACGAGACAAATAACAAAGTGATCTCTTTCCCAAAAAAAAGTGTGTTTCCTATAGCAAAATCAACGGATCGGTGAGTCTGCCAAGGTAGATGAAGACTACCTCCAAATAAGAATTATATCCTAGTAGTCACTACAATGGGCAACATTTTTCATGCATATTTTATTCATACAAACATTTATATAAATAGTAGAAAATAATTCGGGAGTTTATATAATGGATACATAAATATACATGTATAATAATGTATTTTATGTTATATAGAGATATACATATACAATTGAACTAGTGACCGAGAAGTTATATAACAAGTTTTCAAATATGACGGGATCTACTCGTTGTACCTTAGTGTCCACTAAGATATTCTTAAAGGTAAATATATCATGTTCATAATGAAACTACATTATAAATCTAAATTATTAATCTTTGTGGATATAATAGGAGACAAACAACAAAAGTGATCACTAACACCAAATAATAGTGTGTTGCCTATATAAAAAAAACCTGCTCCATGAGGCTACCAAAGGTAAATGAATTTTTTCTTTGAATAAGAATTATAACCAAGCGGGCTCTAGTTTACGCAAGTTTTTTCATGCAGAGTGTATTCATACAAGAGAAATCATATTGAAAATTTGTAAGTGATAACAAATAAATCTGGAGTTTATATAATGGATACATAAATATATGTTTGTAATCATGTATTTTATGTGTTATACAGGTATACATATACATTTCTCTAATTCTTATGATATTATGGCAGAATATTTTGACATTTATGACAAGTAAAGAAACTAGGACTAGTGACCGAGAAGTTATATAACAAGTTTTTAAATGTGATGTGATCTACTCGCTACGTGCTAAAGGCCGCTAAGATTTTATTAAAGGTAAATATATCATGTTCATAATAAAGCTATGTTATAAATCTAAATTATTAATCTTTTCTTATATAACATGAGACAAACAACAAGAGTGATTGCTAGCACCAAATAACAGTGTGTTGTCTATATAAAAAAAATGCTCTTCGAGACTGCAAAAGGTAAATGAATTTTTCTCCAAATAAGAATTATAGCCTAGCGTGCACTAGTGTATGCAAAATTTTCCATGTAGAGTGTATTCATATAGGATAAATCATATTAAAAAGCTATAAATGATAAAAAATAAATATGACGTTTATATAATGGATACATAAATATAAATTGTATCTTTAATGTGTTATACATGTATACGTATAGATTTCTCTATTTCTTATGAGATTTTGGAAGAATTATTTTACATTTATGAAAATTATGGAAACTCAGACTAGCAATTGAGAAGTTATTAAACAATATTTTACATACAACGCCATCTACTCATTGCATCCTAGTGGCCGCTAAGCTATTCTTAAAGGTAAATATTTCATGTTCATAATGAATTTGTTTTATAAATCTAAGTTAATATTTATGAATATAATAGCAGAAAAAGAACATAAGTGATCGCTAAGGAAAAAAACACTATGTTGCCTGTATAAAAAAATGATCCACGAGGCTGCCAAGGTAAACGAATGTTTTTTTTCAAATAAAAATTATAGCCTTGCGGACGCTAGGGTAGAAAATTTTTCCAATGGTAGAGTGTATTCATATAAGAGAAATCATATTGAAAAGCTATAAATGATAACAAATAAATCTGGAATTTATATAATGGATATATAAATATATGTGTAGAATCATATATGCAATTTGAAATAAAAATCAGGTTTAGTAAATAGGTTATCAAAACAAAGAATTATATCATGGCAACCTCAAGCCTATGTGAATTTTTGGCATAGATTAGTGGGCACAAAAGGAAGAATATATTAATTATTAAATACATAGTGATTAAAATTATATTTAATAATATTAACGCATATATAATGTGTTTAACTTTCAGTGTACAAAACATAAAATTGCTGAAGACATTACATTTTGTTAATTCTACATGGAAACACATATATAATTGGAAATAATTATCATAAAATTGAATTATTAATATGGTTTTATAGTTTTAAAGTAATTTTTTAACATCATATATTTTCCTAAAATTTCTAAGCGACAACCATGTAAAAAATGTAATATAAATTAATTAGTGACATTTCTTTGTATCATCTTAATAAAAAACATTGAAATATCTTGGTTTTCTCAACCAAAATAAAGTTTCAAAAAAGTGACTATGCAAGAAGCCATCATTATCCTAAAAAATCAATCACAGGAATGAGAACGGAAATTTAAAAATGAAAATACCCAGAGAGAGACATAGAAAGGTGGAAATTAGAAAACGTGCACTAGAAATAAATGCTATAGTAGAAAAGGGATTATTTTTTCTTCCTTTAACACAAAAACAAATATTGTGTTTTCTTGAAGAACAAGTTGGTTTAGTCATGGAGATGAAAAGTACAACTGGAAAACAAGGCTTGACTGTTGAAGCATGATTCAATAGGACAAAGTAGGGCTGGTGCAGATCACAAATGGAACTTTCTGTGAAAAACACATGAAACAATTGTCTACATAGAAACTAATAGAGCCCACAATAAAAAAAAGGTTCACCTCTACTATAAATACATGATTTAGTAATATCTAGGATTATTTCATACTTTATGTTGTCTGTGAAACTTCCATCTTGCTACCTTAAACAAACTATCTACGTGATTCTATTTGCAACCTTTGTTTCTTTCCTCCTGTTGATACAGAGTCACAACACCCCCTGAATGAGATCCTTTTATGGACTGGGGCATCCTTTGCGTGATTGCACAACATTGAACTATCTTGAGTGTGGGACATTGCAAGATTATAATCACGATGTAGAAAGAAGGCAACTGGTTACTGCTCCCAACACTCAGCCTTGCAATCTACTGACCTGCTCGTATTTTTGGATAAACTACTCACTGGAGACCATGATCTACAGCTTCCAATGCGTGACCAGGGAAAGAAGGATGCATGAAATAAACCTACACTACATTCTCTGAGGTACACCAATAAAGTTTAGTGTTAATCACATTTCCCTAGCCTACAGAAATAATGGAAGAGATAGAACCTAGAAGAGCGGGACTTGAACAACAAATTTAATTACATCCATTACACTAATACCCGACTTTTAAAAACAAATGTACGGGCTATTGAAATTTTAAGGAATATTCAAAGATTAGGCAAGGGGATAGTCGAAAGCTCAAAATTTCTATTTTAAACCATGCGAGGTTAAGGAGATCAACAAAAACATAATCTTATTAGGTCCATATACATATACACACATTATATTAATGTAGCTGATAATGAAACATAAAACCATAGCAAATCTTGACCTTAGGAAGGATTAAAACAAGCATAATGAAGAATATGGGGTGCATGGGATAAGAAAATAGATCAGAAATAACTTGTCCGTGCAACCCCTTACATAGTTTATAGAGGAATGTATTAGAATAGGATATAGATGACATTAGAATTTTTAATTTTAAGGAAACCCATTAATATAGATCATTGTTTAGATCTATAGTGGGTAATTGAAGATCTCCCAAATCCTCTTCCATTAATTGATTCTGCCTTGTGTTTGAAGCAACTAGCTTTGATTACACGTGGTAAGTTCAGCCTTTAGCTTCTTGTAGGTTCACCATTACCTAATCTCCCACGAATCTCATTAATGACTTAACCTACCACTACATGGGAAAACAATTTTTGGTGGCCACTAAGACTCCGAAATCGCATACGATTTTATGAACTAATACTTAAAATCACGATATCACCTTTCAAATGACTAATAAATCTTGTAGGAAACTTTGTGAGTATGCTGGAAGATATCATCATTTTAGTGCCTGAGGAAAATCATAACAAATGGATTTAGCCTTCTATATCACCTCCTAGGAACTCCTTTCTAGTCAGTCACCATTGAAATCTCCTCTGAAACAATAGTGTTCCAGAATTAGTATAGATAGTGTTTACAATGTCAAGAGGTATATAGGTAAAGATCCTAGTAAACTTTGAAGGTTTTGGGCTAGTGGTGAGTTATAAGTAGTTTTTAGGGCATCAACCTCAAGTTCCATCTCCCATTAAGCTCATTGGATGCTTTCAATAACCGCTGGGCTATGGGTTACACCTTGAGTTGATTAGGCTACTGTCAAACTATCTTTCCGTACTTGACCAATTCCCTTACTTTCATAGTAGGGAGACCTCTGAATATGGATCACTTCAGTTTGGAAATTAAGGTACCCAAGCCAAACCTACCTGTCCTACTTAGAGCCTTAATTGCTTGGCTCCACCACTGATGACATGGTTGTATGTTTGAATGCAATCTGGTAGGGTAATAAAAGTGTTTCCCATCTTTGGGAGTCTCCCTTTAGGGACAACTCACTATATGTCCTTATATTATTGTTACATACCCAACTCAGAATCACCTAACCAGGACCCTAGAAAGATGAAGTTGAGCTGCAATGAAGGAGCTTCTCACTGGACCATGGTAAGGGACTACACTCGACTAAAAAGGCATTAGAGCTAGGAGTGGGATTACATGAAGTGAGGTCCACTTTTCATCAATCAAACAAGGAGCTCAAAGGCATCAAGGTTATTTAAAAATCCTGAAACGCCAAGGAGGTTGACTCAGCTAAGCACGCGTTGACCGTAAGTGGAAACAAGAGGCTCCATGGTCTGAATAGTACTGAGATACGCAAGCTGATCCTTTTAAATGAGCATAGCGTGATGATTCCCAATATTTGCACTAATGGGAGAATTTTATAGAATATGGACTTTGGGATTTATTGATTTCAATTTAGGAGTTGGAATAGGAATCAAGTGAACATATTCTCCGTTGCCGACACCCATAGTCTATTAAACCAACCTCGCCCTATTGGACAACTCCTAAGCCTCCATTACTTGATATGTCGATCCTTCGAGCTAGCTCAGACTGAGATCATAGCTCCTCATGCGAGATGTCCACTTTGTAGCCTGAGTTTGGCCCCATGCTTGGTTCTATGGGAAGAACTTCAATCTCTCCATATTTATATGGAATTCCAGGCTCCAAAACACACATCCCAACTACATACCTCTGTCTGGATAAGGCTCCTAGGACTACCTTTGTAGACTTTTGGGAGGTGGCACTGTCATCTTGCACTGGTATTAACTAAAGCATATTGATCTGAGATTTGATTGATTGATGGACCCCAACCAAAATCGACCCTTTTTTGCGAAAATCCTTTGGCTACAACGAAGGATGTCGCACCAAGCATGGGCATTTGTATAACTGGCCACTAACATGAGCTAGTCGAGCTCTGTCATCCAACATTCCTCCAGACCAGAGATGGACGATCTAAAAGCAAAAAATGCATATACAATTCGATTATCCAGTTTAAATTGTAACACATGTGAGAAGCTCGGTGGGCTCATTTCAGGTCAATGGGTCTCACAAGGCTTCAAATATGAACTATTAGACCAACAATGAAACCTGGAAGGATTTTGGAAATTTTTTGAAAAATTTCTCATGTTAGTGGGTCCATAGTAGACTTGGCATCATACCTAGTGGTGGATGTGGGATCGATGATTTGGTTACGACTTCATAGAGAAATGTGCACAGGATAGGAACTAGTTTCAATTGTGGGCCATATGTAAGTACCTAATGGACAATTTTTCGTAGGTGGGAAAATTTTTTCAACACCTCATAGAAGAAATCCATTTTTGTACTATCACAATGTGTGCATCGGTTGGAGTACCATCATCATTCCAAACAGGATTTTACATGGACTTCCAAGAAGGAAACGGGATTCAATGATTCAGACCCTGTTAATCTTCACATTCTACACGTATTTTTTAATTTGGAGACATGCTTTTCCGAATGGCCAGGGGATAATCCAATGACCCTGAATGAATAATTCTCTGAGGTATTTAATAGTTTGTTGGAAAAATTCCCCCTTTGAATATGTCTAACAAGTGTGGGCTATTGAAATTTCAAATATTCTGAAAAGGCAGGGGCATTTCAAATTTTCGAAATGTCATATTTTTGAACCATGGTGTAAAAATAAAACCTAATAAGGTCAAACATATCTTCATTATATTAATCGCTATAATCAAAATAAAAAATTGTAGGGAATTTGACCTTAAAAACATTAAAACAAGCATAGTGAAAATATATATTATAAGAAAACAAAATGAAATAAGTCTTGCACATAGTTTTAAGTGTATTAGAATAATACAGAGACATTTAATTTTTAATTTTTATGAAAATGGATATCAACATTGTTAGATATAGTGTGCAATAGTTTAAATTAATTCTCCACTAAAATGTGCCACGAATGATAATTTCAAACAAGTAATTTAGGCTACATTATAATTGAGACATACTTAAAATCGACTTATATATAGGAAAACAATTAGCAACTACTAAGCTCTGAATTGATATGGATTTTGTTATTCAAACTGACAAATTTAAAATAATATATCTTTAGGCCTTTGTGATAACTAACCTATTTATTTGTGGTAGGAAAATCCTAGTCGCTGATAGCCTCTATATATTCTAGGATTCCTTTCCATGTAGTGTATGAAAAAACACTAGTGTTCCAAAACTTGGTACAGATGGTGTTTATGAATGTCAAGAGGTTAAGGTAGGAGCCTAGCGGCTTGCTAAAATATCTCATTCTTTGTTACTTTATAGGATCCTAGTGGTCGCTAAGATTTTGTTTTGATAGGAAACAGTTTTGAAATATGTTTTGAAAAATATATATCTTATGGGAACTACATAATAAGGCTAGCAATTCAAAGTTGTTATATGATACAAGTATAATCAATGAACAACACTAGTGTTCCAAAACTGTATATATAGTCTTTATAATGAAAATCGATAAAGGTAGGAGTGTAGCAACCGCTAAGCTATACCATTCTTTACTATTTTATGGCTATTTTCAAAATAAGAATATGTTGAGCCTAGGGTTAAGATATGGCATTTTTGTTAATAAGTAAATGATCCTAGATGGTCGCTAAGTAATTTTCCTTTGATAGGAAACGTGATGTGAATTATGTGTTGAAAATTAATATATCTTATGGGAACTACATAATAAGGCTAACGATCCAAATTTGTTATATGATACAAGTATAATCAATGAAAAAAACTAGTGTTCCAAAACTGTACAGATATGTTTATAATGTCAAGAGGTAAAGGTAGAAGCATAGAGACCACTAAGCTATACCATGGTTTTTTGATTTTATGGCTATTTTTAAAATATGAAATTGTTGATACTAGGCTCTAATATGGCATTTATGTCAATAAGTAAAGGAGCCTAGTGGTCGCTAAGAATTTTCTTTAATAGGAAACGTTGTGAAACATGTGTTGAAAAAAAAATATCTTATGGGAACTACATAATAAGGCTAGCGATCCAAAGTTGTTATATGATACAAGTATAATCAATGAAAAACCCTAGTGTTCCAAAACTGTACCGATAGTGTTTAAATAAGAAACAGTTGATCCTAGTGGCATTATTTCATTCCATTCAATACTTGTACAAGAAGCTTAGTGGTTGCTAAGGATTTTTCTCTCATATGAAAAGATGTGAATTATATGTTACAAATAATACGTCTTGTGAGAACTATATAAGTCATGATCCCTCTTGAGGGTTTGTAGTGCAATCACTTGGATCCGCTAGGGAAGGACCAACCAATATGATACAATTTTAATTAATGAAAAAACACTAGCGATGATCTTTACTTTTATCGTTATTCTCAAATTATGAAACTGTTGATCCTAGTGTCCACTATGCCATTACTTCTAATAAGTAATGAAGGATTAGCGTTCGCTGAGCATTTTTCTCCCATAAGAATCAATGTGAATTATATGTTACAAACAATATATCTTACTGGAACTACATAAGGCTTGATCCCTCTAGAGGGTATTTAGTGCAGCTATTGTCTCTAGCCACGTACATTCTAGCCAATATGATATAATTATAATCAATGGAAAACACTAGCGATCCTAAGTTGTACATATAGTGTTTACAATGAACGTAATGGTAGGATCCTATCCCTTGCTCAGCTAGGTCACGATTTATTATTTTATCACTATTGTCACATTAAGAAAATGTTAAGCTATAACTATCATACTTAGACAAGTTACATACATTTAATCTCCACGACTACAGTATGTCCCATATACATATATTTCACATTGTCTTATATAACCAAAAATGTTGAGCTACTAATAACTCCGTTAATGTGATTTGTTGCTCAAACACTCTCCCCAAAAATACCAAAAAATAAATCTTCTAATGGCTACACTCTAAATATCTTCCTTAGTCTTGTTATAGGCATTTAATCCTCTCGACTACAGTATGACTGATATACACATAAGTCACATCGTCTTATAAAACAAAAAATCCTAATCTACCACAAACTACGTTAATGTGATTTGTTTCTTGAACACTCTCTTGCAAAATACCAAACATTAGATCTTAATGTCCTCTACACTTTTCCATTCAATAGGTGTAAATGGCTAAAAAATAATGTTTTAAGTTATTCTTTATATGTCGACTAGAAGCTATTCTTCCACTAAAATGTATATTTTTTAACGTTCCTATCATGTCATCTATGGAATGTTATAAATTTTATGACTCATAGATAATCCTTTCAAAAAGTGCAAATGGTTTCTTATCTTTCAATGCATCATAATTGGATATTACAATTTTAGAAAACTTTGTTATTATTGATTTGATCCATAAAATATGAATTATTGTAACTAGTTGAATGATAGATAAGATGTCCTGAAGAAGCCTAGAAGTCTGCTAACCATTAATTCAATTACTCTCTAATGATACATAGTGAAGAACTCTAGAGGTTGGTGACCGCTAGCGTAGTATTTAAATTCCTTATCAGACAATGTGAGGAAAAAATTTAAACTTCAGAAATGTCCTAATTATTAATGTATTTTACTCTAATTATAGGTAAAATGTATTCCATTGTTTGCGCTCCATTCACGAATAATTCCTTTCATCACAGGTGGTAATTGTTGGAAGAAAAGAGACGAGGAATGGTTTTTTGAAATCCATTCCCATGAAAACTACCACGTAGACCTGTGGTTATTTTTTGTTATAGATGATAATCAAGAGGAAGTTGGTATTGTTCTATCCTCATAATTTATTAATTCAGGGACACTGTGTGTTCAGGTGGAATGCATCTGACTCTAAAAACAATAAGTGTCTTATTCTGGATATGAAGTTGGATTTTTCTTTATTCAAGAAACAGGGAAAAATGCATGCCTCTCATAAATAGCGGGCCATATTCCTGTTAAAAATATGGTTAGAATTTGGGGATGCTTATAGATTCTGACAAAACCTGGTTGTTCAAATGCAGACAAAATTCATAAAGGTATATTTACAGTATTCAAAAAATTGTATAGAAATAAAAAAACCTCTTCTATTTTGTCATTTCTTGCATAAAAAAGGTTTTCTTACACCTCCAAAATATGCCAAGCTGTTTACTATGTTGAGATGAACATATTTGACTAAATTGGAGATAGACCCATCTAAATCAAATTTGCATGGGTTGAAAATGAATACTAAATCAGCTACATTGTTGAAGAAGGCAACCACTATATTTGAGAAAAAAAAATTCTTGGACTATTCAGCAGTTTCATTTGTTTTTGTTCAATGGTGAAGTATTTTCAATTGATGTTTCAAGATACCATGTAAGCACCTCCAGAATATCAATATTGTCCCGATAGATGATGAAAATTCTTGACCTACTTGTTCACTCTATGTTGATAAATGGTATTTCCTACATAGATATAGATGCAATTCTTCTTCCCTTCCTACAGTACTACAAAAAACATTGTAGAACTCCATGATCCGAAATGACCTAGAAAGTGATGATGTGAAATTTGATATACTTGATGGCCATCATATAATTTGTGTGTAAAAATATATTTTGGGCTCATAAACTTACAAGTGTTTACATTCGAGGTACTACGGTTTCGAAAGTCTCGAATTCTATCTACAAATGCATCTACCAAATTCATTGTTAATATTTGTCAAGCAAAAGAATGAAGTAAACAAAACTTGGATAGAAACCAAGTTTATTGATTTGTTGTACAAAGCTAGATCAATTTGGCGATCGTTAGGATGTCCTCAACGACCAAGTATTGACCAAAAACAGAGATGGAAGATTGGAAGGTAATGAATTTTAATTATATTGCATTGGTTATTAAATTTTACTTTCATCGTATAAAAAGATTAAAAAAAAATTTTTCTTTGAGTGTAGAGCTTAGAGAATCAATGCCTCTCACTTTTTCAAGTGAAAAAATAAATAAAGAATATGTACTGATAAATGGAATTTTCTATTGTTTCTTGATTGACATATGGACTAAATGGGACAACAATATTTCAGTTTTTTAGATCATGTGGCCTAGCTTGCTTCACCTCTTAAGGATAATCAAGTTAACTTTTAGCCAAATTTACTTGTAAGATTCACATGCAAACCATTCAGCAACTACAGGAATGACCAACAAACAACTATTAGTACTAGCTAATAAATTACTTTCAGGGGATGTCTGGTTAACTGGGTCTATTGAGGCTGGTGTAATAACAGATACATTTGATTCTTATTGTCCGAAGAATAAAAGGAGACAAAAAAATGAGAGCAAACATTTCTACATTATTTGAAAAAAAAACATATTGATAATATTGTATTGACAGCCTACAGTGAATCCAATGTAAATGAAAAATTTTTAATTGCAAGAATCAAACTACCACCAGTTGTCTGTATTGAACTGGGTGAAGAGAGAAATGGAAAAAGAAAATTTGATTCCCAATTAGGGGGAAAATTTACAAAACGGAAAAAAAAAAACATGAGGTGGAAAAAGTTCTTCCTGTCGCAGCTCTAGACAATATTAGACAACTATGTAATGTCAATGGAAGGAAATATACCAGCAAGGATGGAAGACACACAATATTTTTTTGTGTATAGGTGTATATCCATTCCATCTTCTGTCAACTTTATCAGACTATTCCTTCAACTAATCCTTTCAATGATGAATGCTGTGATCGCTGATTTTTAGCAATTTGGATAATGAATATTTCTTCAGATGTAATAATGGAGATTCTAACAGTTATCAGAACCATTGTGATGGATTGTATTATTATTGTTCTAATACCAATTGATGATTCAAAAATGTTCATAGAACACAGTAAAAACATACATGGAAAAGGTTAAAGATAATGGAGAATCAATTTTGTCAAGAATGCTAAAGACTCTACGACAACAACGGGGTATTCAAAAAAAAATCTCTTATGTACATAATAACTGGTGTGCACAACTATGAAAATAACAATGATTATAGAGAAGAGGTCTCTAGGGATTGGATGGAGAAACTACCACAAAAATTAGTAACTGCAAGCGAAATTTTCCTACAAGGAAACATTTATCCTTTTCCTTTCAAACGATGAACTTATGAGTTATGGGATGAGATGCTCACTCTATACTATTCCAAAAATATCTCTAGTACTAGTGCTTTACGGTGGCTAGTGTCACAATCCAGTGCATTAGTTGATTCCGAGTCTATATGTTGTTTTTATTGTTGAGACACATAGTCAAGAAATGTTTCTTGAAACATTACTATTTTCATATGAACAAAGGTTCGTCACTGGCAAAGAAAACTTCAACCAGTGATTTTATTTAATGGATTTGAACCTATATACGCTACTTATAAATTTATTGTTTATGGAGACAACCACAAATCTATAAAATTTGATGTACAACCCTTTCAGACTTGACACTACACAACCAGTTCAACATGGTGATTTTACCTTCAATCATTTTATAAATATGTTTAATGAGATCTATTTTCAACTGCCATGGTTTTTAAATTTTTACACAAACAAATGTTTTTTACAGTTCAGATGACAAATGTGGAGGATGCAGAGGACACATATGCCATGAATACACAATTAGATCTTAGTATGTTAGTCGTGTGAATTTACAAACAAAACCACTAATAAGCCCCATAAATTTATAAAACAATAAATGATTATGCAGGCAACCAACAATCTGGAGAACATAACCATGGAGGGCCCAAAGGTATCTAGAATGAATAAAATATCACAACCTGGTAAGTTAGCCATGTATATTTTACAAACAAAAACATTTATAAGGCCCACAAATTTATAGGAAATGATAACTAACATAAATTAGTTTATATCATTGGAAAACTGTAGAAGGCAAAGTTTAAGGAAATTCATTTATAAGATATGCTAACAATTTAAAATGAAGTATAGAGATTTGTGGACTCTATGCATCCACGTTTAATACAGTAATGGTTATACTATAAAACCTTACTTTTATCAATGTCTCGCTGATTTACAATTGCATACTATCTATAATGTTTCATTGATTCATTGTTGAATATTGACTAATTACATTGAATTAACATTGTTTTGGCTTCAACATCATCTTAAACAAGGACTACATACGGATTTATCCCTCTCAGTAGGTGTGTAAAGCAAGACTTTGCTAGCCTCATTAAATGGTTTTCCAAAGAAGTGTAGTTCGGCCAATGATGGCATAGCCTAGTGATCGCAAATCCTACATCAATAGCTGAAGACTATTTTCCGCCAAAAGGGTGGGTTCAAAAAATATAAGCGTAACCTAGCGGCCGCTAAATTTGAAACATAAGATAGAGAACAATTGATATTGTACTTACCATATCACCACAGAAACCACTATGTTTTCCAAATTAAGATTTTATTTTCCACAACATGAAATCAATTATGAATTGATTAATGTTTATTTAAAATACATTGTGCTCACATTTTCAATAGAAAGAAATAGATTATTAATTGATGAGTATTTATTTGAAAGATAGATCTTGCATCAATGGATCCAGCAGTGTGTAAATGCAGATATAATCCAAGTTGCAATGTCAATCAATAACTGGTAACCATAACCTAAAATGTTGTTTATTTCAATTGGTTGTTATTAATATGCGGACTGATGAAAATAAAATTTGTTTTACTTTTGTGCATGATAGCGATAAGAGTTATTTATGTTATGTTTAGATATGGAGCCTATTTTCATGTTAGAGTGTGGATACAAAAACATCTAATAGGAAGATGTACACTCAGAGTATTTTTACGAAAGTGGTCCCGCTTGCATTGGTGAGCCTGTTCAGGGGGTTTGGGGGGGTAAAGCCCCCATCAATCATACTGGGGGTTCGGGGGCAAAGCCCCCGAAGCAATCTCATTTCATGCTGATGGTTAAAATATATCAACCCATGGGTCAATAAAAAAATATCGACCGAATTGAATCCAGGACTCATTTTTGAAAAGGCCCATGGCAATATAGTCGAGGGAATACCCATAAGAGACCTAGATACCCATGGTTTGGATTACCCATGGTTTTTCCTACAATTCTACAAACAGCTTTGTGTATCCCATTAGGTACAAAGGGATACCCACGGTAAAAATTTGTTATGGCGGGGACTGCTTAAGCAATTGTCTATTTATATGACTATATATACAAGATAAATGTATTGGTCAGATGTGTACAAAATGAATTTCACAAATAGTGAATTCTGTAGAGTTTGAGTGTGAGCATAGCTCATCAAACAGATCTGGAGTATTGTAAATGCTAGAGAGTGGAGGCTATGTAATAAAATCTTAGCAATGTTGATTCTTGGTGGTACGTAGCCCAACGTTGGGTGAACCACATATATGCATTCATATGTTATCTCTGAAGTTACTGTTTAACTTTATTGTGCACTTTTATTTGAGATCGTGCACATATAATTCTGGGAGTATTTATATTTTCTACTGGTTATAAGCTGATTCTATAAGGGATTGATTCCACAGTATGTGTTGAGTTATCTTAAAAACTTACCCTTCAACAAATTGTAAAAGATTATTAGATATGGAGGACTTGTTATATGGGATAAACATAAATTTACATTGTACATACTTAGGAAGATGTCATTCAGGTTTAAATATGAATTAGATAAATAAATCAATCTCTAGCGAGGTGGCTTGGTCAGAATTTATAAAATTATTATCCAAGTCATATTGTGAGCTAGGATTTTGGTTCTGAAAGATCTGTAACTATTTCTACTGATGTTAAAAATATATCGATGGAACGTCTAAATAGGCATCAAATATCAACACATGTATTGAATGGCCTTTGACTGCAACCTGTTGAAAGTAACATTGCAATATAGCTCGAGGGGGATATGCAATCAAGAGACCTAGAAAAGGTTTGGATTAGAAATGATTTTTCCTGGATAGTTCTAA
Organism: Taxus chinensis; assembly: GCA_019776745.2. Classification (NCBI taxonomy): domain Eukaryota; kingdom Viridiplantae; phylum Streptophyta; class Pinopsida; order Cupressales; family Taxaceae; genus Taxus; species Taxus chinensis. The sequence goes on along the minus strand of CM034146.1, from coordinate 883,957,450 downwards.
AACATTATGTATTACATTTATGTGCAATTTGGGAAACCCAAATCCTTGAGACATAGTGTTATGGTGGGGATGAAAATTCAAGCAATGCTTAAAATGTTTTCCTACTGTTATATCTTTAGTAAAGATAAATGGTTGAATGGCTGATTTAATACCTAAAAATAAAATCACAAATAGTGTTTTAGGGATTTAATGTGGTAGATGGCATCCACAATATTTGGAGCAAGATTAGCACATCACTAAGCCATAACTGAGCTCTCATCCGAAGCACAAAATGTTGTTATGATGGTACTGCTTAATGTTTTAAATAACATATACATTCATATGTTATTATGAAGGTACTACTTAACTTTATTGTATTATGTTGAGATTGTACAAATATAAGTTGGGAGTATTTATATTTCCGTTGATTATAAGTTGATAATATGATAGAATAACCTGTGTGGTGAATTATCAAAAAAACTTACCCTTCAAGAGATAGTAAAATAGTACCATTTTTACAATGTTCTTAAAACACAGAAGCTTCATACATACATAATAATTTCATCATAAGTCATGTGCGCTCACAAACTGACAACATAACACTACTACAATCCGGGGTCCCTAAACCATGCAAATAAATACATATTTATAGTGGTGGGGAATTTCCCTTCACCACCCATGCACCTATAAAAAATAGGATACATGATAATAATAGTCATACATCCGTACATGATAAATATAAGAGCATGCAATCTCGCTAATAACAGATCATCTAATAATATAACTGCAGTCTAATCCTATTAATAGTTTCAAAACTACACATGTCGATTGATCTTCTACTTGTCCAAAATGGTATTTGCGCGTTCTTCAAGTCTTCTACAAAATGTGCACTGTACTCCATGTTTTTAATTAACATTATATTGGACAATGGCTATATCCTTATTTCATGTCTTCTTGGGCATGCCTTATTCTACTATAGTTCTGCACGCACCTATGCGCCTTGCATTCGTGTGCCCAATCCTCTTGCACCTTTCATACTTAGGATATATTCTAACAACCCAACATCAAGGTTGGTTTTGTAATTAATTTTAATTAATTTAAGATCCATATTTAAATATGAAAATATTTATGGAATGGTTTTACAATTAATTACATTCTCCTACTCTAAATAGGTGCCCTCTTCTAGTTTCTTCATAATATTTTTAGCAATTCTCTGGTTATGCTGAGGTTCAATGAAATTATACTAAATGAACCTATAAGTGTCACAAATCACTTGAATTTCATTACCCTAGTGGCTACTAGGCACAAGGTATTTTAATTATTCAAATCTTCATAGTTTAATCTTAAATGCATTTAAACACTGATAAGAACCTTATTCCAAAACATTCAAAATTCCTAGCAGTCACTACCCTGTATAAAACAGAAACATTTTCTCTTTATAAATAATATTAAATAATTCCCAACGTTAATCATCTCATATAAAACATAAATATGTTCTGTATATAACAGAGCATAAATAATTCCTACCAGCTGCTAGCCCGTATAGAACATAAACATGTTTTTTTTATAACAAAACATAAATAATGGCTAGTAGCCGGTAGCCCATATGAAATAGAAACATGTTATGTATATAACGAAGCATAAATAATGCCTACTAGTCACTAGCCTGTATAAAACATATACATGTTTTCTTTAGTCCAAAGCATAGATAATGTTAACGGCTGCTAGTGTGTATAACGGATACCAATATTTGAGTTTTTGGATTCCAACATATGGGACTTTGGAGTGTAGTAAATTCAAATATATGTGATTTTGGATTCCAATATATGTGATTTTGAATTCCAATATATGTGATTTTGGATTCCAATATATGCAATTTTGGAATCCAATAAATGCGATTTTGGAGTGCAGATAATTCTAATATTTAACATTTTGGAATACAAAACTAGTAATACTGGATTCCAATATTTGCTATATTTTTTAGTTTCTCGGACTAGAATAAGTCCAAATTTAATGAAATATGTGTTTAAAGGCATGAGCGTCATATTCTAGTGTGGGCCAGTACTAACCCATGCGTAGGAAATTGCGTGTAATAACATGACTGTTACATTGGCCACCACAACTTGGTGGTGACTGTTACTACTTTTAGCACATTAGTTGGTGGTGATTGTTACTTAATTCAAACCCAACTATGGACTTACCTCCATATAAGCATCTATGTGAAGATAAATGATAATGTTTAAGAACTGTGATGGCTATGAAATGGTCTTAATATTTGAGCTAGGGCATGATGAAGATTTTAGGATTGGAGTCCATATCCATAATTAATATTAGAAATGGAAGTTAGGGTATAGGGTTGGTATCAAGCATGTCATTAATACTAATTCAGGTACCCTATATCTATTTGATACCCCATTTTGGGTGCTCCTAAAATTGATGATTACGTATTTGTGTTTAATTAAAGGGGGTGTAAAGAATAATTACATCATAGTAAATTGTAAGTGAATAATTTTTACTCATGTAGGTTAATTATTTAGATATTTGTTACATTGTAATTATTTTTAAATTTGTATTTGTGTGCATAGTTTTTTTGTGCTTTAAGCTAAATTAATGAAAAATAGAGACTAACACCTAGTAGCCCTAATTAACAAAGCTTAAAAAAAAGTATAAAGCACCATCAAGATAAGAATTAAGCAAGGTTAGACACTAACATTTATCATATTAAAACTTTTAAACTTAATATGCTAATTGCTTAAATCCTCTATTCTTTTGATTAACAACAAATAAATGAATGAACCTATGTAAGCTCCATGATAATCAAATAGGTTGCTCTATGATATTCTAAGAACCTAGGAATGGGGTTTATCAAAGTTGGGTTACAAGACCCTTTTGACACCTCCCATATGACCTAAGTAATTTTGGCTAGAAAAGAGGCTTAACTCTCCAAGTGGTGAACTCTCAAGACAACAAAGGAAATCTTTTAGTCTACTTTGCTATATGCTTTGCTTTTGTCTTCTAAAGAAGTTTAGGTGTATGTATAAAGGTAGAAGGAGGGCTCCTTATATAACCCAATGGATAAAGGAAACACTTCATCCCTTTGCATGTGGGATAAAAGGTAACCTTACTTTAGAAAGGTTTAATTTATACTTAACAAGTCATGGGAGTTGGGAGGGTGCTTTAATTAATCAAGGTGATAACTAATAGGTAGATGTAAGCTTATAGAAGCTAAATAGAGGAATATTAGTAAGATTTAGGCTATTAGAAGGGGATTAAATCAATTAAATATTGATTTATTGGTTAAATGAAAGGGAAAGCTAATTATTAAATAATTAATTAGTCTAGATAGAAGGAGTGATTTATTAATAGAAGGTAGTTATTTAGGGTATTTGTTGGATAGGCAACTTAATTAATTAGCGTGGTGTAATTAATTAATGACGATACAAGAGAATACGAGAAATTTTTGAGGATATGTCTCCAATTTGTAAGAAGGGAGATAATTAGTGCAATTTAAGTATTTAAATTGCTCGGGCGTAATTATGGGTGTCTACATTTTCCCCTCTTTGGGCTGGCGTAAGTGACGCCACTTCAAAGATAGTAGACAGATAAAATTTTGAAAGGATAGAAGAAAAATTAGTAGGAGGGAGAGATGCCCCCTCGAGTGTTGGTGGGGTGGTGAAGGAAGACAATCAACTGTCAAAAATGTGAGAAATAGATAGAAGAATGGGAAGGGGTTGGATTCCCCGATAATACGGAAGATTAGGGGTGAGAGAAAAGTGATGCAGAAGAGATATGGAGGAGTGGAGAGAAGATCTTAGCCTCTAGCCATTGTTTATTGGAGCACTTTTGATGTGATCATATTGCCATAAGAGCTACATCATCGGTCCTTATGAAAAATATAAGCATATGAAAAAGGTAGAATGACATGAAAAACCATACTATGAATAATTACCCATTACTGAAAATACCAACTCCATGCAACATACAACAATGCAATGCAAGACAAGAAGGAAACAAGCTTATTTAACATGGAAAACAAGTACGAATACACATATCCAACCCAACAACGGTCAAGACAATTGTACAAATGTTTTGTTATCAAGCTAAACATATCCACATGTTCGTGATTGACGACAAGGGTTAAGAATGATGCCCCGAGAAAGGATATATACAAGGGGACATGATAATGGACAATGGGTCCAAGTAAAAAGTGTTGTGTGTAACGAAACAACACCAAAAAATGTGCCCTAGAGTATAGATGAAGCAAGCAGTTAGATTTGTGAATGGTTGTGAATTTGACGATCTGCGAGTCGTATTAATCGGGGAATATGCGAAACAAACCAGTAGGATATGGAGAGAATAACATGCGCAAGACACAAGTTTCAGCCGCAATAAGTTCGCTACCTATGTTTGTATGTTTTTTTACTTTTTAAAGATTTTGTGAAAAATTTTACCCAATTTTTTTAGATTTTCGATGTGATATATATATATATATATATATATATATATATATATTGTTTTTGTTTTCTGTTTTCTAAAATGTGGTGGCAATAGAATAAAATAGAAGAAATAGGATGAAGGGCCTAGGCATAATAGAAAGTGCCCTAGGTGGAAGAAAGAAGAAATAAGTGACAAATAATGTCCTTGTGCAGTGGAAAAAATTAATAAAATAATTATTTTTGAAAAATTATTATTTACGAGAGTGTGAATAAGAAGAAAAATCACCTAGGAGCAATAAAATTGTCTTAGTGGGAAGAAAGGGGTATTAGACTGTAAAAAATGCCCCAACACGGTGAAAAATAAGAGAAAAATAATTATTCAATGATGAATAGAGGAGAAAACGATGAGCAAAATGAGCCTCCAGGCATTCACGGCGGTGAAAAACAAGTTCATATACCCCACTCCGGGGGGGGAGGGTAAATCACCACGACCCATTCACTTTTTACCGACCAATATTGAGATTTTACCATGAGGCTCTACCAGCGACGAGGATGATGGTGATCACATGGGATCGATTGAGATGAGCATACACAGCCTGAGGGTACTAGTGGCACGCCGACGATGGCACCTTTGTGAGTATTCAAACCTTGCTTGTCAAATTTTGTCATTAATGCCTGAAAATTAGTAATTAGTGTTAGGGAGTCGTGTCGGCATGCATGTGCATAGGTGAAAGTGTCAATTTTGGGGCACATGCATCTCTTTGGGGGTGCAGGTGTCTTAAAGCATACATGCACACGCGTAGAGACACACATTACACACCCATGTGTACGTGCACACGCCACACATGTGCACAGATGTGCACGCACCAAAAGGGGGGTGCACACACTAAAGCGGGAGCACACAGACAGAGGGGGATGCATGCACATAGATGGTGATGCACACACACACATGTAGGGACACAAGTGATGGCGCAAGCACCGAAAGAGTGGCACACATGCCCAAAAGGGCTCGCATGCGCATGAATTATGGCACGAGTGCCCTAAGACAATCACGTGCACATGCACACATCAAAAGGGAGGTGCACACACTTGAAAGGGCATGCAGGCATCCTAGGCCGATGGAAGATAGACAAAAAATGCCAAAAAGATGACACTTAGAAGAAAATTTAGGATTTTTGGGTTAACCCTAAAATGATAGATAGATTTTTAGAAGAAATGTTTAGTGACTGACGAGTGGATTAACATTTTACAGAGATGATTGCCAAAGCTACAGATGGGGGAGCATCATTCCTGGATTGCTGAGTTAGAGGGGAGTATGTGTCGGTGACACCGATATGCTATGGCCATACTTCTCGAGGTGGTGGGGGCTAGGCTCTATGTCTCGGATGCCATCCACCATTTTGAACCATGGATTACTGACTGCATTAGCCAAGCGATGGCACAACGAGAGTCAATGTTTTAGACTACCTACTGGGGAGATGACTGTGACCCTAAAAGATGTATGGTGGATTCTCCACGTGCCGATCATGGGTACTTTGATTGAGTACACCTTTGATATAAGGTAGATTAAAGTATCTTGTAGCGACCTTTTTGATAGAGATGACATACTGCATGACGGTACGACTGTTGCATTGCACGAGTGTATTTCCGCCCGACACTGCATCGGGGGCCCCTATACATCATGTCACTTATCAATGGGTTTTTTCTCATTGATAAGACATGGACGTCTTTCCTGAGAGAACTACTACCATTAGTACATGGCATTTTTAGCGATGATTGTTATTTCTGGGTGCAGTACATATTGGCACACTTATACTGGGATTTACATTTGATCACTTACCATGGTCAGAAGATCATGGAGCAAGCCTCAATGCTACAGATTTGGTCATGGGACCACATTGCTATCGGATGCTCTATGGTCACTTTGCATGTTTGAGACCCAAAGGATCCATCTTACATGGCGTGGGTATCAGTTGGTGGTGATGTATGAGGCCACCTAGGTAGCGTATATAGATACCGGTGAGAGTTTGATGAGTTTCTAGAGATACACATCATATGGAGACCCTACAGACATATTCAGTGGTGAGAGGATGTCGTAGAGCTCAGTGTGTGCTCAGTAGAGCACTTTATCCTTGGCAGTCGCAGCTACATCGTAGAGCTATATAGAGTTAACAGGTTCCAGCGATAGCTTGGTAAAGTACAAGGGGTTCCGCAGCCTGACATATGGTATGCGAGCCGAGACTTAGAGAGGCATACTGTGGGCCCACGCATACCAGTGGCCTGAGCCAGGGTGAGCTTCTTAGAGGTGGTCCCACAAGCATGGGACCTAGCATGACAAGTCAGGGACCTAGGTACTACAATGGATTATTGGACCTGGTATGCCATTGTCTTACCCTGACATCTTACTATCCAGGAGGAGGCCTGGGTAGTAGGCACCCGACTGCCTAGAGAGATTTGGCATGGTGTTGAGAAGAGAGAGGGTGTAGCAGGTCATGACTCAGAGGACCCATTTGATGGGATACCACATGATGAGCAGGGTACCACACAGGTACAGGGACTAAGGCCACTGTAATGCCATCAATTTTTTTTTTCATTTATAAATCAAATACACTAAAAAATAATTTCAGATTTAATATGTAATGCTTACTAGATATTGGAGATTTTAAACAAAGCAATTATTTCAAATGAAGACAAGTAAAATAAAGAACTCATGATCTTATATTGTAATTTTTTTTTTACTAGAGAAAGGTTACAAGATAAAAGAGACATGTTATTACAAGACTTTCAAATCACAATAGGATAAGTTTACAAGATGAGGCTATCCACAATCAACCATATAACATAGTCACAATGAGGTGTAATATTTACAATGATTTGAGGGTAAAAGAGATAAAGTCACCACTTCAACTTAAAACTTCATCCTTTAGTCTCCACCTTGAGTGTTCTTCTAAGAGTGTTGAATCAAGAGATATGACTTGTTTACCACCAAACCAATAGGCATCATCACATGCCTTTCCATGGTTGGAAGCCATGCTAGCCTCCCCTAAGCCCATGGGAGAGAGGAACAAACTACCACAATGTGCACAAGTATAAAGGGGATAAAACACAACAAGAAATACATATGACCATTTAACCACTTAGACATACTACACATGATAAAACAACAACATGATTATAACAAGGTCAACCTCACAAGGGGGAAGAGAAGAAGTAGGATGCCCAAATCAAAGTGTCCAACCATAAGAGCACCAACAAAACATGTTTACAAAACTCCTTATACCTCCTAATCATTCATCCTCCTTATTCCTCCTTTATGTCATAGAAATCCTTCTTGGGAGGATTTTCAAACCCAAAAGGGTTTCCTCACCAAGAATGGGGAAAGGTTCAAGTCATATGGACCTTTCTCCCACCTCAAACCATATGAGGGGATGAGAAGGGACCTTCATGGCTTGACCAACAACCATGAGATTTCAGAGGGAAATCCCTCTCTCTTCTCCTACATTCTCCAAAAACCATCAATCCAAATGATGGTGGAGAGAAACAAAAGAAAACATCAAGAACAAGAAAACAACTACATTCACCCTACAACTTCACAACACATCATTTCACACACATCATTTCATTGATCAAAGCATAGTTAACAAGATAAGCACAACTAAGAAAGAAAAAGGTTAAGAATCCTACCTCTACAATGCTTTCCAAGACTCTAAGCTTTTCCCTTTGTCCAAGCTCCCAAAATTCTCCAAGTTCTCCCAAAAAAATGAGCCAAGAAGACCCCTTCCTTCCACATGAGGAAGAATAAGAAGAGGAACCCAAAGGTTTCCTCACCAATAGGAAAGTGACAAGTGTCACCTCCTCTCCTCTTAAGAGTCAAAGATTCCAAAAACCAAATAAGTAAGAGTAAACTCACCTTTTAGCCCTTATCCCCCAAAATACTAAAAACTAAAATAAAACAAAGTGGAGCAACTTTTAACAATTACACACAAATCAACCATCTTACATGGATGGTGACTAAGGAGGGAAAATGGGAGGGAAAATCCCTCCAAACCTTGGAAATAAGCCCCCCTACCTATTAGGTAGGGTCCAAGGGCCCATTTTCATGCTAAGAGAACTCCCAAACTCAAAAGGGGTCCCTAAAAATTCTCAAAATAACCCAATTTCGGGTTTGACATGCTTAGGCACAAGGGTAGAGGGTGTGTGGTCCACCCAAGGTTCACATGTGGTCCCCAATCCCTTATACCAACACACACACACACTTACCCAAAACCAACACTTAAATTAAGATGAGATCATTAAACCCTTAAGCTAGTTTACTTAATAAAACACACCCTAAACATAATTAATTTTACAAGACATGAATACATTACAATTGAGGGTTCACCCATGGTACCCAATTAAATACATCTATTCTAAGGCCTCAAACATTTAGCATGGTTAGGACTCAGTCCGTGGGCCACTTGTGCACAATTGTGTAGCTACCCTGAAATCCATACTCTCCTATACCTGTCACCTGCACACTCATTATACACATTAACCGCATCTGTCCAATATAATAAACATCATCTACACATCACAAATTCAATCAAACTTATAATGTCCTAACATAATTTTACAATTGATAGTGTAATGCATACAATTATTCACATAGTTTGCCATGAATCACCCATAAATAAAATTACAATGACATATATGTAGGCTAGCATGAAAATTACCATTATTAAATCCAGAAAACTATATCATTAATCAAATCGACCACAGGGAACCAACATATAACCAATAAATCTTTCATATAACCCTATTAGTGTCATCAACATCAAAAGAAATATATCAAAATACGAGTCTAGTCCAATTGGCGCTACACGCCCAAAATGCCATAATGTCCATGAGGATAAAATAACATAATAAAATGTCTAAAATCTATCAGAGTCTCAATCAAAACATGTCTATGCATAAGGGAACCAACAGATAAATGGAGCTATAAAAACATGGGCACTATAGCCACAGGGTCCAGGACAGACACCTACACAGATTCCTAGATCTAAAGTCTTAGAGCAAGGCCAATCATCTAGAGCGCCACAGGGACCAGTCCTAGTGGCATAGCTAGTGGCACAGACAACCACCTTGCAACAGTAGTTACAATAGGCTCTAGCCAAGAGAGATCAAGATCGGGCTCATATTTTGACTTTATTAGTAGAACAAGAGCAGGCTCGGGCCCAGACTAGCCTAAGAGGTGACAATGTTGTGCACTTCAGGAAAATTCGATAGATGGCCTCCTAGATGGCCCGAGTGACATATTTATACCAGCAAACACAAGCCTAGTTGCAACCTGTGATGGTAGAGCGATATAAGTTCAGGGAAGAGCGTGTAGTTTGCCAGGTCAAGATTTCTCGAGCCTTTGTAGAGATAGCATCCCATCAATACACAGAGGGTACAACGGTGACTACCTAGACTCACAGAGATCTAGCCATAGTAGAGGGTAGGGCCTCCTATTATAGTTCCTTATATCTTGAGGCAATTTTGGATGAGAAATGAGTGCCATTTTATAGCCAACAGTCGAGAAGGGGCACTAGATCTGAGAGGTCTCATGCCTCAGTGGAGCAACCACGTTCTGGGAGAGCCATCGATGCTCATGCCATGTTGCCACCATGAGACAAGTCGACGAATCCTTCAGAGGGCTTGAGTCAGCCCTGATGTTTTGTATTTCCACATAGGCCTCTTGATGAAGGCTATGAGTAGATTGTGCTCTATGTATATCAGTTGGTATTTATACAGTAGTTTTGACACATGCCTCTAATGAAGGATTTTATATTTACTGATTCGATGTATCAGTTTTTTGTATGCCTTAGAGCCATGATGTATATCCATTTTTGATATAGATATACCACACATGTATTATATGGACATTTTTGGCATGGCATATGTGTATATGAGATGAATTTTTTTTTTTTATATCTCAATGATAGATAGCTATGTTTATGATGTTTAGATGATTTGATTTGACATGTATGTGTATCAATGATCTTGTTGATGTATCACATTGTGTTTTGATTTCTAGACGATTGATCTTGTAGAATATATCAAATGTGTCTATTTATGTGATGTGCCATACTTTGTGGATGGGATGATATGATGATAAGGGTGTGGGGGGGGGATAGATTTTGATATTTCTGATCCCTCTTACCCCTGTTTGATGATACGGTATGTGATGATTAGCTTGGCATTCATGTATGATGTATACTTAACTTTTTCTTGATATATGATGTATAGATGATGTCAGATGTGATGATAATGATTGTAATGTGATGATGTGATAACAAAATAATACACATGCAATAAACGCAATAAAATGCTAATAAAGAACACAATGAATTAACATAATAATGAACCATGATTCACTACCATGCAAAAACATATCTCAATATGCACAAGTAAGAATAAATCTAATCTAACCAAGAAAAGATGAATCCTAAGAAAGTATACCCAAGAAACAAAACAACCTAAAAGCATAAACATGAAGCAACTATACAAGAAAACAAGCAAAGCAAGAAACAAGACAATGCAAGTAAATGTAAGTGACTGTTTTTGTAAGATTTGTTTTCATGCAACAATTTTCTATTGTTTTTGTGTTTTTGAAACAATTTTCTATTTTTTAAATTTTTGAAACAATTTTCTATTGTTTTTGTGTTGTTTTTTATTTTTGAAACAATTTTCTATTATTTTGTGTTGTTTTTGAAACAATTTTCTATTGTTTTTGTGTTGTTTTCAAATAGTTTTCTAGAGTTATGTACATGTAACCAAGAAAGCATGGATGCCCCCAATGTTAGATGGGGAATATACAATGGTAGAGGCCACGCATGTATGAACAAGAAGGTGAAGTCATTGAATTTCCCCCATCATAAGATGGGGAATAGCGAAATACCATGCCCCTCATAGACGAATAAAAGAAGACAAAGCTAGATCAAGGCTTGACAGGATTGGGCTCACAGGGAAGCTCGAAGATAGAATTAGGGCTAGGCCAAGTAAAAGTACCCTCTAGATGCAAGATGCTCATGAACAATGAATTCTCCCAAGGTGTCAAAAACCGGTTTTCACCTAAGGACCTATCCAAAGTGCCAAAATTGTGTGCTTTTCACTTGTGGATGACCTTTTTTATCTTTTTCTTTTTCCCTTTTTGATTTTTTTGTATTTTTGATCATTTTACTATTTTTTTTATTTTTTTTGCTTTTCCAATTTTGTGCCATGCTTAAGCATAGAACCACTTAAGGTGCATGGAATTCATGGGCTCACGGAATTCATCACCATTGGGGTGAGTATGTTTGTATTCCCCTATTCCATACTTGGCTACTATAACATAAGGTCCTAACCAATGTGGTTCGAACTTTCCTTTCTTTTCTCGTTCTGCTCTTGTGTTGAACTGATTCTCCTTCATGACTAAGTCACCAACCTCAAATTGATGAGGTATGATTCTCTTGTTGTAGTTTCTGGAGACTCTGTTCTGATACACTTTGAGGTGATTAAGGGAGTGAATGTGCTTCTCATCTAGGAGCTCTAATTCAGCCATTCTAGCCACTCGGTAATCTTCATCTTTATCCAGATAGTCCCTAAGAGATATTCTTAGGGAAGGAAGTTCAATTTCTAGGGGGATGATAGATTCCATCCCAAATACTAGAGAATATGGTGTCACACCCGTAGGAGTGCGAATGGAAGTTCTGTAAGCCCAAAGAGGTGGGTGGATTTTCAAATGCCAATTATGACCTATTTTACTGACCATATTTTCCATTATTCTCAACAAAGTCTTGTTTGTGGCTTCAGCTTGTCCATTAGCTTAGGGGTAATATGGTGTAGACCATTTTAACTAGATTTGGAACCACTCATAGAGACTTTTTATAGTTTTATTCATGAATGATTTTCCATTATCCGTGACAATGGCTGTAGGAATGCCATATCGACAAATGATATTATTCATGATAAATTTGGAAATCTGAGCTCTTGTTACATAGGTTAAGGGGACAAATTCCACCCACTTGGCAAAGTATTCAGTATCCATGATGATGTGGGTATGACCATCAGATGAGGTAGGGGTAAGATTCCCTATCAAGTCAAGTCCCCATTTAGAAAATGGCCATGGGGTAGTGATAGGTTGTAATGGTTGTGATGGAGCATGGATGAAGTTTCCATTCTTTTACAAAGTACACACTTCCTAACATAATTGTAATAATCAGTTTCCATGGTAGGCCAATAATAGCCTACTCTTAACAATTTCTTGGCCAAAACCATACCATTAGTATGTGCTCCACATACCCCTTCATGTACTTCTTTGACCGATTGGATCCACTCCATCATATCAAGACAACGTAACAGATTCCCATCGTAGCCACGATGATAAAGCATATCTCCTAAAAGGGTGTAACTAGCTATTTGGTGAATCAGGATTTATTTCTCAGAATGGGAGATATTGGGAGGGAACGTGTTGTCCTTGAGGTAGGTAAAGATGGGCTCGTACCATGGGGAATTGGTACCAACAACATCACAAGCCAGATTAGATTCTGGCATGTCGTATGCAGGTTGACATAAATTTTCCACAAAGAATGGCATGCCATTATTCCCTGGTAGAATACAAAGCATAGAACCCACTGTCGTCATAGCATCTACCGATCTGTTATGTGCTTGTGGAATTTGTTCAAATGTGATGCACATGAATTACTCCTATAGAGTTTCTACTAGCTTTTTGTAATGTATGAGCTTTTCATCCTTAACCTTGTATTCATCATTAACTTGCTTGATAATTAACTGAGAATCACCTACAACCTTGACATGGTGGATGTCCCATTTGATAGCAAGCTTCATCCCTACGATGAGTGCCTCATAATCTGTGATATTTTTTGTGCAAGGAAAACCCAGGAAAAAAACCTGTGGTATAGGGTCACCAAAAGGAGTAATGAGGACCACCCCTGCATCTGAACCATGAAAAGTAAAGGACCTGTCAAAATGTATATGCCGTACGACATATTCTTCAATGTATAATAATGAGGCATCTCGTAGATCCAAATTCAAAGGTTTAGTTCCTTGTAAAGGTGCTTCTGCTAGTTGGTCAGTGATTACTTGTCCCTTAACTGACTTTTGGTGTACAAATTCTATATCAAATTCACTTAGTAGAATGATCTAATTAGCCATTCTACCCATGAGGGCAGGTTTAGACAACAAGTACTTGAGTGGGTCAACTTTGGATATCAACTTGGTTTTGGTATTCAATAGATAATGGTGAAGTTTTTGGAAAGTAAAAAATACAGCCAAGCAAGCTTTTTCAATTTGGTGATAGTTGAGCTCATAAGTGATGAGAGCGTGACTGAGGTAGTACGCCACTTTTTCTTTATGACAAAGGTCGTATTGGATGAGAAACGCACCAATAGAAAATTGTGTAGTAGATATGTAAAGTAAGAGTGGCTCAGCCGGAGTTGGAGGCATAAGGACAGGCGGATTGGCCATGTATTGCTTAAGCAAAGAAAAGGATTATTGTTGCTCTAGCCCCCAGATGAAGGAGATGTCCTTCTTAAGTAGGTGGGTGAACGAATGGCACTTATCTGCAAGCTGGGAGATCAAGCAGTGAATAGCCTGTATTTTTCCTTGCAAGCTACATAGTTGCTTAATATTCTTAGGGGAGACATTTTAGTAATGGCAGACACTTTATCAGGGTCTACTTCAATTCCCCTTATTGTAACTATGAAACCTATCAATTTTCCTAATAGCACATTGAATAACACACTTCTTTAGGTTTAGCCTAACCTTATACTCTCGTAGGCATTCAAAGATATGCTGTAAAATGACAGGGTAATCTTCTCTTGTCTTAGATTTTCTGAGGATGTCATCCACATAGTCCTCTATGATATCATGAATGATATCATGAAACATTACTGTCATTGCACACTAATAAGTAACTCCTACATTTTTAATGCCGAATGGCATTACTTGGTAACAGAAGGTACCCCAAGGAGTCGTGAAAGCCATTTTGTGCTGATCTTCTTAAACTATCTTGATTTGGTTGTATCCTAAAAATCCATCCATGAGAGATAGCATCTTGTATCCTACTGTTGAATCCATAATCATATCAATATTTGGCAGTGGAAAATCATCCTTAGGGAAATATTTATTAATGTCTCTAAAATCTGTGCAAATTCTGATACGGATAGGCTTTTTCTGAACAGGGACAATGCTAGATATCCATTCAGAGTAATCAATAGGATAGATGAATCTTGTTGCAAGCAATATTTCTAATTCTTCATTAACTAGTAGGGCCACCCTTGGGTGCATCTTTCTGAGATTTTTCTTAATAGGCTTAGCATCTGCATGCACAACTAGGTTGTGAACAACCAAAGTTGGATCTAAGCATGGCATGTCTTTGTAGGACCATACGAACACATTTATAAACTCTCATAGCAACATGACGAACATTTTCTGTTCTCTAGTTGAGAGCGAAGCTCCCAATTTTAGTATCTTTGGGTCTTTTTTTGTACCAATATTCACATCAATAGTCTCCTTAACTAATAATTTTGACAAGTCCTCCATATGCGTAGGATTAGGAGGAAGGTTGAGATCTTCATCCAAGGATTTCTCCATGATATTTTCATCCTTGACATGGTCACTTTTATTGTCCCTTGATTTTTGCACCTATTTGTCAGCTAGTGCCTCAAAGAGGTTTTCACTATGCGACTTGGACTTTGATTTTTTCCGAGGCTTTACATTGGAACTTTTTCCCTTGCTTTTTCTTAATTTTTTCTGACCATGAAGCTCAACCTCCTCGCCGAAGTAGGCATAGGTATCCAAGTTAATATAGAAACCCTTTTTATGGTCTTCAATAGGAATTGTATCCCTTATGCCCATGAACTCTGTGATAGCTTCATCATTCTCAAATATATCTAGTGACATGTGGCATTGTTAGTCCCATTTAATAAGGTAAGGGTAAACAAGATCAAGGGTAGGTTCTATGGGGGTTATGGTTAGGACAACATTGTTCATGAATAGGTTTGTGGAGGCAAGATCCTCATATTGGCTACAATGGGAATCTGTATCGCTGTCTAGATAATCAGAGCTATCCCCAAGTTCATAACAAGTAGCATCTTGATCATTGGGGTGTGCTCCATAAGGGTGAATTCCAATTCCGTATCTTTCTATTTTAAAATGTGGGAGAGGCACTGGTTCTCTCTATCCTTGTTCGTTTCTTCCACATCCTAGGCCCTTGTAGCCCATGGAGTAAATCATTTTACTGGATTTTTCGTATTCAGGAGTTTGATAATATGTTGGCTAAGTATCCTCTGGGACCCATGTTGTAGGTGGATCTAACAATTTTTCTTTAGCCAACAAGCCTCCGGGTAAGAATGACCCAATAGTGTGTTCATTTCTAGGTCTTCTGAAGTGATAGTTGGGTTCACCTCTAGTCTTGGGTGATAATGAGAGGTCTGAAACTAAGAGGGCTTGCTGCACATTATATTTTCCACAACCATATTCAAGGATTTTCATCTCCCATGAATCAAAAGGAGAGGTTGATGTAGATGCACCGTGAGTGCAAGAACTGAGAGAATCTGAATCTATTCATGATTCTAAGGCTTCAGATTGGAGAGGGACAACTATATCGGCAGAGGGACATGCATATGTTCCCTTACGTGCAAAACTATTGAGATCTTTGAAATGAGTGAAGGGCTCTTAATCTCCTTGTATTGTAATGGTGTGTCCCTCATGCTTCAATTTAATGCACTAATGGAACATCGATGGCACGACCTGCATGGTATGAATCCATGGTCGGCCTAGAAGCATATTATACAGAATTTCCAAGTCCAAGACATGAAAATTTCTTTGATGGTAAGGGGGACCCACCTCCATGGGCAACATGATTTCCCATTAACTCCCTTTCCACATTTTTGTAAGCAATGATAGTGATGATATTTGACTCAAGATCTACTTCAGTATGTCCTAGCTGCTTAACTAGCTTTAGCATGTATATGTTCAACCCTGATCCATTGACCACAAGGACTCATTTGATTTTCCTATGGGTAACAACTACCTTAATGTACAAAGGAAGATTATGCGTTGGATTTTTAGTAGGGATCTCCCTATGATTAAAGGAAATGTGTTCATTTGGTATGATGTTTGCTACTGCGGCTTGGAGATGTGTAGGATCTACCTCTAATGGCACTCCCTACCCCTAAAGAGTTTGGTATATAATGTCTTTGTGTACATTAGATATCTTATGAAGATATAAGATCGAAATCTTATCAGACATCTTCTCAAGTTTCTCTAAGAGGTTGTATTTACCAGCTTGTGGGGTTGATGGAGAAGATTATGGAATCACGAGGCAGGCACGCCTTGTTACCACGTCACAATAATTTCCCTTGATTTGGATGGTGTTGAAATAGTCAGTCGAAGAGCGAATACATCCAATAAGTGAATCATAATGATTGTTGTATTTTTTGGTGTATAATTAGTTTGTTGCTTTATAACCTTGGGATGACTCTCCTTGATCCAGATTTGACTTTTCTATTTTATCATGTTTGGGGAATGGATCTTTATATATCCCCATATTTTTGTTGGGTGTTTGGGTTTTCACAGGGTTGTCCACCTCTATCTCACCATTTTCGACGAGGTCTTGGATATAATGATGAAGTCGCAAATTTTTTTCTGTCTTATGTCCCTTGACACGATGAATTTCACAATATTCATGCTCCTTGTACCGTGAAGGTTTTAGAGCATTGTCATCAAATAGTTGTGTCGTAGGATATGTCACCATGTGAACCACGTCCAACTATTTTAATTTAACTGACAAAGGTTCATTAAGATGGGTGAACATTCTTCATTTTGGTGGTGGTTGAATTGGTCCTTTACTTAGTTTAAAAGGTTGAATAGTTTGGACCGTTTGTACACATTTGGAATCATTGATCCCGTCTCCTACCACATTTTTGTTTTGTTTAAAAAGATTCAGCTTCTCCGTGGGTTTAAAATTTTGATTATCTCTAGATTGGGACTTGAGAGTTCCTTTGGCAATGAGAGATTTCTATATTTGAACCCCTTTTTCAATTACCCTCCTCAAAAGTGCGAACACAATGCATTTGGAGGTGAAAGGAAAGAGCTATGTCCAGATTTAGGTTGGGTACAAAAAAACTTACCAGCTGTTTTTCAGGGAAAGTGCAACGGAAGTGGCTAGCTATACCTCTCCACTATTGTAAGAAGCTAGCGAAAGTCTCATTAGGGTGTTGTTTTGTGCCACATAAATCTTCCATGGTGAAATCACTCTCTATATTGTATGATAAGTGACGCATAAACCTTTCTACCAATTCTGGCCAAGTGAAAATTGATCCCTGAGGTAAACATGTAAACCACTTCCAAGGATTGACCTCCTAGACTCTTGGGAAAAATTCTTATGAGATAATTGTCACTATAGGACACCTCTTGACATGCCATATAGAAATATTTGACACGATCCCATGGATCTCCCTTCCCTTTATATTTTTCAAATTTCTTAGGAAAAGGTTGAAGGGTCATAGTCATGTCAAAAGGATAGGGACATAATTCTTTATATTGATACTTTCTAATGCTCCCAATATTGCTCTCTTGAAGGCTTGCGAGTGTTTCTTTCATAGACTATACCTCTTGTGCAAGCAATTTTTCTCTATTCGGAGAAGCGGGGATATATACTCGATGATACCCCGTATCGTCTTCTCCTTTAATTTCTCTATAGAGTTCACTGATCTTAACCATTGGCCTTGACTTTTGGAACATTTTTTCTTGCTTCCTTTTGTACATGAGAGGTTAGAAAAGCTAATTTTTGGCTTAGGTTACTAATCTATTGTTGAATGGTAATTACTTCTTCTAGAGGTTCCTCCTCTTCCTCGTATTTTGGAGGTTCTTCACCATTCTCATGTCCTGTCCTATTTTTTCATGGCACTTTGATATAGGGTATTTTATGTCCCACCACTTTATCACTTCCTACGTTGGAGGTAGAAGCATGTCCATGCATCAAAATATCCTCCATGTTGATAAGGGTTCATTCTTCCTCATTAGCGTTATTCGCAGGTGGTATTGTTTCATTTTCAGTGGGCATTTTGGCCCCTAATTCTACGACCCGTGCTAGCACTCTATCCTTATTTCTGAAAAGAAACCCATCTAATAAATTAGGGTCAAATTCCAAATTCTACATGTGGGGATTCCAATTCATCACCACTATGATCGACCATATCTTCTATCTCTTTTTCTCCACAGAAAACAGAGGCCCTAGATCATGTCCAATGAAAGGGTTTGACCCTTGTCTATTTGAGGCTTCCCAAGATTACGCTTGTTGTTCCTCGTATGTTTGTTTCTTGAGTCCTAATTGTGTTTTAGGTGCCATGATTTGTGATAGTTTCACTAAGGTAAGTTGTAAATGTGTTCGAAACTTTGTGAGCACACCTAAGTGAAATGCAAGATAAATTGCCAAGAATATGAATGAATAACTATGTGAGAATACCAATGTGATAGAGTGATAAATCACTAGTGACACAAATGTTTGGTATCTAAGCATATCAAATGAGGTACCTCCTAGACTATGTTTCAAAAAGTAGTTTAGTGTCGCAAGATAATTAACAAGATCTTCTCACTTATGCCAAGTTCAAGAGAATGAATAAGACGTAAGTAAATACAAAAAGTTAATGTGACCTCCTGACAAGATATACTCAAAGCGAGCTCAAATTTGATTAAGACCTATATCCCAAAAAGTGCCAGTTATAATTTGTGAGTGACACAATAATATGACCAAGATATGTTAACAAAACTTTGCGTGAAAGTAAGGTATTGATATCAAGATGCTATTAATATAACATGCATAAGTGGTAACACTTAGCACTCTTCAAAATTGAGGTAATAATAGAATCAAACGAAAAACTCAAAGTATATCTAGGAATAGTTAAAATGTGTGCAGCGTAACCATACAATAGGGATATTTAGGTCGAGTTTACAAGAAATAAGAGGTAAATACCAAAATTATAGTGATACGATACAAACAAGGTAGCCTTTCTAAGGAATTCCAAGATGATGAACCATGCCTAACTACAATTATAATCTTGACGTGGGTATCAAGATCACAAAGGCCACCAATGATATGAATACACCTCCACACAATTTAGATGTTTAACTTACCCAGCCGCAAACATGGATGGGAATAAATGGATAAAAAAGTGGCAGAAACAATCAATTGGTAACACAGAGGTAGTCACCCTTCTTTTGATCAACAATGTGTCAAAATAATGTGAAGGAAGTAGATCAAAGAATGGGGATGAAAAATGCTAGCTTTAATTCAGCAGAGTTTCACCCCACCTTAAGGCAAGTGAAAAACTAAGTGAAAGTAACACATCACATGTTTTGTGATGAAAATATGGTTCACAACTCAAAACTGTTTTAGAATGGTCAAAGTGGGCTCCTAGCCAAAGAATATCTTCCTACGTGGTTCTATTGCCCTAGGTGTTACAAAGCTATCTTAAGTGAGTGGGATTTACCCAAACAGTCCCGACTATCTTAAGATTATCTCAGCTTTACTTTACCCCCTTTAAGAATAGTAGGAAACTAGTGCGTCTACGTGTACTATCACCGGGGTTTCCATATGGACAACTTGTAACACTATCTCATAAAAGAATCACTAGTCAAGTAGATAGTGCGGAGCACTTCCTGTTTCATCCATAAGGTTCCCTCTTGCATAGACTACTTTGGGGTTACTGGAACCACCCCCATCATTGTAGCTTAAGGTGTTATGCCAAAGGGGTTATGTTTCAGTTGAGTGGAGAGGGACATACCCTTTTTTGAAACCTATAATACAGTGTTTTGAATATGTTCTTTTTATCTTGTCTAATTAGGTGTGGTTTATGTAGACACCCTAATTTCACATTTTTCCTAAATAAATTAATTCTCCTTCTTCATTTCCCAAAAAAAGACACTTTGAATTAATCAAATATAATTTGATTAATTATTTATTTCAAAATCTAAAAAATAACCCAATCCTCACCACATATCATTATTCTCCATGTTTTTCTACAATTGAATTAAAAATTCAAATTCAAATCCTCACCCACCCTTTGTGGTCCCCACTCACCTAAAATCCTCCACTTATGAATTAAAAATCTAAAATCAAATTCTCACCCATTCTTCGTGGTCTCCACTCACCTAATCTTGCCCACATTTTCAAACCATGATTACTTAAATTACTCTAAGTTAATCACTCCCCCAGGATATAAATACAACCTTACCCCTACCCTCTAAAGACATGGAGTAAGCTTGAATGCCCTATCTAAGTTCTTGCATCCTTTGATCAAAGAACATCCTTCTGCCTCGTCATAATTCCCAAATAGCCTCATACTCCATTTTCCCATCTAGTGCAAAGTAAGAGGATCATTGTTGCAGGAAGGCCTTGCTCCATTTTGAAGAAAAGCACCTACATATAACAGAATCAGGGCTCAATCCAAGTTTCCTAGCCCATTCCGAGGTTTGCTACAGAATGCAAAGGAGGAGGTATGATTATTAGTATTTTACTTCCTTGTTAGTAGTGTATTTTTCCTAGCTTACATTTTGGCATGCCTGGTGGGATCCTCTAGCTTTGTTTTCCAACTGTCATTTCAATCATTATTTTCCTTTGTCATATTATTAATATTTATTTTGTCGTTGGTTTTTTATGCTCTTTTCCTGCACCTTCAAGCGATCTGGAAAATAAAAAACAACCACGATCACTTTTCTAACATTTTGTTTGCAAGATAACTACTAATTTGTTTTTTGTAGAATTGCGTCTCTGGAATATTGTCAAAAACAACAAAAATTTCACAAAAATACCACCATTCAAAGAAAATTGTTGAAACCAAAAAAAAAGTATGCTTAGGTATGTAATTATTTTCTACTAGTGATTTATTTCAAGTTGGAAAAAACTCCACATTTAATCACTTTATCATTTTGGATTTCATCACCACTAAAGCTACACAGGTGACATGGACTTGACTACCATGCACCAACAACATTTGCATCTGCATTTCACTTTGAGACCTTGGCTCATCACAGCATTTAGTATTTACCTCGCCCCTGCTCTTCACTTACAAGTAATGTTGTCATGCAACACATGCGAGTCACACCTAAATAGCTGTAACAATGAAGCCTGGGCATCGTCCCTGTAAATATTCAGGGATTTATAAGGACACCATACACATTCATCCCTCCATCACCTTCCACCTTTTCACAAAACATGTTCTGGACGTGGTGATTCACCCTGAAACAGGCAAGTAAGAATTGGTGAGTCTCCTCCAGTGCTCTAAGGGCTCCCCGTACCAATTTTGTCTCCGTACAGAATTAGGTATATCATGACTAGGGTATATCAAAGGAAGCACCTTTTTTTTTGGTGTAATAAGAGCGTACATCCATCAGTCCACAACATATTTGTATGATTGCATGAAACAATGATCATTCCTAAAGAAATTTACTCATAAGCCAAAATAATTGGATCCACATGATTGCTTGCTATTTGAAAACAAAATAGTTTAGCATTGTTTTATCATAAAACTTGGTTGATATCAATGTGCTCATTGTAAAAGTTCAGACCCTAGTTGTGTTCCACAAAAAAAATCAGTTCTCGACTAATTCAATACCAAGCAAAAACATCCAACAACGAAGACCAAAAAATCACACCAATTTCATTAGCTTGCTTCATCCCACAATACGTCTATCATAGCTTGTCTTCAGCTCTATCCAACTAATATTTAGTGACTAGAATTTACTCCCCATATCGTCAATTGTCAAAACATCCTTCATAGCTTGTTTCCAACTAGATCAAGCTAATATTGGGTGACTTGTTTGAGATCACTCATTATTCTATCCACTGTCATGTTTATCCAAATCACAGCTAACACAAATCCTTTCATAACTCATTTTGAGTTAAATCACAGCCATATCATGATTAACCTATTCAGGTTACTCTCCCCATCAATAGTCCAGAGCTTGTTTAAGCCAAATCTACACAATATGCAAAAAATTCTCTAATAACTTGTTTAGAGTTACATCATCATCATATTGAGATAACTTGTTTGAGTTACTCTCCTTATCCGTCATCACGAGCTTATTTGAACTAAATCCAAAGTAATCAGTTCCTCATTTCCTCACACCTGTTAAAAATTCCTACCCATTTTTCAGCTTAATCAGACACATTTCATCATGGTATTCACTCGTAGTCACAATTATGAAAATGATGATGAAGAAGTTGCACAAATTGAACTCACCAATGAAGAACAAGAAAAATTCAATAGGGTAATAGAACAAAACAAAAATGAATATATATTACGCATCCTAGCCATGGGGGCAAAACTACCCCCTGACTTCGGGATGGAAAATTTAAACAAACTCATTGACAATGGTGAATCTAGTTTATCACAACAAAATACCAAACAATCCAAATGGTACTTCGGCCAAAGAGTTATTCACTAAAATCCTAGACCTAACAAAGAAACTTTAGGAAGCAACGACTAGAGCTAAAAGATTAAAAGACCTCAATCTAGATTACAATACTCATGACATGTTTGATAAATCGTTCCCCTACTTCTCCATTCACACAAGAATGAAAATATATAAAAGACACCATTCAGGAACTACAAAAACAATAAAAAAAAAATCAACTTTGATGAATTGTGTCCTTATCCATTTGATACAGAGATATCACGATTACCATTTCCATCATCCTTAGAAATCCCTAAGTTTGATAAATACAAAAGTAAAGGTGACCCCCATGAACATGTCAAGGAATTTTACATGCAATGTCAGGAAGTTTCCTATCGAGACATGTACCTTTTATGATTATTTCCCCAAATTTTAGGAGGGTAGGCTCTAGACTGGATTTTCCAACTACCCAAAGGGTTGGAACACCGACATTTTCAGACTTATTGGAGAAATTTTTCAAAACATTTTTCCTATAACTTAGACTCAGAAATAACCATGCTTGATCTCTGCAACACTAGACAAAGACCAAATGAAAACTTTTCCTCCTTTTTACAATGATGGTGAGGAATTGCAAGTCGATTTCCCTTCTCAGTACCCGAGAGACAACTAGTTAGCAATTATGTTCCTAATCTCAATGCCAAATTATCATTCCCCATGCAAATGAATTGTCTGAATAGTTTCGAAGAAGTCATCGAAAAGGGCACAAAAATCGAAAAATCCCTCATTTCTAATGGCCTTACTTAAAGCACCCTTTAGGGAATAGCCTTATCGAGACACTCCTTAGAACCAAGACAAATCTAAATTCTTTAACTAGAATTGAAATATCATCATTGATGGCATTATTGATTCCCACCATGTCTGAAATGTCCAAAATCATCCCATCAACACATTAAAATCCAAACAACCAATCATTATCCCTAGAAAGGAAGTTTCTTCTCGGGATTGATGAAGAGAGTTCACTCCTCTCGGAGAAAGTCTATCTAGTGTCCTTTCGTCATTTGGAAAATGCCAATATGATTACATATCCCATCATCAAACCCTTCGAAGAATGATAACACAAATCAAATTAGTATAAGGACAATGAATATTGTGATTACCATCACATAAATGGGCACTCTAAAGATCGATGCATGCAAATCTGCCATTAGGTACAAGACCTGATTAAACATGGAGACATAGAAGTTGAAAATAATTTTGAGACAAAAACACCTAACGAAAAAATTCACATGTTCAAAAATCCTTTTCCTAACCACGATAACAATTCAAAAGATAATGGTCAATCATCAAGCAATGTTGAGTATGACTCAATCATCTTGACCATAGACTATGACCAAGACTTAGTGGAAACTATAAAGATCAGAATTGACTGTGTGATCACCACTAGATAGAAAAAAATGTGGGTCCCTACAACAAAAAAATCTCCCACTTTGTCCCCAGCATCACCTCCTATTCCACCATCTAATTTCGCCACCAATTCCTTTCCACAACCTATGCCATCATTTAATATTGTCAAACAATTAGAGAATACTACCGCACAAATTTCCATCATGGAACTACTTAATTCTTTTCCCGCACTACAACGCATCCTTATGCAAACATTGAATAATGCTCGTGTCCCTGAGGACATCAATTCACAATAATTCCAGGCTTTAATTGCACATCTTACAATCCCCAATACTATTTTATCTTTTTGTCTCGCTAACCTACTTAATCCCAAAATCGCTAATAATCTTTCTTTATACGTCAAGGGTTATGTAACTCATTGTAAGATCAAGCACATCTTAATTGAAAATGGATCACCATTAAATATTTGTTCCATGAAACTTTTACGTTGTCTAGGTTACACTAAAAATGATTTACAAAACAATATCATAACCATTCATGGGTATGATAATAGCGAAAGAAATACTAAAGGCACAATCACATTACCTCTCCAAATTGGACTCATCACCTTAGACACGGTCTGTCATGTGGTATATGTATAAGTTTCATATAACATTCTCCTCGATCGACCATGGATTCATGCCATGAAAGCCGTCCCATCAACATTCCACCAATGCATTAAGTTTTCTCATTTGGATAAGGAATTTACATTACGTGCAGATCCCCAACCTTTTGAGTATTGTATATTCCTCGAAGAACGGTATTGACATGATCACTATTTTCCGTCAATAGATAAATATGCTCCACCTCGCATAATCCCTAACGAAACACGCATTAATCCTGATACACTCCCTAAAAATGATCCGAAACCATCATCTCCTAACCAGAACACATTTTCCAATCCATTATCTTCCACAATTCAACCATCTTCCACCAATCCTCCTCCTACTAATCAATCATCTTCTTCCACTAATCAAGCTTCTTCTTCCAACAACAATTATTCTTCCACCACACCATCTTCTTCCTCACCTAGCCAATCTTCTCCATCTAACCACACCTCTTCTATTAAGATACCTCCTCCTGTGAATAACCAACCTTCATCCTTCAATCCACCACCTTCTTCTTATAACCCATTCTCTTCATCTTTTAAGACTACCAAACTAACTTCCCCACCACATGAGGTACATATTGGTTCCCCATCTCACACATTTAAAATCATTAACACATGATGTCGTGAATATCAATTTAAAAATATGGCAGACTCATTTTATATCACCAAATCCAAACATAGCTATGAAAAACCTAATGCTCCAAATCTGAAAATCCATCCCACTTACCAAATGGGAAAGTCAGTTTGGAAAAAGTTTGGTTATCTTGACAACGAACATATTCCAAGTTCTTCAGGATCTTGGTTATATAATGACTAATTTTCTCCATGTTATGAGTCCCATCAATTTATCAAAGCTCACCGAATAATGAAAAACATGGAATGGAAGGGTAAAGGACTCGATCCAAATGAACAAGGTCGTTTAGACCCGATAAATTACACACAACATCATGGTAAACATGGTCTAGGTTTCAAGGTGTTTGATGTTACTCCCATAATAATTTCAAGTGACAATATTGACACCAGTTCTGATAATGACATCAGGTCTCCATGTAGTTTTTTTAAGGATCTCGCTGAAACACATCTTTACTTTGAACATTTATCTATTAATGTCATCAATTTTGAGCCTACACATCCGAGTCTCATAGACCATGGCCAACCACATCATGCGGCCATGGACATGTTCCAAAATGATGAAGCCATCAAAGAATTCCTTGAAAATCATGACCAAATCCCTACTTCTAACCATAGAAGGGGATTTGAAATCAATCTAAATGAATCGGCCTATTTTGGGGAAGAGATAAAATATTCAAATCCTTCACCCTCGGAAAATTTGGATCAGAAGCACAAACAGAGGATTTCCCATAGTCAAAACCTCACCACCACTCTATCCAACAAACACCCAATAATAATGACATACATCAACCATTAGCATTGTTCTCCGAAAAGGATACATCTAAAATGCTTGTAGAAGAAACAAAAGATATAAACATTGGCACCACTGAACAGTGAAAATTTTTACAGCCTGGCATTAGTTTGTCTGAGCAAGAATGCATAGAAATCACAACACTCCTTATTGAATTCCAAGATATATTTGCATGGACATATAAGGACATGCCAGGCTTAGACCCATCTCTTATAGTACACCATCTTGTGGTACATCTACATACAAAACCTGTCAAGCAAAAACTACGTAAAATGCATCCCCAAGTTGCATTGCTTGTCAAAGCTAAACTCGATAAACTCTTGGAAGTCGACTTTATCAAACCTATTGATTATTCAACATAGATATCTAAGATAGTTCCATCACCAAGAAAACTCCCAGCATCAAAATATGCATAGAATTCAACAACATCAACAAGGCTTGTCCCAAAGATGACTTTCCCTTGCCGAATATAGACATGATTGTTGATTCTATGGCAGGCTATGAAATAATCTCCTTGACTTAATGGATAGATTCTCTGGTTACAATAAAATACGTATTGTTGAAGGGGATCAACATAAAATGACATTTACTACACCATGGGGCTACTTTTGTTATAAGGTCATGCCTTTCGGCTTGAAAAGTTCTAGTGCCACCTATAAATGAGTAATGACTGTCATCTTCCATGACATGTTACATGATATCATGGAAGATTATGTTGATGATATATTAGAAAAATTAAAAACGCAAATAGGGAATCCAAGTGTGTTGAGATGCATTTTGGATAGATTACGTGAGTATAAGGTTCATCTTAACCCAAATAAATGTGTGTTCGGAGTAACCTCTGGTAAATTATTAGGGTTTATTATCTCCCAAAGAGGCATAGAAGTGGATCCTTCCAAAGTCAAAGCCATTATGGAAATGCCTCCTCCTCAAAACCTAAAACAATTATGCAGTCTTCAGGGAAACATATAATCTATTCGGTGTTTCATATCACAGTTGGCTGACAAGTGCCATCATGTTAATCAGTTACTCAAGAAAGATGTACACTTTCATTGGAACCATGATTGCCAATATTATTTTGCTAAGTTAAAAGAATACCTCTTAGTCCACCAGTTCTTATGTCACCAGTTGCCGATAAACCCATGTTGATTTATACATCTACCACTGAACATGCCATATGAGCTCTACTAGCACAACATAACGATCAAGCAAAAGAACAGGCTATATATTACCTTAGTCGAACACTTATTGAGCACAAATTATGTTATTCCCAAATCAAAAAAGTATGCTTAGCGGCCACCTTTGCATTCCATAAGTTACGTCATTACTTACTCAATCACAAAACTAAGTTGATTGCCAAAATTGATCCTCTCAAGTATTTGTTGTCCAAACCCATTCTTATGGGAAGAATGTCTAGTTGGGTCATATTACTTAGTGAATTCGATGTTGAATTTGTTATGTAGAAAGAAATTAAAGGAAAATCCCTTGCAAACCAACTTGCCGAGGCACCCTTTCCTGGCACAGAACCAATTCAGTTCTCTTTTCTTGATGAAGATATTCTATACATAGACATCGTGCCAACTTGGACACTATTTTTTGATGGATCTTGTAATCTCTATAGCTCAGATGCTGGTATTTTTCTTATCACACCCAGTGGACATGTTATCCCCAAATCATTTTGCTTAACATTCCCATGTACTAATATTATCGTTCTATACATAGACATCGTGCCAACTTGGACACTATTTTTTGATGGATCTTGTAATCTCTATAGCTCAGATGCTGGTATTTTTCTTATCACACCCAGTGGACATGTTATCCCCAAATCATTTTTCTTAACATTACCATGTACTAATATTATCGTAGAATACGAAGCTCTCATCACAGGATTAAAACTTGCTATATCTTGGAATCTTACAGAATTAGTTGTATTTGGTGATTGTTTACTTATCATCAAGCAAATTACCGATGAATACCAGGTCAAGGATGAAAAAATTATCCCATATAAACACATAGTGGATAGTCTTCAAAGCTATTTTCGATTAATTATCTTTGATCAAATCCCCAGAATTCGTAATAAATCTATCGACACTATGGCAACCATCGAATCCCTATTAGAAATCACATCTAGTCAACCTTAGACACATTTTATCGTTGAACATCTCTTCATGCCTGCCTATAATCTTCCTAAAAACACTATGGTATGCGAGATCGTGGGTTAGAATAACCCTTGGTACCACGATCTTTATACCTTCATTCGTGATAAAACATTTCCTGACGACATGAAACCAATGCATAAACGTGCTTTAGCACAACGTGCTTCTTGTTACACCATTTTAGTAGAAACTCTTTATAAATGAGGATATGATGGCACCCTGCTCTAATGTCTTAATCAGAAAGCCTTGAGTGTCTTAGCTGAAGTCCATTCTAGTATCTATGGAGCACACATGAATGGTATAGCCTTAACCAAGAAAATCCTGTGAGTTGGATATTATTGGCCCACCATGGAAAGTGATGCATGTCATTTTGTCAAACGTTTTCAAGCATGTCAAAAACATGGAAATATTATCCATGCACCTTCTCAGGCATTACAATCGATAACCACACAATGGCCCTTCTCTCAATGGGGACTTGACCTCATTGGTAAAATCAGACCAACATCGTCTGATGGACATAAGTTCATTATTACCATTACCGATTACTTCACTAAAAAGGGTAGAAGCTATGCCTCTCACTTATGTTACTGGTAGCCAAATATCGAAATTCATTTTTAATAATCTCATCTTTCGATTTGGTATTCCATCCGCTCTGGTTGCAGATAATGGAAAATCATTTAAAACCAAGTTGTAAAAGACCTAGCCAAATGTTTTCACATCAAACTTAAATTGTCCACTCCATACTACCCTCAGGGTAACGGCCAATTGGAAGCAACCAATAAGACCTTAAAATCCATCATGGAAAAAAATTCAATACCCATGGATGTAATTGGTATACTCAAATTTACCCCGCTCTTTGGGATTATCGTACAACTTACCGCATGCCTACCAGAGCCACCCTATTTTCCCTTCTTTAAGGTTGTGAAGCCATTTTACCTATTGAGATAGAACTCCCATCCTTGAGGATCTCCCTTAAAGATGTAATTAATGAGGATGAATACTGACAGTCACGGCTTCAAGAGCTTGAGATTCTCAATGAAAAATGACTTAATGCTCTCAATCATCTTCAAGTCTATCAAAACTGACTGCAACACAGTTATCATAAAAAGGTAAGACCTAGAGAATTTGAAATTGGTGACCTTGTTTTAAAACAAAGTCAAAAGAATACCACTAAAGAACAAGAAAAACAAGGAAAATTTGAGCCTAATTGGTTAGGGACCTATGTAATTACAGCTAAATATTGCTCTAAATCCTATAAATTGGCCACTGAAGATGGTCAAGATCTTGATGAACCAATGAGTGTAGTTCATTTAAAGAAATTTTATCCTTGAGATATTCACTATTTCAGGAATCAACGTGTACATTGTTCCTTCTGTCTTTCTTATCTCCGAATAATTTAAATTTATTCATTTATATTGGCATATATTTTCTTTATCAAATTCACATCTTCATAGTAATCATCATGAGACAGGTGCTAATATTGATCCTATTAAGTTTGTAAGTATCATACTTCTTATAATATCTCCCATTTTCAGTCTCTTTCACCTATGGTCATACCTAGAAACTTACTGATGGTAATATATTCCCTTCAAAGAATTTCTCTCTTTCATAACAAAGCTTTAAACTTCTTTATCCAGTTCGTTTGGTCGTCCATCTCAGTCTTTGGTGTTGAACCCTCACATCCTACTAGTCATGTGGGGCTGAGATTGGGGGCATACATTCCTTCCCAAATACAAAGTACTATTGTAAAAATCCATCAATTCAATAACTTATTATGAATAATTCATCATCACATCTTTCATCCTTCATAGTCTTTGGTGTTGAGCCCACACTTCTTCCTAGTAGTGTGAGATTGGGAATGGAGTAAGGTGCCCTTACTCGTCTACGTCTTGTCTTTGGTGATAAACCCTTTCCTCTTACAAGTGGCATGGGTCAAAGCGTAGAGGGTAATTCTCATAAAATCATAAAAATATTACAAAATATTCAAAAAATAAATAAAACAAAAAACAAAACAAAACCAAAAAAAGACAAAAAGGGAATTCACTCGCCTATATTTTGCCTTCAATGATGAGCCCTTGCTTCTCACTAGTAGCATGGGTCAAGGCATAGGGAGTCATTTCAAAAATACAAAATCTTACAGTGCTTACAAATTATATAATCCCCAAAGAAGTAATTTAGATGCCTAAGTGAAGAGAGAATTATCCCTTCACCTCATATCTTACCAATCAACAGGCTACATAACTGTCTAAGCCTAGCACGTGACTCATAAAGTGAAAGCCATTTTTAAAATTGGTTCGGTACCATTATGAAGAACGAAGTCACAATTTCCCAAAGGGATTGTTGTTGGCATTTGTCTCTATATTCACTATCTACCTCCTACGTCCTTCTTGATTCTCGTTGATGAGCCCACACATCTTACGAGTTGTGTGGAGTCAAGAATGGAGCTGGACTTCTTTTCATCATATCATCACCACCATATCCTGCTAATGGAAAGAGAATTTGTGTTATTCTGAGCATAATTTACAACACAGATTTCGGTACATATGAGTAATATCCTAGTTTATCACCTCTAAAAAATAAGTCTGCACTCTGGTCCTAAACTGCCAATCACAGTGTAAAAATCCACAAATAGTGTGAAAATCATCAAAAATCTAAAAATCCAAAAACATCTGAAAATCTTCAAAAATCCAAAAACATTATAAACAATAGTCCAAAATCTAGCAAAACAATTAGAACTCATCAAAAATCCAAAAACATTAGAAACACTCTTCAAAAATCCGAACACATTTGAAAATCGTCAGAAAAAAAAATAAAAATCAAAAACTCAAAAATCAAAATAAACAAATAAAAAAATAAAAACGACTATAAAAAATCCAAAAAACAATAGAAAATCTATATATATATCATAAAAAAATAAAAATGTTGTAAAATCACAAAAACTCTAAAAATACCAACACAATTCAACCTTTGAACTATTAACCCCAACGAATGATCCAATCATTTTATGACTACCGAATTCAAAACACTTCTCCTCGCATGAATCCTCACTTGGGGAAAATCCGGATCTCATTGTTTCCTTGTTTGAGGAAAATGACCCAATACTTTACTATGTCCTTGTATCCCTGCTTAGGGGCACATCCAATCAATCCTCACTATGGAACACGTTAGGGATATGTTTATTGGTTCTTGTGTTGCAATATTAGTTCTAAATTATTAATTACTTTCTTGTATCTTGATATATTACAGGGGGCATCTTGATTTTATGTATCCTGATGTTCTCTCTAATATTCTTATATTATCTGATTGCTTGTCGAACTGGGGCATCATATTTTCTTGATGGTCTCTGTCTATGCTATCACACATATTACAGTCTAGTCATCCTAATATTTTATATCACGATACATCTTATTATGTGTTATATTAAAATTAAGATGCTTTTCATCATGTGAGCATCTTCCTACATGATCAACATATTACTTTGCACCCCATCCATTCACCCATACTAATACATTCCCCAGTTTGGGAATCCTACTTGATCACCATTGCAGTTTGCGAATCCTACTTGACGATCTTTCTCAAGTAACATTCACTATCCAGCAGCTCCTCCTCCCCCACCATGCTCACCATGTATTTGATCCATTCATCCTCACTCCTCATTTTTACTCCTTCGCCACTTATCTCCATATTACCCTTCTCACCATTCCTGTCCCCTCTCACCCATTTGTATTTTTTCCTTTCATCCTTTTGCTTTCCGCTTAACAATCTTACTTAATAACCCCTTCTATATGAAATCCTCAGTGGAAGTTTACCATCCCCTTAAGATCTTCCCATTGTAGAAGCTTCTTCACCACCTCCCCTCTCATAAAACAACACTCACCACCACACACATCTTCCCATTCCACCTCTTCTGCTTCTCACTCTCGCATCATTATTCTCACCATGAGGGCATCCCAATTAAGGATTCCCTTCACACTCTCCACCCTTCACTACATATATTCCATCATCCATCCATGTTACACTCCTTTGTTTCCTTTCTTTCTTGTTATCACCTCATCTTGTATCCTATTCCAATTAGGCATACCTCACTCACTCTTTTCTCATCCTTCCCCAAATCTGTCTTATGCCTAGTCATCCTACTTATACGCTCTCATAGTATGGAAAATTCACTTGAGGGTTCCCCTTCAGTCCATTTTGTCATACCCTATTCCCACCAACTCTATCTTCATCCTTCTTCTTCTTCAGCTTGGCGATCTTAACCATTCCGGCCGCATGACAATCTTACTTAAGATTTCCACTTAAGGTTGATCTGCCCTATGGCCTTCCCCCATCCCATCATATTTCCCCCATCTTATTTCTCCCACCTCTCTTCATGATCATCATCTTCAACCTACCATTCCACCCCTATCCCCTATATCATTTTGTCTTTCTCCTTGCATATCATCCCTGTCGGTTAGGTGATCTTACAAAACCTCTCTGACAGCATGGCGATCTTAGTTAAGAGATTCTCTTAAACATGACATGTAATCTTACACTCACCTATCACTCTACAATCTCACCATCCAACTTTCCTCTTCATTCCCCATCATCAAATCTTTTTACCACCACTATCACCCTCCTCTGCTTGGCAATCTTACCACTCACCCGGCATGGCAATCTCACTTAAGAGTCCCTCTTAAGGATAATCTGTCTCCTTGCCTTTCCCCATCACTACACACCCTTCACCCTTCACTTTTTCTCAGCATTCCCCATTATGACATCCTTTCACCTCCTTTTCCATTCTTGCAAACGCCACTTCTTGGTTGGCCACGTGTCATCTCCAGTTTCACTCGCTTGGCAATCTTACTTAACCACTTCCATCACATGACAATCTTATGTCAGGGTCCTCCCTCCGCTTAACTTGTCATCGTGAACTTCTCCCCCACCTCATTCTTCGTTGATCACTTCTTCCACCTGGTATCTCCTACTACCCACTTTTCCCTCTTACTATTATCCTTTCTCCACATATCCTCTTACAACATACATCTAATCTCTTCCATCTACAATCACGTTCTTTTCCCCCATTTTCCCCTTCTTGATCCATCATCCTTCATACCGTTTCTTCCCATTCTTTTCAAGTCTTGGTTCTTCATCCTCACCTCGTTCATCCTCATCACCCGTATCCTCTCCTTGCTTTCACCTAATCCCAACTCATCCCTCCCATTTTCTTTACTCTTTCCACTTCATCTTCCCAAATCTCTCCCACATTTCTACCCACACACACATTCACCATTATTGTTAACATTCCTCTATAATTATTTCGTCATCATCTTCTATTCCCACACTAATAATTGTAAGTGGGATTTCCCTAAATATCATCAATCCTCATTCCGCATGACCTCATTCACTCCCTTGGACCTTCTAGAGTTTCCCTTCATTCCTTTCCTCATCTAATCCCACCACTCATTATAAGGGGGCTTTCCCTAACGTCCCATTGTTGGCATTACCCTTTCCAATCCTCGTTAGCTTTCTCCTTTTCTTCATTTTTTCTCTCACCCTTCCCCACCACTCATTGTAAGGGGGATTTCCCAAACGTCCCCTCATTGACATTTCCTCTTCTATCCCCCATTCTCTTTTTTTTCCTATTCTTTTCCCTCAATCCCACCCTTTCTTGTCTCTTCTTACCCATCTCTCCATCTTCTCTTTGCCCTCTTAAATATCTTTACTATCTTCATCATACATCCTTTTTCTATTTTTATCATCATCTTAGTATCCTCATTTCATGCATCTCCACATCTTTTCCAATCGATGTCATTCCTCCCCTCTTTCTTCTCTGAACATTCCTTATACTGTTCTCTTTCCAGTTATTACCCCCTTTCTATATTTCCTTCTTTCTACATCATTTTATTTGTTATCCTCTTCTCTCTCCCACCCCTCGTCTTATTTCCCTTCCCATGTATCATATTCTTCCCCTTTTTCCATCACACTTCCCCATTGATAACCTAGCTCTTCATTGTTGTCCTATCTTTTTTATCATACCACCCTCCACATGCATCTCCATACGGTCTGTACCATATTCTTTTCCTTGGTCTTCCTCGCAATGACACGATTGCTTCAATCTTCTCCCTGTATTCGCTCTATCTTCCTTTCCTCTCCCCTAATTTTCACGTTTCTTCTGACCACTTCTTCTTTTCTCTACCACCCCTACCTTTTCGTTCATTCTGTATTTGTTTCTCTTCTTTTCTCTATTCTTTTTCACACTTTCCTCACCCTCATAGTTTCTTTTTTTTCTCCGTTCTACTTCTTCTTTCATCCTCTTTCCATTTTCATCCATTTCACCCCCTACTCCCACCTCATTTTCTCCTTCTTATTTATCCTTTCCCATTTCATGCTTTTCTCAGCTCTATTATTTCTTTCACTTTCACGCATCCCTCTTTACTATCTCTATTGCTTCCTTCATTTTGCACATCTCTCTATTTTATCCCTTCACCCTCTACTCTATCATTTTCCTATTTTTGTCTTATTTTTCCTTCATCATTCCCTTCTTCCCCTATCATCCCTCTCTTTTATTTCTACCTCTTTCATTCCTTTTTTTCCCCTCCCCTATCTCCCTTACTCTTCTCGTAATCAACACCCAATCCTATCCATTCTCTTTTCTCTTTCCCATACACCCTCACACCTAGCATTCAAGGTTGATTGAATCCTTTCTCTATTTACGTCATGCGGTCATTTCAATCTCTTCCACTCCATTATCATCCTCTTCTCCAAAGAATTCATTTCTCTTTTTTTCGAGAGTTCTCTCATAGATTCCATTCTCGTCAATCCTCTCGAGGGGCCATCACCAGATTTATCCATAATCACATCTTCTCAGGACATTTTTGTCTTGGAGGATACTATGACATCCATCACTCACCACTTTCTATTCTCTCCAACAAACATTCTCTCTACCTTTTGCTTAAGAAAATTAGATTGAATTCTTCCCCCATCCCATCTACTTTATTTGAAAGGACACTACTTTCATAGTACCCTTCCAAAGAGGGGAAAATGTAAACACCCTAATTTCACATCTTTCCTGAATCAATTAGTTTCCGTTCCTCATTTCCCACAAAAATACACTTCAAATTAATCAAATATAGCTTGATTAATTATCCATTTCAAAATCCAAAAAATAACCTAATCCTCACCACATGTCATTATTCTCCATGTTTTTCTACTATTGAATTAAAAATTCAAATTCAAATCCTCACCTACCCTTCATGGTCCCCACTCACCTGAAATCCTCCACTTATGAATTAAAAATCTAAAATCAAATGCTCACCCATTCTTCGTGGTCCCCACTCACCTAATCTTGCCCACATTTTCAAACCATGATTACTTAAATTACTCTAAGTTAATCACTCCCCCAGGCTATAAATACAACATTACCCCTCCCCTCTAAAGACACGGAGAATAAACTTGAATGCCTTATTTAAGTTCTTGCATCCTTTGAGCAAAGAACATCCTTCTGCCTCGTCCTAATGCCCAAATAGCCTCATAATCCTTTTTCCCATCTGGTGTAAAGTAAGAGGATCGTTGTTGTAGGAAGGCCTTGCTCCATCTTGAAGAAAAACACCTACATATCACACAATCAGGGCTCAATCTAAGTTTCCTAGCCCATTCCGAGGTTTTCTACGGAATGTGAAGGAGGAGGTATGATTATTTGTATTTTACTTCGTTGTTAGAAGTGTATTTTTCCTAGCTTATAATTTGCTTGAACACCTTTTGGAAACCTGTATAACAATTGTATTAGTAGTTTTTGACTTCATTTTTTATTCCTCCTTTCTTTGACAAGTGTGGTGTTTTGGTCCTGTATGACGATTTTAGTAGTTTTCCATCAAAAGAGTAAACATAATTTCTGATTCTCCAGATCGTCCAAGGACATAAGAGAAGAGCATACGTGATGTTTCCAAAATCCAAAAAGATATCGAATGGAAAAATACTTTAATTCAAACACACCAAGTTAACCAATTCAAACTCAAATATTCCTAACAACCTCAAAGCATCAAAAGGACCTAAGAATCATTTCTGATTCCCAAGATCACCCTAAGGGACGCGAGGGAAGACCATACGCAATCTTATTCCTATAAGTAAACATGCAAAGTTTATCTAATCAAGTAAAATCATGTAAAAACACCCTGCAAAGATGAGTATTTCATTAGATAAAACCTGCAAGAATGTTAGCACCTCAACACATTAACCTCAAGAAAACAAAAAGACACATGCGCCCCTATTTTGGTGTCTGCGCACAGGTTAGGGCGTATACACCACTCTGTGCATTTCTAGATTTTCTTGTACCTGTGCCACCCGAGAAGCATGTATGCCACCAAAAGAACGTATGCACTAATATGTGTTTATCTAGATTTTTGTGTACGTGTGCCACCCGAGAGGCTTGTGCGCCACCAGAAGGATGTATGCACTACCTTCGATAAAATACACGCTTAGTTTTGCATAGAACACTTGTGCTACTAGAAAAGCATGTGTGCTACCGAAAAAGTGTGTGCACCACCACTTTGTAAAATAGTCTCAGATTCTGACAGAACACTTACACCACTAGAAATGTGTTTGTGCCACTAAAACAGCGTGTACACTCAGGTTACGGTGTATGCACTGGTCTGACAGGTTTTGCATTATAGTGAAGGTACAGTATGAAATGGTGTCTATGCCTAGGTTAGTGCATCTGTGCGTGGGTTAGGGTATGTGTGCCGGGGTTAGTGCGTCTGTGCCAAGGTCAATAGACTGAGATTCAGGTTTTGATAGTGCACCTGTGCCACCAAAAATGTGTTTGCGCTCTTGTTAGTGCGCCTGCGCCACTCCTGTAACCAAAACAAGACAAAAAATACAACAAAGCTCAAAATACTTCAAATTTTGGCAAGTTAGCTTTAAAATGGCAAGAACCCATTAAAATGATGGCTATGAGCAAGAAATTACACATATAAAATTAGCAAAAATTATAAGAAAATGGACATTGATTACTGTTGAGGTCGAATCGCAGCACCCCTGAATGTCTGCAACACGATGGGTTGAGACTCTCAGTGCGATTGCATAACATGGAGCTTTTCCCAAGTGTGGGACCTTGCGAAATCGGAAAAGCTCTCCGGATGAAGGCCGGTTCCTATTCCTCTGTTCAGATGCACACGTAAAAAATGCAGAGGGTTTACTCAAAACCTAAACTAACTTGCCAAGGAGACAGGGTAAGAAGATGCATAAAATAAAACCTAAACTACAAAGGTGATGCACCGAGGAATGAAGAACACCTGTCTTGCCAAATAAACACAGACCATTAAAATGTAATGCAAGATCATGCACAGATAACAGATTTGCAGTGAAAGATCAGGAAGATGCAAATAAACACAGAGAGGGTTGATAATCATCCATAGACATGCATTATTTTCTCCAAAGATTGATACAATACACCACAAAATGCCAAGAGACAAGGTTGCATTACAGTTTTAGATAGGAGGTTTGAACTCCACAGATTCACCTGCCAAAGAGAAGAAGGGAGGGGCAAAACAAGAATGTCCAACCTTTAGAAAGAAGCCCCTCCTTACAATTTATAGGAAAAATGAGAGAGGGAAGAGAGATAAATTCCAAATCTACCCCAACCACCGCAGGTTGTATTTAATTCATCTCATTATGGTGGTAGGTGAGAACCCTAGCGACCCCCAAAAGTGGCTAACTATATTTTTAATTTTTAAGAAATTTTTCTCACCCAATTAAAGATATCCAGTCATAGTTGGACAGAGGACCTTGTAAGCTTTCCAGAAAGTCCAACCTTGCATGAATCCGAGCTCCCAGTCAAAAGTTATGGCCATCTGAATATCTGCGCCAGGGTCTGCTTCCTGTCAGCACTCAAAATGTTGCGCCTTTAGAAGGTGCGCCATAGGCGCATCCGTGTGTGTGTCGACATCCTCTTATGTGCACCAAGGCACAACTTTTTCCCTGTTAACACTCATTGTCGTGTGCCATTTCCGTGCACCAAGGGCGCATCCTTTACCCTGTCGACATCCATTTCTGTGCGCCACTTTCCTGCGCCTTGGCGCATACATTTTAGTGTCAACACTCATTTTTGTGCGCCATTTCTATGCGCCAAGGGCACATACATTTCATTGTCGACACTCATTTCTGTGCGCCATTTCTGTGTGCTAAGGGCGCATACATTTCATTGTCAACACTCATTTCTGTGCGCCATTTCTATGCGCCAAGGGCGCATACATTTCATTGTCGACACTCATTTCTGTGTGCCATTTCTGTGCGCTAAGGGCGCATACATTTCATTGTTGACACTCATTTCTGTGCGCCATTTCTGTGCGCCAAGCGATAAATGTCAGGGATTTGAGCTTCTTTGATCTCTAGAATCTTTTGCTTGTCTATATCTACCTGGGGAAGATATATACAACAATTACTACATGTGCATATCATAAGTTAGCCAAAACAATGAAATTTAAACTAAAACATCAAAGGACTAGGTCTCAATGGGCGTGCCAAATGTGTGCATAGTTTTTTTGTGCTTTAAGCTAAATTAATGAAAAATAGAAACTAACACCTAGTAGCCCTAATTAACAAAGCTTAAAACAAAGCACAAAGCACCATCAAGATAAGAATTAAGCAAGGTTAGACACTAACATTTATCATATTAAAACTTTAAAACTTAATATGCTAATTACCTAAATCCTCTATTCTTTTAATTAACAATGAATAAATGAATGAACCTATGTAAGTTCCATGATAATCAAATAGGTTGCTCTATGATATTCCAAGAACCTAGGATTGGGGGCTTATCAAAGTTGGGCTACAAGACCCTTTTGACGCCTCTCATATGACCTAAGCTCTTTTGGCTAGAAAAGAGGCTTAACTCTCTAAGTGGTGAACTCTCAAGAAAACAAAGGAAAGCTTTTAGTCTATTTTTCTATATGCTTTGCTTTTGTCTTCTCAAGAAGTTTAGGTGTAGGTATGAAGGTAGAAAGAGGACTCCTTATATATCCCAATGGATAAAGGAAACAATTCATCCCTTTGCATGTGGGATAAAAGGTAAAAAAAATTAGGAATGGATAAGGTTGCTTTATAAAAGGTAACCTTACTTTTAGAAGGGTTTAATTTATACTTAGCAAGTCATGGGAGTTGGAGGGTGCTTTAATTAATCAAAGGTGATTAAACTAATAGGTAGGTGTAAGCTTATAGAAGATAATTAGAGGAATATTAGTATGATTTTAGGCTATTAGAAGGGGATTAAATCAATTAAATATTGATTTATTGGTTAAAATGAAAGGGAAAACTAATTAATTTATTATAGATAGAAGGGGTGATTTATTAACAGAAGGTCGTTAATTAGGGTATTTTTTTGGATAGGAGACATAATTAATTAGCGTAGTGTAATTAATTAATGACGATAAGAGAGAATACGAGTGCTTTTTGACGATATGTCGCCAATTTGCAAGAAGGGAGATAATTAACGCAATTTAAGTATTTAAATTTCTCGGGCGTAATTATGGGTGTCTACAGTATTGTATTGGGAATATTAACTCCCATAATTTTCTTGTTTATATGTTGTTGGGTTTGTTAAACTCATATCACTATTTTGTTATGGCTTTGAAAATCCTATATATATTTCATCCCTCTCCTTTTTTTGTAAACTTTGATTTTGATAACCAATAAATTCACTCTTGATTTCTTATTCACATCCATTTAATAAATATTTGAAATTAGGTCATCCAAACTTAACTGCATTATA
The DNA here is from genome assembly GCA_019776745.2 of Taxus chinensis. NCBI lineage: Eukaryota > Viridiplantae > Streptophyta > Pinopsida > Cupressales > Taxaceae > Taxus > Taxus chinensis. The sequence goes on along the minus strand of CM034146.1, from coordinate 883,917,240 downwards.
AGGGAATAAAAACATCACATTAAAGAGTTGGATAATAACCCCCCATCTCCCTCTCCTCTCCCTCCCAAAAAAAGGGCCTCCTTTGAACATTCCAAACTTTAATGTAAAATTATAGAGAGTTGACCTATTTATAAAAATCAAAATGGAAACCCTATCAAGATCTCCTTAAACATTCAAACCATTATACTAATCATTAGAAGTAAGAGATAAAACAATATATACATTGAATTATTTACAACACAATTATTACTAGTAATCCCATGCGTGAAATGTAATGTAGACACTGAAAGGCATTTGTTGAAGAAGATAATTTTGAGGGAATAAAAAATTGCAAGAGGAAGATGGTTGATGGAGAAGAGGATTGAGGGAGGAAAAGTTTGGGGGCAAAAAAATTGTTCAGGGGAATTTATGTAAAAATCTCCTTTCTTACAAGAAGACACATATAAACCAAGTGGCATTTTGTGAATCAATTGAAGGATAAAGGGAGTATGGTGAAAATATCTCAGAAAGCATGACCTTTTCAATCAATACTCTTAATGTCAATAGTTGTTATTTGTAATGTCGTGTCTTGCATTTTATGGGTAGTTATAATACTTGTTAAATTTAGAGGATTTTTCTTGCACATGTTATGAGACACTTTAGAGATAGTGCCATATGGGGGGGACTTAGAATCTATGTCAAAAATATTTGATAAACATAAAACATGGTTGGTAATGTGGTATTACACCATATTTGTAGACCATTATCTTAGGCCACTATCCACACTTTCCCAAGAAACAACATATATCATCTGTAAGAGTTTCCTTGAGGATTTTTTAGTTAACACCTCGTCCTCAAGTCTCTTCTTCTCATTATTGATGAGGACTTTGTAGTGTTTGGTGTTGAGACCAACATCAATGCTCCATCAAACAAATGGTGTTATGTTTATTATAAAATGTTGTAGAATTATGTAGCCTATAATGATAATACAATGAATCTTCCCACAAGTATGTCTCTCCAAAAAAAGGTGTGCCACAGGGATGGTAGTGATAGGGATATACGTCGACGCCCAAATGAATCCAAGTAGCTATTATTTATGTTGCTCAAAATAATGGCATTTTTGACATGCTCACAATCATAGTGGTAATGGTTTTACCCCATCGTCTCTATTTTACCACTTATTTGGTCTTCAAATCATTCAACTAAGATACTCATATAATGGTTTATTCGCTTCCTTCTTTCAAATATAATGGATATTATGTAATGTAAATGATGCACAAATTTGGTAAGTCAATATCAAATAGAGACGAGGTAAATCAACCTCAAAGAAACGTGTCATATCGTTCAATGAACTCAAATGTAGAAAATATGATGTGTTGGAGGTCAATGACGATTCCTATGCAACCACCCTAGAATATACCAACGAAGATGCTGATGTTTTATCTTTAGGAAATGAAAATGAGGTTACTGAAGTGATTAGATATGAACTCAAAACTATATGGGTGGAAATATAACATAGCCAAAAGGCATCCATAGTTTTGGAACATTTGGTGGAAGCCACATGCCACTTGTGAATCGAGAAATATGGTGAATATTTTTACATAATCAACACATGCATATAGTAAAAAAATGTCCCTTTATTTTTCTTGATGAGTGCAAAATAAAAAAAAAAACTCAGAGTGTCTGGACTCCAATGGAATTCAAAAAAATCATGGTTTCATTTCCCTTGTTAACATTTACATTCTAAGTGTCCATACTTGGCCTTATGTGTATTTTTATATTTATACAAAAATCAAAGCATAACCGCATATAGTTATGAATTGAGATATTAATACTTGATACAAACAATTGTCCTATTTAAGGCAATGTTTATTGAGTATTAAATCTTTCTTAAGAGATGAAAAGTTGAAAAATCTTACTTGTTAATGGTTTCGCAAATTATGGGGATTTTTTCAATTACATTATTACGTGTTTCAATAACATTAGTGTAAAACTAATTCCAAAAAATTGTAAACACAATAAAAATAAAGAATACTTTTAAACATAAAAAACATGGTTTATTAAAATTAAATTTTGATACATATTGTAAGCATGGAAAAAAAATGGTTAATTTAAACTGTTATCAATAAAATATATTTTGAATACATCAGAATGTAGTGGGTAACAATTTTAAGGTTGTTGGAGTTGTAGTTTACAATGAAATATATGTTATCTTAAATTGTTTAAAGTTTGTGTGATGGGGAGTAGTGAACAACATAGTACAATTACAACATCTAACAAAAAACAATTCCTATTATGCCTTGATGGATGTCCATACCTTAGTACAAAGCTCTTATTTTTTTATGGGCCACAAGTATGCTGGTAAAGGTGAGATTATTAGGTTGAATATCCACTCGTTGCATTTAGTGAAATAGTCTCTATGAGTCTTGATGATGACCATATCTTCTGTAAGATGCAATTATGATATGCCATGAAAAGATACCATCTTATTTCATTTGGTAAACCATATGGCATACATCTACTAAAGTTCCCATTATGAAGTTTATATGTTCCCAAGGCCTTTTCAACAAACCTATTTTTGTGAATATGCTTAAATTAATCCATTCCATAAGATGACATCTCTTTGGGGAATTTTCTCAAATAGTTCACATGATCTATGTATGATTCTGAATTTTACATACCTATTAAACAAAATAGCTATAACCACAACATTTGACAAAACCACTTCCTACAATGCCTAGAATAATGTCTACTTGTTTCATTTAGTGAAATAGTTTGTATGGATCCTATTAAGGATATATGGTCAAAATATTCACATGACCATAGTAAGGCTACCCATAAGGCTTTGGTTGGTTGCTGGTAGGCCATAGTGGGTAGGTTGTGGCTTCTAAAAAAATTGTTTCTATTGATTTTATAAGGCTAACAATCCTGAAAAATGCCATGTCTAAATATCCTTGTTGCCATTTGTCGGTGATTAATAAGAAACTTACAAATATAGCTATAAATATACCTTTTAAATATCGATTATGTATAGTTAAAAGGTATAAAAAAGAATAGTGCAGTGTGTGACATGTCAGATAGTGAGACCGAAATTCTGATGCAAGTGTGCATCACTCTAGGATTGTTGGTGTTAGAAATCATCAAGGATCCCTTCAAAAGTCATGGATATCAACTTCATTTGCAACCTTATGTTACACTTGGTGAGGGGTGAATCATTGGAAGAAAATATAGATTCACATGCTACCACATTTTGTAAACATATCATTTAGCATGTTTACAATCCAAACACGTGCTAAAAGTATCTTCTTCATAATGTTTCAAAGGATGTCTATTCCCTATTTCGAAGCTCCATTTCTGGCATAGGCTTGCAACATGCTAGAATTTTTTTACCAATTATATTGTATACCTATTGGTTATTGGCATAGAAGTGATGACCATTCCATAAAACATAGGACTCTCCAATTATGACATGACACGTGTACGATAGGGATAAGTCCATATGTCAATGAAAAAATGTATCACAACCATTTATTCCTTTTCCACATGTCAAAATTATCCCGAAACAATCCATTCTGGAAAATGTCTTTCAATGTAAATATATATGAAATTGGTTTACCTGGCCTCGACCACCACTTTAGGAAGTCCAAGTCATAGGAACAATTCCCAATTTATTTTTTGAAGAAGTAAGTGGTCTGTTATACACCATTGAGAGGATATACAGAGGCAAGGGAGTTGTTAAGTGTTATATATCTATAGCTTTGGGTCACTTTCCTATAAGCTAACAAAAATACAAATGAAATTACATTAATTTATTTCACATTAATTATAGGGATAATATATACATAAGAGGCTTAAATGATTACTACAGAAAACATAATAAGTATTAATGCCAAAAAACAAGAATAAAAAGTGGTCAAGCACAAATTCCCCTTATAATGTTGTTTGGCATTTTCTCAAGTGGAATGCCCCCTCCAAAGGATCCTAACCCTTACACACGTTAGTAGCAATCAATATGGTCAATTTTTGACAAATTTTAACTTAGCAAATGGTGTGGTGCAGGGGTCGGGTACGTGGGTGATATAGCAGAGGTTCTATGTTCGATTTTGGCTAAGTGTTGTGAAAACATACGTGACAGATAAGGTCTTCTACCCCCTCCCAAATTTGACAACATCTAACTATACATAATCTTTACATAAACGGAGGACCCTAACCCTCATGCACGTTGGTAGCAGTCAATGTGGTCAAATTCTGACAAATTTCAACGTAGCAAATGGTGTGGCGCAGTTGTGGGATATGTGGGTGATCAAGCAGAGGCCATGTTTTCGATTCTGGGTAAGTGTTGTGCAAACATACGTGATATATAAGGTCTTCCGTCCCCTCCCAAATTTGACAACATTTAACGATACATTATCTTTACATAAACGGAGGACCCTAACTCTCACACACGTTAACAGTAATCAATATGGTTAAATTATAACAAATTTAAACGTAACAAATGGTGTGGCACAATGGTGGGTACGTGGGTGATGAAGTAGAGGTCATCTGTTTGATTTTGGCTAAGTGTTGTGCAAACATACGTCATAGATAGACAACATCGATTTTGGCTTAGTGTTGTGCAAATATACGTGATAGATAGACAACATCTAATGATACATGGGAAGTTTTGGGATTGTATTTTCCAAACCGGATTGATCCGAGATATTTGATATAGGAGGAAGGGAATTAGATTGCTTGATTTTGCAGCATTCTTACAACCTTCCACATGGCATCAAAATGCAGTGCTTCACATTTAAATGGTGTTCTTCAACAATGTTAAGCAGTCTTCTCTGGTGTTGGAGTTGTATTACTTTTTCATTGTATTCTACGTCCTGATGCTCTCCCATCACACCTATAGAGAAGTCTTCTGTTGGTCTCCTCCAAACTGAGATATACATTTCCTATCTTCCGCTCGTAAGACAAATCGGAAAACTACATCTATGCTTCGGCATTAGCATTAGCATTGAATAAATGTGTTTATCGTTTATAAATGAGTACTGAATGAAAGGTTTTAGACTAAGTTCACCCTTAGTTACCCTTCAATGCCGCATCATTGTGATAGCTTCTTTCCACATTTCATCGAGTCATTGAAAACTAAATTACATCCACGAGCTTAGATCGAGTTTGGTTTTTCTTGCATTGAACCTATCATTTCCTTTGGCATTAGCTTATTTTCTTTGACTATCATTCTTCTATCTGAATCATAATTTCAACCTTGATGTTCACAGTATTGAACAAATATGGCATTATAGGGGCAAATATATGAATTGTTTTAGCTGTGAAGGGCTCAAGTTGGAGAAATTTTGTCAATTAGCAAAGAGAAAAGGTTAGGAGGTTGTTATCCTAGGAGATTCATATAATCCGTCCTCCCTAAAATATAGAGACGAAGATGTTGATGTTTTCTATTTGGGAAATGAAGACAAATTCAATGAAGTGATTAGATATGAACTCAAATCTCTATGGGTGGAAATATAACATAGCCAAAAATCATCCATAGTTTGGGAACAATTGGTGGAGGCCACATGCAATTTGTGAAGCCACATAGATGGTGAAGATTTTTACATAATATACTTTAATGGAATTTGAAAAACTCATGTCTTCATTTACCTTTTTAACATTTCCATTGTAGTTGGCTAGGCTTGGCTCCATGTGCACAATAATATTTATACAAAAATTAAAGCCTAACCACATATAGTTACGAATTGAGATATTAATATTTGATACAAACAATTGGCATATTTAAAGCAATGTTTGTTGAGCATTAAATCTTTCTTAAGAGCAGGCAAACTATTAAATCTTAATTGTTAGTGGATTTGTAAATTTTGGGGATTTTTTCATTTACATTATTATGTGTTTTAATAACATAAGCATAAAACTAATACAAAATATTTGTAAACACAATGAAAATAGAGAATACTTTAAAATATAAAAACATAGTTTATTAAAATTAAATATTGAACCATATTGTAAGCATGGAAAAATAGGACAAGTTAAAATATTATCAATAAAATATATGTTGAATACATCAGAACATTTTGGATAGCAATTTTAAGGTTGTTTGAGTTGTAATTTATAGTGAAATATATGTTTATCTTAGATTGTTTTAAGTTTGTGTGATGGGGAGTAGTGAACGACATAGTACAACTACAACATATGACAAAAGCAATTCCTATTGTGCCTTGATGGATGTCCATACCCTGACACAAAGCTCTTAGTTTCTCATTGGCCACAAGAATGCTGGTAAAGGTGATATGATCAGGTTGAATATCTATTTGTTGCATTTAGTGAAATAGTCTCAATGACTCTTGAGGATGACCACACCTTCTATAAGATGCAATTATGACATGCTGTGAAAAGATACCATGTTATGTCATTTAATAAAATGCACGATGTACATCTACTAAAACTCCTTTTTTGACATTTAAATGTTCTCAAGGACTTTTCAACAACGCTATTTTTGTGAATATGCTGAAATCATTGCATTCCATAAGATGACATCTCTTTCAGGAATTTTCTCAAATAATTCACATGCCCTAGATATATGATTCTACATTTGACATACATATTAAACAAAATACCTACAACAACAATATCTGACAAAAACACTTTCTACAATGCCTAGAGGGATGTCTACTTTTTGCATTTGGTGAATCAATTTATATGGATCCTACTAAGGATATAGTCGAATAGTTCACATGACCACTGTAAAGCTACCCCTAACCTCTACCCCTAACCTTTGATAGTGGTGGATTGGGTTGATTGCTAGTAGGCAAGAGTAGGTAGTTCATGGCTTCCAACAAATTTGTTTCTAGTGATTTGATAAGGCAAACAATCTAAAAAAATTCCATGTCTGAATATCCCTAACACCATTTATCGGTGATTAATAAGAAACTTACAAGTAAAGCTAGAAATTATTAAATATCTATAGTTAAAAATCATAAACAAGTATAATGCAGTGTGTGACATGTTAGATAGGGTGGCTAAAATTCTAAATCAAGTGTGCATCACTATGGGATTGTTGGTGTCAAACATCAACAAGGAGCCCTTGAAAGGCTACATCATCAACTTCATTCACAACCTTATGTTGCACTTGGTGAGGGGTGAATCACTGGCAGAAAAAAATAGATTCAAATGCTACCACATTTTGTAGACATATATGTTAGTGAGTTTGTAATTCAAACATCTATCAAAATTCTCTTCTTCATAATGCTTCGAAGGATGTCTATTCCTTATTTTGAAAACCCTTTTTTGGCATAAGTGTACAACATGCTAGAATTTTTTAACTAATTAGATTGTATGCCTATTAGTTGTGGACATAGAAATGATGACCATTCCGTTAAACATAGGACTCTCTAATAATGACATTCCATGTGTGCAACAGAGATAAGTCCATATGTCGATGGCCAAATGAAACACGACCATTTCTTCCTTTTCTACATGTCAGAGTTAGCCCCTTACAATCCATTATAGAAAATTCCTATATATGTGTGTATGTGTGTGTGTGTGTGTATATATATATATATATATATATATAATTAATTGGTTTACCTTGCATCGACCACAAATTTAGGAAGTCTGGTCACATAGGAACAATTCCCAATTTATTTTTCGTAAAAGTAAATGGTCGACTATACACCATTGAGAGGATATAAAGGGGCGAGGGAGTTTCTTTGGGTCACTTTCCTATAAGTAAACAAAAATATATATGAAATTACATTAATTATAGGTATAGTATACACATAAGAGGCTTACAAAATAACTACATAAAGTAGAGTAAGTATTGATGCCGTAAAAGAAGAATAAGAAGTGGTCAGGCATAAATTCGCCTTGTAACACCGAAAGGCATTTGCTCAAGTAGAATGCCCCCTTCCAAATTTGACAACATCTAACGATGTACATAATCTTTACATCAACGACCATGTCAACAGTTGAAAGTTTTGGGATTTCATCACGTTGCAGTGATTTTCCGAACGGGATTGACCCGAGCTATTTCTGACAAGCGGAAGAGAATTAGATTGCTCCGATTTTTTGGAATTCTTGAAACCTTCCACATGACATCACATTTGAATGGGTTTGAGTGGTATTACTTTTGCAGTGTATTCACACCTGTAGATCGGTCTTCTATTGGTCTTCTGCAATGGCATCGGCATTTTCATTGAATAAATGTGTTTATCGTTGATAAATGACTATTGAACGAAAGCTCTTAGACCGAGTTCACCTTAGTTACCTTCCAATGCCTCAGTACAGTGATAGCTTCTTTCCACATTGAATTCAGGCATTGACAACTATATTACATCCACGAGCTCAGATCTAGTTTGTTTTTTCTTTAACCAAGTCTATCATTTCCTTTGACATTAACTTATTATCTCAGCTAGCATTCTTCTATCTGCATCGTAATGTAAACCTCGATGTTGAAAGTATTGAACATATATGACATTATAAGCGCCAAGATATGGATTGTTCTAGCTGTGACGGGCCCAAGATGGTGAAATTTTTTCAATTGATGAAGACAAAAGGGTAGCAGGTTGTTACTGTAGGAAATTTAGAGACACCCTCTGACCGAAATGGCAAAGCTGTGAATTTTCTGTTGGTTAAGGAACAATCTACTTTAGATTATTAGATCTCTATGCAACAATACTAGCAGAGAAAGATGCATGAAAGCGAGTGGTGGAATTGAATATGGTGGTGGTGAACTTATGTGTAGGTCAGGGCACCTATCAGTTGACAGCATGGAAGTGACACATACTAAATAACTTTTCAGACCTGTCAATTTCCTTGAACAATAATTCAAGCACTTTATTTGGGATCAGAGGCAAAAAAAAATCAAGCTGGAAACAAAGTTAACGTTGAAGTTTTTAGTAGTGATTGGATATTTGCAGCAGGAGCAGAGTTCTGTACTCTTATAATTCATTAAACAAAACGTCACATGAAACTATGCTAAATGAAGCTCTCGCTAAAAGTCATCCCAAAAACAGTCCCGTTATGGTTAGAATTAGCCTTGCTCACTGGGGTGAATTTGTAACCTGAATACCACCTCATTCTGCAATATACAAATTATTTGATTTAGATCTTTATTTGTACCTGAAGCGGGTTCAACGTTTCAGAGAGGCAGGAACTACTGCCTGCCGTGGTTTTGTTTGTTGTATGGAATAGAGGAGGAAGATTGAAGATAAGGAGGTGCTCTTTTTAGGGGTAATGTCTTGCTGTTAGACATGCAGAAATCATAGCCTAATATTTAGGGATTCTGTAGCTAGCATATAGGATTCTGTAGCTAGCATTTAGGGAAGTTATTTTGTAATTGACAACACACTGGATGATATGTGTATGCGCTAGCAAATGTTGTCCATCTGTAGGATGAAGAGTAGAGATAGGGTAGTTTGAGTTTGAGTTTGAATAAGACTCTGTTTATTGTTATTCTATAAAGATTGTATTCTCACATTTAGCAGAGCACAAGAAAATAAGAATAAGAAATAGATCAAAACCTGCAGTTGCATTTCTGTGTTCTGTTTTAAGAGTGCTAATAATTTTCATGGTATCCGAGCAGTGTTGGTGAAGTGTTGCTGCAGAGAAGTATCAGAAGTTTAAAGATAGAGATATGGCCACATTTGTTGCAGGAGATCCTCACAGGATGGTAGAACGATTTGATGGCGTTGGATTTAATCTCTGGAAGCTCAAAATGAAGATGTTGCTGCTGAACAAGGATCTACTCAATATAGTTGAAGGGACTAAGATTAAAACCACCCAGGATGCAGATCTGATCAGTAAGTGGGAATCAAAGGAAGGTAGGGCTCGTTCCTGTATACTTTTAAGTTTGAGTGATAATGTGCTTTTACATGTAAGTTAGGCAAAATCAGCAAAGGAAGCTTGGGATCAATTAATCAAGTTATATGAATCAAATGATGTTAGCACAAGATTATATCTTAGAAGAAGGTTTTTTCAGTTAAAGATGCAGGAAACACAAAAGATATCAGATTTCACAAATCAGTTTAAGTCTCTCAAAAATCAATTAGCAACATGTGGATCAGTGATTGCAGAAGAAGATGTTGTCATGTCGCTTCTTGGGAGTTTGCCAAAATCCTATTCTGGAAAGGTATTAGCACTAAGCACCCAATCTAACTTGGATTTGACAAAAGTAATAGCGGCACTACTTCAAGAAGAAATCAGAAGGAAGGATGGGGGCCTGAGTGATGAGAATCCTACAGCACTGTTTTCAACAGGATATAAGGGCAAAGCGAAAAGGAAGAGTGACAACAAATCACATCCCTCCCAGTCTATTGTCTCAAAGAATGGTAAAGACACAAAGGAGGAGAAAAATAAGGGAAATTGCTTTCATTGTGGAGCTCCTGGGCATTTTAAGAAACAATGTCGAAAGTGGTTAGCATGGGTAGAAGAGGTAAAGAAAAGGAAGGTTGCTGAAGCTAACATGACCTCAAGCAATGACCAAGAAAAAAAAAATTGGTTGTCACAACCCCAAGTTCTGATGTTTCTAATTGTTGGTATTTAGATTCAGGAGTAACTCAACATATGACACCTGAGAGAAGTTGGTTTATGGCATATATAGAAGCACCCAAAAGTAAGACTGTCAATCTTGGAGATGATAGCAAATGTGAGATGATCGGAATTGGAGATATTCCATTGCAAATGCCAGATGGTGGATACAAGAAAATCCAAAACGTATGGTATGTACCTGCTCTTGTCAAAAGTCTTTTATCAGTGAGAAAAATTACTGATGCTGGCATAATTGCACATTTTGACAGCAAGGAATGTGTCCTAAAGGATGTTGAAGGAATAATTGTTGCTACGGGAATCAGAGATGGCAATCTGTACAAGTTATGTGCAGCAGTACTTGATGTGGTGTTAACAGCAACAAATAATGAAATATTTGATTCAGTTATTTGGCATCATAGATTCGGACATGCAAATCCTCATTTGCTTCAAATGTTAAAATCAGAGCAGCTTGTGGAAGATTTTAATTTACATCTACCAGTTGAGTTGGGAGTGCGTGAAGGCTGTTGTTTAGGAAAGCAACATAGATTCCCCTTCCCAAAGAAAGGAGCAACACGAGCTAAGGAGAAAATGGAACTTGTACATTTAGATATATGTGGTGCAATGCAAACAATGTCACACAACGGGGCAAGGTATTTTATTACCTTCATTGACGATTCCTCTAGAATGACCTTTGTTTATTTTATCAAAAATAAATCATGTGCATTAGAGATGTTTAAGGTTTTTAAATCATTTGGTGAGAAGCAGTCACGAAAACTTTTGAAATGACTCAGATGTGATAATGGGGGTGAATATACCTCAAATGATTTCAAAATTTTATGTGCAAAAGAAGGTATCAAACTTGAGTATATTGTTCCTTATTCACCACAACAGAATGGTGTCGCTAAAAAAAGGAATAGGACTCTTGTTGAAAGTGCTAGATGCATGCTTAAGAGTAGTGGATTATCTAATGTTTATAGGGCTAAAGCAGTCTCCAGTGCAACATATATACAAAACAAGTTGCCAACTACTGCATTGCATAAGAAGATGCCTTATGAGGCATGGCATGGAAGTAAGCCAAGTGTCAATGATTTAAGAATTTTTGGTTGCATAGCATATGCACATATACTAGATGAAGAAAGAAGGAAGCTAGATGACAAAAGCAAGAAGTGTATAATGGTTGGATACAGTTTTAATTCAAAGGGATATCGAATTTATGATCCTATAACACATGAGATTCTAGTCAGAAGAGACGTCATTTTTGACGAAAATTTAGTTTTGCACAAATCAGTAGAGATGGAAAATGTTAAGGATTCAGAAACAAGGCCTTATGATCTCGGATCTGATGAAGAATCTAAGCATGAGAATTCTACTCTAGCAAGACCATTACAAGTTGCAGCCACATACCCATAGGAGATGTACAAGGAGAACAGCAGTTTCGTAGATCAACAAGACTATGGAAACCCACTCAAAAGGCATCAGAATCATATGCACTTAGTGTAGAAGTTGATGAACCACTCAGTGTTCAAGAAGCACCTCAAAGTATTTATGAAGCAGATTGGAGGCAAGCAATAGATGCTGAATATGAATCGCTCATAAAAAATCAGACATGGGAATTCATGATTCTTCCACTTGGAAGAAGAGTGGTTGGATGCAAGTGGTAATTCAAACAAAAGTACAAGTCTGATGGGTCGATAGACCGCTATAAGGCTCGATTAGTGGCAAAAGGATACACCCAAATTACAGGTTTGGATTATCATGACACCTTTTCTCCTGTAGTCAAGATAGCATTCATCAGAATTCTATTAGCAGTGGCAGCAACCTTGGATCTTCATGTACATTAGCTAGATATAAAAACTGCATTTTTAAATGGATTCTTAAAGGAAGAATTTTATATGGAACAACCAGAAGGCTACATACACGAAGGAAAGGAGAAGTTAGTATGCAAGCTTTAGAAAATATTGTATGGACTGAAACAGTCTTCAAGAGCATGGTATGAGCGTATTGATGGGTTTCTCCAAAATGAAGGATATATAAGTTGTAATGTTGATTCAAATGTCTACATAAAGCATATTGGTGAGTCTCTAGTCATCTTAGCCTTATATGTTGATGACACCATCATTGTGAGTAGTGATTTTAAGATGTTAGGCATGTTCAAGTCTCAATTAGCTGCAGAATTTGAGATGACTGATCATGGTGAGATTCATTATTGCTTGGGCGTTCAAATTTTAAGAGATAGGGAGAAGAGGAAAATCCATCTTAGTCAAGAAAGGTACATTAGGAACATTCTCAAGAAATTTGGGATGGAAAATTGTAAGCCAGTAAGTACTCCAATGGAAGTAGGAAACAAACTCTCACTGGACATGTGTCCCAAAACACAAGAAGAAGAAATTTATATGAGTATGGTTCCATATCATAATGCTGTTGGGAGCCTAATGTATGCAATGGTTTCTAACAGACCTGATATTACACATGCTGTAAGTATTGTGAGCCAATATTCCAGCAATCTTGGACCACAACATTGGGCAGCAGTTAAAAGAATTTTTAGATATCTACAAGGAACAACTAAACATGGAATAAGACTCAGTGGGAGTTCAGAAAATTCTCTGCAACTTACTAGATATTGTGATGCAGATTGGGTAGCGGACGTTGATAGTAAGAGATCAACTTCAAGGTTCTTTTTTATCCTTGGTGGAGGTGCAGTTTTGTGGGAAAGCAAGAAACAACGAACTGTTTCTCTCTCCAGTGCAGAAGTAGAATATATAGCAGCATGTCAAGCTACAAAAGAATTGATTTGGTTGAGAAGATTGTTACAGGACATTGAGGTTACTCAGTCCCAACCAACAATATTAAAGTGTGACAGCCAAAGTTGCATAGCCATGACAAAGAATTCGAAGTATCATGGGAGAGTTAAACATATAGGGATACAATATCATTTCATCCGTGAACAAATTGAGAACAAAACTATCAAAATGGAGTATTGTGCAACTAAAATGATGGTGGCGGATGCATTGACAAAGGCATTACCAAGAAATAAGTTTGAGTTTTGCAAAGAAGGATTTGACGTGAGACAAGCTGGTTGACAAATATTTGGCTAAGTGGGAGTGTTAGACATGCAGAAATCATAGCCTAATATTTAGGGATTCTATAGCTAGCATTTAGGATTTTGTAGCTAGCATTTAGGGAAGTTATTTTGTAATTGACAACACACTGGATGATATGTGTATGTGTTGGCAAATGTTTTCCATCTGTAGGATGAAGAGTAGAGATAGGGTAGTTTGAGTTTGAGTTTGAATTAGACTCTATTTATTGTTATTCTATAAAGATTGTATTCTCACATTTAGTAGAGCACAAGAAAATAAGAATAAGAAATAGATCAAAACCTGCAGTTGCATTTCTGTGTTCTTTTTTAAGAGTGCTAATAATTTTCACTTGCCATATTAACTTGGCTTCTTGTTCTTCTAAGTAGCTGTACTATGTGAAATGTAACCTTTGCCTACGCCATTGCATTCCTATTCATTATCTTTTATTTGGAGAAGTTGATGTATAGAATAAGACATTGAAATTTATTTTCCTGCTATCCCATGTATTTCTCTACCAATTTTATCTCTTTCACTCTTCCTCTGCATAAAAACTCTATTTTTCCTCTTGCATTCATCCTTGCTAGAAGTTCCCTTACTGCTATTCAAATGTGGATCTAAATTCCTCCAAGGTGTGGCATTTACAAGTTCTTTGGTTGACTGATATGAAAATGTGACAGATAACTCAAGCCATGTGAAATGTTCTACATATTACCCAAAGGAAAATAATAAAATGTGATCTCTTAGAAATGCATTACTTTCTTAATATGCACATAATGGTATTTTTGAGGATGTTGGAAGGCATTGCAAAGAAATACTTCAGTTTGATGTCATCTCATGGAGGGCCATGGTAGTTGGATATGCACGAAATGGTCCTTTTTGTTAAATGCCATAGGAGCTTCCAACAAAATGTAGCTAGTAGGGGGAAACCATTATCCACGACCGTTGCCAATATCCCCCCTATTCAGTGGTAAATGGGGGATTGTGGAATAGGTCAAAGAATCACATAAACATATGACCTGATGGTTGTTTTGATGTTTCATTATCTTGGGACCACATAAGTGCTGAAGTTGGTAAGTTGGGGTTTCGGTCACACCTTAAAAGTGTTCATCGCTAAGGATAATAGCATGTAAAGTGGCTGTGGTAGAGTGGGCTTTATTTTGTTGGCAAGGGTTATGTTAGCAGGGAATAATGTGTTTGAATGATGACATGTTTAATGTGGCAAGTTATGCACCCTCATTGAATGCGGAGACCACAAGTTTTACGTGAAATAGGTATGGACTTTCCCTGCTCTCCTGCTCTAAATAACGTTTTCGTCATTTCTTTTATTTTGAAATTAAATGTTGATTATTAGGAAATGTAACCCCAAACCTTGATAAAACCCTATTTCTTTTTGAAATTGTCAAAAAAATAAAATAAAATAAAATATTTGACACCGAAAGTCATGCACATAGAGCGCCACACCCAAATGTATCGCAAAATCGAAACTCTTTGTATGACCCCTGGTAACATGGAACACCTTAGAGAACCTTTACTGAGTTGTTTGAAATTATTTAACACACTTGCAATTCCTATTCCTAAACCCTCTTAACTTATTAATCACTTTTAGTGACGTGGTCATTTTAATAAAGCACGATCGGTTCTAGCTTACGGTTGTCATTTGGCTTGAGCGAAACTGAAAAACCATCACCTCCTACCTTTAGAATAACAACAAGTGAATTGTAACCCACATTCATTCCTTTGAAAATGCCTTCGGAAACTAATTTTTCAAGTGTGTTTTGGGACCCGTTGGTCACTGTGCGACAAGAGTTGTTGATGCAATTACGATAACTGGCCCCAAATTTTCCCTTACAACTAGAGCTCTGCTAATTGAAATCAACTTCCGTCAGTCACAATGAATTCTCTATATATGGGGAAATAAGTAGTAATCATCAAACTTTATGATGGAGATTGAAATGAGTGTGTTCGAGACCCAGTTTTAAGCACTTTTACTATTTTTGTACAGTTTTCTAAACCTTAGCTAGAATCTCCTTTTTGAGTTCGTATGACTTCTAGCTACACATGTGAACCTCGTAATATCAGTTGCAATGCTTTGTAGAATTTTATTGATAAATTTTATCTTACATATGAATGGTTTTTGAAATGTATGGTGATTCCTCTCTCCACCCTTTTTCTCTCTCCAGAAACGATTATGAAACTTTGCTTGATTTGAAAATGTAAATGAATTGGGAAATGTAAATTGGTTTGAAATGAAATTAAAATGGACATGAAAGGAAAATGGTTACGATATTTTGAATGGAAGATAAAAAATTCTCCTTACTTTCTCTCCCATCTTTACTCTATCTCTCTCTCTAGTACAAAAGTGTTAAGTGCAATTGAAAGAGAAAGTGTGAATGCATGAGAAAATGAAATATGTCTTCCCTCCTCTCTCTCTCTCTCTCTATTTAATTGAAAATGTTAAAAATGATGAATGCATGGATTTATGCTTGAGTGAAGGGGATTTCCATACTCAGTCCTAGGACTGACTCAACGTTTGTTGTAGGTACTCCGAAAAAGAGGAATTTTCTGGATGTGATATGTTGTAATTAATGAGTTGTCATTGTAAATTTATATTCATCTTCCCATACATGTATTACCATAGAATAATGATATGTGTTGTTGTTCGAAGAATTTTTCTTGATATATTTTGAAAAGGGAATACCAATGGGGCTATATTTTATAGTGTCGAATTGGATGTGAAGTTGTACTCAATATTGTACCTATGTTATAAAGATATTAAACTAATAAATTTTCTATGTTAATTATTGGTTCAGTTCCTTAACATCCACAATGTTAGGTAGAATCTCCTCTCATCAATACTAACGAAAATAAAAGAACGAGCTATAATGCTTATTGTACTTCCTCCTCCCATTTGAGTCTTTTTATAGGGTATAAAAACATTGATAGTGTTTTCTTTTATTAAGGGAAAATAGTTTTGAAGGGACTATACCTTGTATACAAAAGGGCTAAAAAGCCAGATATCATAGGTGAGAGAAACAACCCAGAGAAGGGCAAGACAACCAGCCTAAGATGGCTCATCAGCCAGATAAAACAACCAAATAGAAGAAAGGATCTAGATGTACAATGATCTAAAAAGTAGCAGAAGAGATCAAAAAGCAAACAAAATATATCCATCATATAATATCTCCGCCAAAAAATAGCTCCAGAACCGCCAGTAATCAGCAACTTCGCAGCCAGAAAATAGCATCACAACACCCCGTTACTTGATAGCCCTGTCAATCTTGGTTTTGATATCCTGCAGCAACATGAAGAAGGCAATGGTTGTGGCCTGTGAGGAGTCTTTCAGGTCCACCTGAGCAATTGCTATATCCCTTTTCTCTTTGGGGCCCCAAATGTCTTCATTAATCCCACTTAAACTGCATACACTATGAACATGTTGTTCAATGAAATTATAAATACTTTTAAGGGAAGATAGTATATAGTCACTGTGACTTTTTGCATTTCCCATTCTGCCATCCAAAGACTGTAACTTCTTGAATACTTCTGCAATAACCCCCTCCTCATCATCACTTTGCAGTATTCCTTTTCCCTTAGCTTTTTCCATATTTTTTATAACCCCTTTGAGTTCTTGTATTTCCTTTTCCATCCTTCCCACTATGTCCCTTCAAGTCCTCCTCCTTAGGTTCCTCCATGGATTGGCTGATATGTAGGATGTTCTCAGCAAGCTCTAGGTCTTTGTGACTATTCTGAGGACCCATTGGGAAGTAGGCATTTTATTTTTTATGCCCTTTCTTTTCTTGCTAGAAGCAACACTTTCAATCTTCCTTTCCCAGTAGGGGGGAATGAAGGCGGTGTGAGCCGAGGGAGGTATAGAGGAATAGTGTGGAGTAGGATTCATGCGGGAACAAGTTTGAAACAGTGGTGATGGATCAGCAGGATTAGCCCTTGATGCAGAGGGACAACCCTAGAATGGCTCTAAACTTCTCTAATTTATTTCTCTAGCGAGTTTATCAAGTAGTGAGGGAAGCTGATGATTATATTTCTATGAAAGTGGTTAAGAAATATCAAATTCTTTTGAGGTAAAGTCAAAAATATTCCTTCAAGAGATCACATACCTAACGATCATCCTGGCTAGCTTAGCAAAAGGACTCAGGAATCGAAGATACCTTGATGCCTGCAATCACAAATTCAAGATTCTCGCCATCGTCCAGGAATTTCTTAGTCTCCACCCTCCTTTTCTACCTTCTTATTAAAGAATTTGGTGCCCTCAAGACTGAGTCGCATGATCTGGGCGATGAGCTCCTCCGTGATCTCAACCTCCATGTTGCTGTATTTGACAACCCGATTCTTCCATCCCTGGGTGAATCTAATAGAAATATCTTGATCAAACCCCTTGAATCCTTTCTATCAAATTTGACAGACCCCCAATTTGAATGTAATTCCAAAGCACCGCATCCTCTTCCCACACTGGATTGTGGGTGTGTTCTGTTTTGCATGGCAGACCCCCCATTTTTCCATTGTTTCTGTTCTCAACGGTAAAAATGTTAGCACTATGCGGGGTAGGTTGATCTTTGTTTTTTGTTTTTGAATCTCTCCCTTCTGTGAAAGAAGATTTAATTATAAGACCATACTTGTAATTAGTGCCCCGCTCCTTGGCTTTCTTTCTATGCCAAGAAATGATGACATTCCAGTCTGCACAAATCGCATCAATCATACAAATCTTATATGATTTCATCATTATGTACTTGAGGATCCACACATTAGCATCCACATTAGAGCTGTTAGTGATGATTTTCTCGGCCATGTAGATCATTGATTATGTCTTTATTGACTTGAGTGGGCAGAACGTCCCCCCTTAGCCAAGTTTGAAAAGTATTAGTAACACCAAGGTTTGCCATCCCATCTATGACCCTATTTCCTTCCCGGTAGGTGTGGGTGATTTTAACATTTTCAAAACTCTTGCATATATCAATAGGTTCACCAATGAAATCTCTAATTGACCAGCTGGGGTGTTGCTTTTTGTTTAAGAGATTGATGATATTCAGAGAATCTCCCTCAATTATAATATTCAGAATATTACAATCTCTTGCAAGCCTTATGCCCCATAGAGCCGCCAGAGCTTTAGAGTAATGGTTAGTTTGCCTACCCATTTTTCCTAGAAAAAGCAGCAACAAAACAACCTCTTTGATCTCTGATGACTCCTCCACCTCCAGAGTCACCCGGATTGCCTTTTGAGGCCCCATCAAAATATAATTTGTGCCAATCAGTGGGAGGCTTAATCCATCGGATGGTGGTTCTATCCATACCGTTGTTATTCTTTTTGGAGGGCAGTGTCAATATTCCAATCAGTTAGAATGTATTCTTCTTTCTTAGGGTAAATTTCATTTTTAGGAGGTTTAAATCTAGCAATATTATCCTGCACAGTAATGATAATTTCCTTATAGACTTTGTTACATGCCTTTCTAGTGTTTCTGAAAATGCTATCATTACGAGCCTTCCAAATTCGCCACATAGTGTGAGGTAAAACAAGTTGCCACAATCTCTTTACCACACAATGCTTATACGAAGAGTCCCATTGTTCCCAGGCTTGAAGATAGGTAAGGGGAAAAATCCATCTCTGATCAAATTTTGCAAAAACAAGATGCCAAATTTTGGAAGCATACTCATAATGAAGGAATAAATGTTTTATGTCTTCTGCCTCTTTCTGACACATCCAACATCTATTCGGCATGATGAATCCCTTCTTGACGAGGTTATCATTAGTCAGGATCTTGCCATTAATGATGAGCCACTAAAATAAGTTCACTCTAGGGGTTAACTCAGTCCTCCATAGCTTGTGCCACTTAATTTCGCTTTCAATAAATATAAAGAAAGAATTATACCCTGATTTAATGGAGTATTCCCCATCAAAAGAATCTTTCCTGATGAGTTCATCCTTAAGATTTTGGTTATTAATATGTATTAGAGAAATTTGATTTTGTAAAGATGAAACATCAGCCTGTACATTATTATTCTCCACTTTTAGTTGTTTCCATTTTCTTTTGTTTTCATCCACCTCAATGTATCCCTGTATTTTGTGTCCATATTTTGAAATTAAGCTGTCTTTAATGTGCCCATAAGAAGAAATCTAGTTAGAATCAGTCCATTTATCAGTCCAGAAGTTAATGTTTTTGCCCATCCCCAAGCTTCCAGGTACACCCCTGAGAAAGGATGTGCCTGCTGTGAAGAAGGTTGTTCCAGAAAATAGAACCATTCGGCAGAGACTGATCATAAATGAAGGAAATCTTATTTTGGTTTGAAAGGTATTTTATCTTAACCAACTCTGTCCAAGGCTTGTGCTCTTTTATAAGTCTCCAACCTAACTTTTCAATAAGGGCAACACTCATATGTTTGATATCTTTGATGCCTAACCCCCCAAGCCTCTTTGGTTTACATACATGCTCCCAAGCCACCAGATGATACCTGAACTTGTCCTCAGTGCTGTGCCATAAAAAGTGTTTTTAAATCTTCTCAATATTGTCTGTCACTGTTGTAGGTATGTTGAACATTGACATGATGTAAATAGGCAGATTTTGGAGCGTGCTTTTTATCAATAAGCACTTGCCTGCACTTGAAAGTACCGCTCATTTCCATCCAGCCATTTTTTTTGGAAATCTCTTAATAAGATCATTCCAGACCTCATTAGAAATCTTGCTATTACTTAAAGGTAAACCTAAGTAAGTAGCGGGAAGAGAATTAATAGTGCATCCTAGAATATTAGCAATCTTTCTTTGCCTTTCCATAGGAGTATTGAAGAAATATATAGAGCTTTTGTCAAAATTAACTTTTTGCCCCGAGGCTTCCTCCTAGAACCTAAGGACATTTTTGATAGTCTTTTCCTCAATGATTGAGGCCATCAGGAGAAGCAGAGTGTCATCAACAAACTACTGGTGGGAGGAGATCTGATTTCTAGAAGTTGGAGGAAAGCCTTTTATCATGCCAATGCTAATAGCTTTGGAAATAGATCTGCTTAAACTGTCAGCCATTATAATGAATAGTAGAGGGGAAATTGGGTCCCCTTTCCAGATTCCTCTATTGCTAGCAAAAAAACCCACCGGTTCCCCATTAACAACCACTGAGAATCTAGAAGTAGAAATACAAGAGTGGATGATTTTTCTGAATTTGATTTGAAAACCAAACTTGGATAGGACCTCATCCATGAATCTCCAGGAGACTCTGTCGAATTCTTTATGCATGTCCAGCTTGATAGCCATCCCAGCCTTTTCGCTTTTATCCATAGAATGTATAGTTTCATGAACCATGATAATTCCATCTTGAATAATTCTTCCCTAAATGAATCCACTCTGCTGTTGTGAAATGCTCTCCATAAGAATAGGTTGCATTCTAGTGGTAAGAATATTTGTGAAGATCCTATATATTACATTAACTAAACTGATTGGCCTGACATCTTTGAAGTCCTTTGCATCTAACTTCTTCGGGGCAAGCACAATGTGTGTATTATTTAATTCTTTAATAAGATTTCCAGTTCTATAAAACTCATTAACAGCTTTCAAAAGATCTTCAGAGCATATTTCCCAACATATTTGGTAGAAGTTAGCTGAAAAACCATCTGGACCCAGAGCCTTATCCCCCTCTAAAGTGAAAAATAACCTTTTTCAATTCTTCAATGGTGACAGTTTTGGAAAGACTCTTAAATCTCTCAACAGGTATTAGATTATTGGGAATGGAGTCTAAGAGAAAAGAGGCCGCTTGTTCATTGTAGGGGTTATTCTCAGTGAGTAGATTCTTGTAAAATTTGAGGGCTTCTTCTTTGATGTCCTCAGAATCCTTAGTAATGTTTCCATTGTCTTTAGAAACCTCAAAAATTCTGTTACAAGCTCTATGCTTGAGGGCTATCAAATGAAAAAAATTTGTATTCATGTCTCCTGCTTTAAGCCAAAGGGCTCTAGACTTCATTCTCCAAAAGGATTCTTCATGGCTATTTATATTATGCAGATCTGAGAAAATTCGCTGATGATCCTCTAGAGACATACCTTTCGTGGAAACATTGAGCTCAAGATCTTCCAACTACTACTTAATTTCTTTCTTCTTTTCAAAAATATTTCCAAAAACCTCCTTATTCCATATTCTAACCTTTTGTTTAACATTTTTCAACTTCTGCAGAAGCCTGTATTGGGCCGTCCCTGTACCTTCCCAATACCACCACTCTTTAATTCCGTCCAGAATATCTTCATGCTCGAGCCACATTTTCTCAAATTTGAAATTGCTGTGAAAAGGTTTTGTCTAATTGAAGAAATTTAGGACAATTGGATTATGATTAGAGCCCGTTCTAGGGAGAGAAGAAAGATGAAAATTCTTATGCAAGATCCAATTAGCAGAAATAAGAGCTCTTTCTAGTTTAACCTGGATTAAGTTCTCCCCAAATCTTCTGTTAGACCAGGTAAATTGATTGCCATAAAGCTCTATGTCCATAAGATTAAGAGTTGAAATGAAGCTAGCAAACTCTTCCATACTAAGAGAAAATTCAGAGCTTCCCCCAAAATTTTATCCCAGATTTAAAGGAGTATTGAAGTCTCCCATAATCAACCATTTCATGTTCTCAACATTATTTCGAAACAAGGTTAACTCCTTCCATAAATTTCTTTTACCAGTAACAGTATTGGGTGCATAAATATTAGACAAAATCCAACTATGATTATTCTCAAGACTTTTAAAGATTATAGCTAAATGATTCTAGGAGGAGGAGAGTACCTTACCGTCAACAATCTTGGTATCCTAGAAGATCGCTAAGCCTCCAGAAGCACCTTGAGAATCAACAACAGCAAAGGCAGCGTTCTCCCAGAAATATCTTTTGCACTCTTCAACTGCTTTACTTTTCATTTTAGTTTCCTGAATAAGAAGGATGTTGGGTTTGTTTGATCTTTTAATTTCCTTGAGCATTCTTTTCTTAGGTCCCCCATTGAGACCTCTGACATTCCAAGAAATAACCTTCATTAAAAAAGTTTTGGAGATGTAGTTGCCGGATGGTTCAAAATTCTTTGTGTACCATCTACAATTTATTTTTCAGTCTCTTTTTCTCTTGCTTCTCTTTTAGATAGTTTTCCTTTTCTATATGGGACTCCAATATTTGCAGTTCTTCTAGTAGTGGCCCTTTTGATTCTTGAGGTGGAAGCTTCCTAGCTTTCCAATCTGCTTCTTTTTATCACTATAGAGTGATTCTAGAATTTCTTCCAAGATTTTTAGTCCTCTTTTCTTACTTCTCACTATGATGAATCCATCATTATCACAGTCTAGTATACTTTTCTTGTTAGTAGGGGTAATTTCCCCTTCCTCTTTACCTGTGACAATATCAGTTTGTTTATCCATTTTAGAAGCGAGCTCCTCCATATCAGTAAACTCTTTATCTTGGTTTAGATCTTGTGCAATGGATTCCAGAGCCTCTTTTACTTTTCCTTGTCTCATTTTGAGTTTCTCCAGAGAGCTATTTCTATTTAATAGCTCTTGATGAGTAGTAGTTTTTTCCATCTCTTCTTCCTTAGCAGTAAGAGAGATGGTAACTTTTTCATTTTCTTCATCAACCTCCATACTCAACTTTACCGGATTTGGTGACATAGTGTTCATTGTTGAATCCACTGACATATCCCTTTTGATTTTCTTCCTCTTTTGTCGATTCCAGATCTATTTCCTGTTGAGCCTCAACCAGTTTTTTTGAATGGTGAACCTTAGGTCTCCATAGTTTTCTATAAACTGGTGGCCTCTTCGCCTTAAATCCTTTTTTCCATTCTTTTAGCCTGGGACGCATCTGCAAGCGTCTACCTCTAGTAACTAGTTCTGTTAGAGGCTCTTTATCAGCCTTGTTTGTCTGTTCCTGTCCTTTAGCCTCAGAAATATCTGAGGGTATTTCCAGCTTTTGCATTATTTGTTCAGGGCATTTGCTGGCAAAGTGACCTAATTTATGACATTTTCTAAATCTTAGTTGGAAAGCTTCATATTCTATTTATTGTTTCCATGCTCCAAATTTGGACAACAGAATGATGTGAACAAGTAGCTCTTGATCCATTTTAGTAGAGACACAGAACCTAGCAAATGTCATTCTTGACCTATTTCTCATGGGTCCATCCGGCCCAATTGGTGAACCAATCGATTTGGCTACATGAAGGAGGATTTCATCATCCCATAAATGAAGGGGTATCCCTGGGAGTCTACACCAGATGGGTATGGCATGAATGTTCTCAGCATATGGATTGAACCCAGGATACCATTTTTTTAGAAACAGTCCCATATTGCCCAGACACTAGGGACCTCCCAACAAGATAGAATCAACATCAGTTTGGAGATTAAAACGGGCCAGAAAAAAGCCATTTGCCATGGTGGTGATGATCAAATCCCCTTTTGGTTAATAGTGTTAATAACATACTTTGATGTCATTAAGCATCTTCATGCTTCACACCAAAGATGTCTTATTAAGGACTATTTCCTTGATATTTTATTAGATGGTGCATATATGTTTTGAAACATATCATATTGGGACGAGTGAGGTGATCATGTCTAGGTGTTGTAGCTCTGACCATATCATGAATAAGTTAACCTCCCCTTGTGAGTAATTTCCCTTAGTACCCTAGTGGGTGGCCAAAGCCTTGCAAGATAGTTGGTGATTGTACCTATGATTGATCTCTTGTGATATCTAAATTATGTGAGTGGAGAATACGGGTAATGTTATGTTTGTGGAGCCTATTTTCATGTTAGAGTGTGGTAAACCTTCTATGTGTTACACTCAGGTATTTTTACGGCGGTCCCGCTCGCCGCTGAGCGGGTCAGGGGGGTTCGGGGGCGAAGCCCCTGAAGAAAATTTTCATGGGTGGTTTATTAACCCATGGGTAATGGGTAACCGTTATGGGCTATTTTTGGGTGCATGGTTTTTTCGGTCTTTTGCCCATTTTTTTGATACCCACGGTTTTTTTCCCTTGGTTTTGATACCCACGGTTTTGTATCAAACTGCTTAAGCAGTTGTCTATTTATATCGTCTTATGCATATGATAGATGTACAAGCAAATTGTATTGCAGATGTGTTTTGAATTCGGCTGTGAATTCTGTAGAGTTAGTTGAGTATAGCTCCAAATAGATCTGGGTATTGTATTGAGAGAGTGGTGGCTTGTAATAAAATCTGAGCAAGTGATTCTTGGTGGACGTAGCCCAAATTGGGTGAACCACGTTAAATACTATCTCTTTGTGTTGTGTTATTTTATTCTACAATTTTATTTGAGATTTGTAATAATTTCTGCATATTAGTTTCTACTGTTGCGATTCTATGAGGGATTATTCCGCATATTTTATCACTTATTTCCTAACAGGTCGAATTACTTGTGTATTTACCCAACAATTGAAATATGTCCTTATGAGGATTTTGTAATCCAAAAAATTAATTAGGATATCTCTGTTGTAATATGCACTTAATCCTTGCATGTCTAAGAGCAATGAAATGAGTTGTCTTGTGCAAGGTCGTGCTCCTTTTAGTTATAAATCCCTAATTGTAAATTATGTGTTATTTGAATTACAATTGTTCTTAAACAGTGCCCATAAGAGTCCAAATTAACCATGTAAGAGTAATGGGAAACAAGAGTAAATAAGATATTGCTTAGGAATAAAGTTATGCTTGAAGTATTCATAATTGATTTGGGAATTCTCTTGTTAAGAAAAATAAATAAATAAATACAAATTGTTCTTGGAGAAATCAAGAATTTGAGCCAACACAAACTCTTATGTAACAAAAAAAGAAATTTATGACATATAAATGATAAATCTACTTAAACTAACTATTGAATTATAGCAAACTGTAACAGGAAAAATAGGGTACTATGATGGAAGTATTTTTATGGGAAGAGGTATCTTGAATCTAAATCACCCTTAAAACCTAATACTTCCTTCCTTGATTTCATGATATTCCCCTTGCCTAACAAAGATAAAATTTAAACATCGACTATACGTAAGTGTTATAGGAATTACATTTGTTCCAAAATGATGTTAATACAGGACCAAAGTAACCACGTAAATGTAGTTAGAAAAAGATTAAATAAGATTAAACTAAGAAATAACTGCTATGAAAAATGGTACACCATTGAACGATGTCAAAACCAACTAAAATGTCAAATGTGATCATAAAATGAATGTAATAAAGTAGAGCTCCACAAATAATACAACAACCTAATAAATTGAAAAACCAAATATGATACATGATCACATGCTTTGTTTGCATAAATGTGGATTAAACAATGATGCTAATGAAATAATAAATGTAGCCTTGAGAATGGGATAACTTTAGTTGTTTCCAAGGTCTTGCGAGTTAAGGAAAATGCACTCTAGTTGGACTTGTAAAAGTTAGTAAAACCTTCGGCATAGATAGGAATATATTAAACCTAGGATCACTCAGGAAGTAGAAATGTATGGTTGAAACATGTAATTAACCCATTTCTATTAGGATTAAATCCTTAAGATCATAAAACAAAAGTAGTTTGAAATGTGAAATTTGTCACTTAAACTCAAAGAAAAATCTCTATAATGGGAACACAAGTGTAATGTACCTTTACATGCGCAATATGATTGTGAAAATATGAATTTCTAATTAGAGCAATGGATTGTGAATCAAGAATGATACAACTTAATTAGTTAACCGACACAGTTGGTTGTCACAACTTGACGATAAAAAGAGTGTATTGTTATTATTAAACAATGCTATGAAATCAACTCGGGATATTTTTATTTTGATCTAGTAACCTTCCTTTTTCTTCCTGTGAATTTTCCTCGTTGTAACGAGAGTATTTTTCCAAACCAACTAAACACAACTCTCTCAAACAAATCCTTAAATCAAATATTAGAAGATGCATGTGTGTACATACGTTCCTAATCACAATCATGCTATATAAAGTTATTTCCACAAGAGAAACGAGTGAATTC
Organism: Taxus chinensis; assembly: GCA_019776745.2. Classification (NCBI taxonomy): domain Eukaryota; kingdom Viridiplantae; phylum Streptophyta; class Pinopsida; order Cupressales; family Taxaceae; genus Taxus; species Taxus chinensis. The sequence continues at coordinate 883,890,709 of CM034146.1, read as the reverse complement.
TAAAGGAACCACTACAGGTGAAATGTTAAACCAAAAACATGTAGCCTAGTTGTAAAGGAACAAAGGGTCCCATGTTATGTGTTCTTCAGACAATTATATTCAACTAATAAAAATAGGATGTTAATAAATATTTCACCACAAACAATGATGTGTTTTGGGAAATGCCTGTAAGTGTATATTGTCGTGGGTCGTTGTTGTACTTTTTCATTTTTGGAAATGTGGATTTGATGTGCATCCCCTGTTTCATGTTATTTATGTGGGTCCATGGTTACGCAAACATCTCATGTGTTACACATTATCTGCTACGCCCTTAACCTATTGCTTGTATTAGGATATGTGTAGCCAACTTGTGGTTTACCATATCATTTTATTATATCATTTATACTTTCTCATGCTTAATAGGTCGGCCTTGGTGATGGCCATAGCATATGAATATTATATATAGGGGATTGTAGGTAGTATTTCATTATCATTTGAGCATTTGAGTCTTATTATATGGTTTGTAGGTTGCCCCCTCGAAGTGGTGAAGCTATTCTAATTGCATATTGGGATCATTATTATGAAATATTGTGTATTTTATGTTCTATTTTTGCTCATAATCTGAATTATACAAGTAGTTTCATTACAAGTGGTATCAGAGCTATGATCTATGCCAAAATTAGGGCAAAACCCCTAATTGTTTTTCCACCATATATTCTGACCCATTACGAATTGGTGGGATATATTTTTACCAGAGTTGAGAAACATTTAAATTAAGGTTCCTTGAAAATTTCAGAATTTTTGGATTTATTTTGCAAACGTTATTACAAATTTAGGGTGTTTCATAAAATCGATCCCTGGGGTGTAAATTGTGGAATATTTTCAATTTATTTATAGTTTTGTAAATCTCTCAAAAAATAGTATTAGTATATTCTCTATGTTTTTTCCTCTTTGGCTAAATTTGTATCGAAACCCTAAACCCTAAGGTTTGAAATCATGGTGGGGCCTTCCACAAGAGCAAAAAATAATCCGGTTACTCCAGGTAAAACCCCAGATAAAGATGGGGTAGTGATTGAAGAAATGAAGTCAGAAGGCGTAAATACAGATTCCTTAGCACTAGGGTTTACCTTAGTTGATCTTAAGGGGAGCCAACTTGAGTATGAGCTGTGAAATGTACAATTTGAGATGGCCTCTAAATGAGACATAGACCAAATCAATCATCAGTTGGATGATATCATGCAACATGTAAAGGGTAAACAATATGGCCCAAATATGGCCAATATCAACCAAGGAGGATCTTCAGTTCAAAATCATGGACAAAATAACCATGTTGAATCACTTTTCTAGCCCAATCAGAATCCAACTTATTCGCAACCACAGAACATGATGCCGAAAGTGGATATGCACAAATTTAATGGTAAGGATCCCCTGAATTGGATAAATCAAATGGAGAACTTCTTTGAGTTACATTTAACACAATCATGATAAAATGTGACATTGGAATCCCTGTATCTTGAACCAGACCAATTCGTTTGGTATCGATGGTTATGTGCTCAGAGGCAGAAGAATGGTCTCAGTATCACTTGGACAATTTTTATTGAGGAGTTGCAATTGCACTATAGTTCCATTGTTTCAGAGAATTACTTTAGTCAATTAGCAAAGTTATGGCAAACAGGATTAGTCTAATATTATGTGCATCAATTCCAGAACCTATCCTTAAGGGTGGAGAATATTCCAGAAGAGAATCTGAATGACATGTTTCTTGGGGTCTTAAGGAAAAAATCGAGCATGAGGTACGTATGTTTAATCCACTCAAGCTTTCTGATTCTATTATCATGGCATGTTGAGCAAAGGAAAATTTTCTTTGTAGTAGGAGGCTGCCTTTCATTAACACCAGAGACCGTAATATCTCTTCCCCTTTATTTGCTAGGCCAATTAGACTGACTCCTCAATAAATGGAAGAAAAGAGAGAAAAATGATTATGTTTTAACTGTGATAGCAAATATGGACCGAGACACAAATGTGCTGAGAAGAAGTTGTTATATATTGACAGAAGTAGTGAGGATGATGAGGAAGCTGAAATTATAGGAGAGGCTGAGGAACCAGTAGAAGATGAAGTAGAGGATAACCAACCTATAATTTATTTCCATGCATTTTTATGTATTAGTACTCCTCAAACACTCAAGGTTATTGGCTATCTCAGAAAATATAAGGTAACAATGTCGATTGACTCAGGGAGTACTCATAACTTCATAAATAGTAAGTTAGCTGCCCGCCTCAATTGTTTTATTTACCCAGCTCCAGAAATGCAAGTTATGATTGTGGATGGTGGGATATTCATTTGCACAGGAAAGTGCCATAGTATCAAGATTTCCATGGGAGACTACATGTTAGACTCACCTATGTTTGTTATTTCTATGGGAATGGCAAATATTGTTTTGGGTGTCCAATGGCTCACAACCTTAGGTACTATAGAGATGAATTTCTAAGAATTGTTCATGCAATTTCATTCAGATGGAAGGAAAATACAATTGAATGGGATGGTAGCTAAGTATCCATAGATTATTAGCTCTCATCAGATGCATAAGGTTCTCAGAAAAGGAGTAGATGGATTTATAGCAAAGTTATTTTCCATAGAAGTATAAAATATAGAGTCTTCAATGCCACCCGATCTTCAGAAGATTGTTGATGCTCACTCATTTGTTTTTTATACAATTCCAAAGGGACTACCACCAGTTAGGTATCATGATCATGCCATTCAGTTGATTCTAGGGATCCCAACACCTAACATTAGACCATACAGATACCCATATTCCCATAAAAGTGAGATCAAGAAAATGGTTCATGAAATGTTGAAGGTAGGTATCATCAGGCATAACCAGAGTGCATATTATTCACTAGTGGTCATGGTATGTAAGAAGGATGAAACATGGAGGATTTTTCCATATTACCAAGAACTCAATAAGTACACCATCAAAGATAGGTTTCTATTCCAGTAATTGATGATTTACTTGATGAATTACATGGTGCTATTTATTTCACAAAATTAGATCTTCATTCGGGGGTACCATCAAATTAGAATAAAATAGGAAGATGTTCATAAAATGGCTTTTAGGACTCATGAGGGTCCATTATGATTTTTTGGTAATGCCTTTTGGTCTTAAAAATGTTCCCTCAACCTTTCAAAGCTTGATGAACACGATTTTTAGGCCATTTTAAAGGAAATTTGTATTAGTTTTCTTTGATGACATATTGATTTACAGTAAGACATGGGAATAACACTTACAACATGTAAATAAAGTGTTGGAATTTTTGAGAAACATACTCTTTATGCAAATCCATCCAAATGTTATTTTGGTTTACAAGAGGTAGAGTACTTGGGTCGCATTATATCCCATAAGGCGTAAAAGTTGATCCTCAAAAAATCAAAGCTATGGTGGAATGGCCAAGGCCCAAAACTCTCAAAAATCTTCATGGGTTTCTAGGACTAACAGGGTACTACAAAATATTTGTGCAGGGATATGGTAGAATAACAACCCCACTCACTGCATTTCTAAAGAAGGATGCCTTCCATTGGACAGGCGTAGCCACTAAATCCTTTGAACAACTGAAGGAAGCCATGTGTAGCACCCCAGTTTTGGCTACTCCCAACTTATCAAAAAAATTCATTGTTGAATGTGACACTTTAGAATCAGGATTGGGAGCAGTTCTAATGCAGGAAGGAAGACCAATTGCATTTGAGAGTCACCAATTCAAAGGAAAATATCTTCTCAAACCTGTCTATGAGAAAGAAATGATGGCTATTCTTCATGCAGTCAAGCAATAAAGACCCTATCTCATGGGTAGACACTTCAAGGTGAAAACTGATCATGATAGTCTCAAATAATTTTTTGAGAAAAGGTTATCATCTGAGAAAGAACAAAATTGGGTAACAAAAATGTTGGGTTATGTTTTTGAAATCATATACAAAAAGGGTAAAGAAATTGTAGTAGCTAATGCATTTTCCAAAAGGGATACATCCACTGATGCCTTACTATGTGAAATGTCCATGTTAACGGCCGATTGGGTTGATGAAGCAAGATTGGAATGGGATCAAGACAAGGATACACAATCTCTAAAACAGAATATCAAGAAAGGATCTATGACATCTAAAATTTTTGAGTGGTAAGGTAATTCCCTATGGTATAAGGACATGTTATACTTGAGTAAAGATTCTGAGTTGAAGCATAAGATTCTCGCAGAGCTACATGCCTCACATGTTGGAGGACACTCTGGATTTTTGAAGACATCATAGAAAAAAAAGATAATTATTTTGGGAAGGACTCAAGGGGGATGTACAAAATTTTGTATCAAAGTGTTTACTGTGCCAATAGAACAAAGGGGAAACAATTAAGACACCAAGTTTGTTGCAACCCTTACCAGTTCCTAGCTAGTGATGGGAGGAGGTCTCCATGGATTTCATCACCGGAATGCCTTGTTCAAAGTGTAAGAATGTTATTTTCATGATTATGGATAGGTTCAAAAAATATGCCCATTTTTGTGCCCTATCACATCCATTTGCAACCAGTACAATCGCAACTATTTTTTTGGAGACAGTTCAAAGCCTGCATGGAACCCCAAAGATAATTGTAAGTGATCGTGATCCGATTTTCACAAGTAATTTTTGGATGGAATTATTTTCATGTTTGGGTACTTAGCTAGCTCACAATTCATCTTATCATCCTCAAACTGATGGGAAAATAGAAGTAGTCAACAAATTCTTAGAGGGGCATCTACGTTGTTTTGTATCAGATAAGTAGGAAAGGTGGATTCAATTGCTACCACTTGCAGAATGGTGGTATAACACATATTTTCATACCTCTTCTCAAATGACCCCATTTTTAGCATTATATGGTTACCATCCACCTTCTATCACTTCCTCCTTGAGGGTGTAAACTAAGGTAATAGATGTTCAGGAACACATTCAACATCAACAACAGGTTTTGGCTAGTTTGAAGGAGAATTTAGCATTATCACAAAACATGATGAAACAATAAGTAGATCAACACCGTAGTGAAAGAAATTTTGAATTTGGTGATTGGGTTTTTATACATCTATAGCCTTACAAACATATGTCCCTAAAGAAATATAAAAAGGACAACAAACTTGCTTCTAAGTATTATGGCCCTTATCAGGTTCTATAGAAAATTGGCAGTGTTGCTTATAAACTAGAGTTGCCTCTATCTTCACACATACACCTAGTATTCCATGTTTCATGCCTGAAGAAGATTATTGGAAAAAAATTTGAATCCCAAACAGAGTTACTAGAACATGATGAGGAAGGAAGAATCATTTTGGAGCTAGAGAAGATTCTGCAAATACATACTAAGATGCTGAGAACCGAAGACATTAAGAAATATCTGATCAAGTGGAAGAATCTGAGCATAAAAGATGCAACATGAGAGGATGAAGGTTTTCTACATCAACATCCAAGATTATTCAACGTTGAGGAAAATGTTGGTTTGAAGGGGAAGGGCATGCTACGCCCTTAACCTATTGCTTGTATTAGGATATATGTAGCCAACTTGTGGCTTACAATATCATTTTATTATATCATTTATACATTCTGATGCTTAATAGGTCAACCTTGGTGATGGCCATAACATATGAATAGTATATGTAGGGGATTTTAGGTAGTATTTCATTATCATTTGAGCATTTGAGTCTTATTATATGGTTTGGAGGTTGCCCCCTCAAAGTGGCGAAGCTATTCTAATTGCATATTGTAGTGTCAATTTCCCTTTGACACCTTTTTTGATACTAATCATGATACTGGTGATTATATTATGGACTTGATTATGGACATGTATTATAGTATGATGTTAGATGTTAGAGCATGGATTATTGTTGACTTGATTCAGTTATGATGCATGATGATTATTAGAGGAACTTTGGATATTGATGTTGATATATTGTTTGACATGGTTATACTATGGATGTTGTTAGAACATGTGATATTTAGATATTATGAGTAGACCTAGAATGGAAATTATTTGATGATGATATAATGGTTGAGTAAAATTGTAAATGATCTTGTTGATTGCTTAGATGTTGTTGTGATCCATATATCTAGATGATTTTGGAAATTTTAACTATATTATTTTGGATGTTCTGATATGGCCACGAGGCCGAGGGAGGTATTTGTGTTTTGTAGGATAAAATATCACAACAAACATTGGGGGATTGGAGACCAACCACATTGGAATTATAGATGAATTCAACAAGGTCACCATGGCAACTAGTGTGTGTTTGTGTGTGTTAGGGATTCCCATGGGGGGGATAACCTTTAAATGTGACCAAGGGGTTATGTGTTTTTATTTATTTGACTCTTTTGTTTAAATGTTGCATGTGTTTATTTTGTGATGCATTTTCCCTTTTATTTATTTATTAAATGTTGTATTAATATTGTGGGTAAGCATGTTGTTAATATTAATTAAATAAAAGAGGTCATAAGAAAGTAATTAATAGAGTTGTTGGCCTTGATTTAAAGTGTTGTAAGAGATGTGTAAGTGATGTGTAAGTTAACTTCTAAGTGTGAAACACTCCACCTTCTTGGAAATTTGAAATTTTCATTGGAGGATGATTTTGGAGGCTTGTGGGAAAAGTTAAACTTGTCCCATACCTCTTAAATTTAATTACCAACCATACCTATGGTTGGAGAGTTGAGATTAGAATTTTATAATGCTTTTTGAGAAGGTAATTTGTAGGTTTTAATTGCACTTTTATTACATGATTTAATTTCAGTCGTTTGGGATGTGGGTTGGATTTGAGTGTGTAAGTAGACTATCATTTTATTCACCCACCTATTTATTATGCATTGGAGAATGAAGTTGACTTTTTGGGTTGGGGTTGAGGATGTGTGATGTGGCATCCTACATGGATCCACCTCATCCTCTTCCCTTCCCTCTTATATAAATTTTGAATTGCTTTCCTTGTTTTGGGTTGCTTCACTTTGGAGACTTCATTCTGGGGTGAATTATTTTGTTGTTTTGGAGCTCTTGCTTTGAAGAAGTTTTTGGAAGATTGTTGCATGTTTATGCTTGGCTGATTTGGACTGCTTACATTGGGATAAAGCTTGTTGTTTTGGAACTTGGAACAACTCCATCATGGAGAGGTAGGAGCTTGGCTCTTGAAATGCTCTTCTTTTATGAATGTATATGTTAATGTATGAATGTTTTGGCATGTTTGTGGGCTATTGGGTAGATGGCCTAGGAATGGTGTAGGAGAAGACTATGAGGTTTATTTTGTGGGAAGCACAAGTGTGTTTTAGGGAGGTATAAGGGTGGAGGGAGTTGGGATTTTGGTTCCATGTTACAAAGAAATAGCTTGCATTTCTTTACTCGTTATGGGGTTCCATAAGAGGTTGGGGAGGCACAAGGAAATGTGAGGAATAAGGGGTACTTTGGGGAGGCATAAGGAATGTCAGGGATTTGATATACTATATTTTGGCGGGTTGTAATTTAGGTGGTGATACCCATTTCCCCTTTTAGGAGGGATAAGAAGCATCCCCCATAGTTTTTTACTCCTTTGGCTTGCTTGAGGAAGCCTTACTATTTTTTTCATGCTTTAATGTAGTTGTAAACTACATTCTGTTATGGACTATGTTTTTATTGTAAAAGTGATGCTTGTGTGTTTGTGGAAGCCTATTGTTTCCATGAGTTGGATCACATCTCTTATTGCATTGTGGTTGGGATTCGGTAGCTAATGAATAAGGATGCCTTCTCCTCTTCATTTGATGTCTTGGTTGGATGGAGAGCGTTTCATTTCCCCTACTCTTGTTGTGATCACAATTTGGAAGAATGAGAAATAAGTATGTTGCTATTCTAGAGCTAAGAAAAAAGATAGTTTGACAGTCCCTTGTGAAATGAAATCTTATTGTATCCCTTTCCCACTTTAAAGTGGATGATCTATATATTCATTGTAATGGAAATATGCTTTGTAATTACGATGAAAGTTAAAATTCCAAATGTAAAAGAGCTATACTTTGTATTCTGTTGTTCGAAAGAATGTGAAAGAATGATACGTATTTTGTATGTTGTATTTTGAAATCAAATGGAAAGGAAGTTGTAAGAGTTTCATTTGAATTAATGGAAGTGTTTTCCTTGTTCATATGATATTATTTCCATTGGAAATCTATGTTTAACATGTACTATGAAATCCCTATTTGGAAAGTGGAAAAGTGAAACACGCGAGGAGAAAATGTATTATTCTTCCTTGTATATAATAAATGATTTTGAAAAGAATAAAAGTTGCATTCTTGTCTTTATCATTTTATTGAAGGAATGAAATCTTTTGAAACTAGCATGAAATAAATTCATTTGCAAGGCAAGTAAAATGAGAACCATAGAGCTAATTTTGTTGTTTCCATTTTTGCTTTACGTTAAACTCTATAACTTTTACCATAAATGAGCAGACCAAACCTTCAATCAAGAAATAATAATGAAAAATTAAAATTGAACATGTTAGGATATAAATGAGTTCAACTAGACAAAAACACTTAAAAGAAATCTTTCAAAACCTGGCAAAATCGAGTTCAAATCTTTCACAGTCATTTTGCTGTCAAAATTGTAAAATTTCAAATTGAAACTCAATCAAATAGATTTACCTCATAAAATTATCCTAAATACACCTAAGAACAATTATCCATGTCTATTTGAAATGTTGAGAAAGGAAGAAGATCAAATTGAAAAAATCTCATAAGTTAAAATTTACCAGTTTGCACTATAAAACCCTGAGATCATTTTCTTGAAATTGACCCCGTAAAATTTATCAAAATAAAAAATTAATGATTCTTGAGTAAAGAGGACATCGAGATATTTCCAGAAATTTCTCGTTTTCCCCAAAACTGAACCTTCTATCAAAATTTATGGCCTTCTAAAGTTTCTCTTCACTTGGCGTCAAAAAAAAAATTGGGAAAAATTTCCTTAGTGGGCCCGCTGGTCCAAATTTTTCCCTTAGAGCTTTGAAAAAATTTTGGAATTTTTTTCCAAATTTTCCCTACTGCTACGATGGCCCGTAGCTAATCATAGGCTGCCACGTGGCACCATGAGGTGTCAGTAGAGGGGTGGATCCTTTTTTTTCACTTAGCGCTTCTAAAAAATTTTGGGAAAATTTTCCAAAATTTCTCCTTGCCGCCCTGCTTGCTCCGCGTTGGCTTAATGTATGCCACGTGTCCCTCGCGGACTCATGAGAGTGCGAGTGCAAAGGTGGCTTTCTGCCCCTTGGGAAATTTTCCTCCCCATGGCCCGCCAACCCGCCCTTCGGGAAAACTTTCTCCCCTGGGCCCACAGACCCGCTCTTGGGAAAAATTTTCACCTCAAGCCCCGCCGACCCATAACTTGAGAAATATGAGGAGTTAGGAGGACTTCTTTACATAAATGGAAAGGTGAGGAAATTTCCTATCCATTGGGAATGATTTAGGAAAATTTTCAATGCATCAAATTTGAGAAAAATCAAGATGAAACTTTAAATCATGTTAGAGAGTGGGTATGGCGAGGAATTACCCTCTGACTCTAATTGAACTTTCTAACCCTAAAATTTTGGGACCTTGTGACATATAATAATTGTTAATTAAATAAAATAATATTCTAGTGGATTAGAATTGATTTGGAACTTGTTAGTGACAACGGTTGTCTTGTAACCTGGTTGTAGACACTTTTAAACAAAACAAATTATTCCATGATTTTTCCTAGCTAATTCGAGGTTGTTCTTGGGTCTCAAGTGGGTTGTTTTAGCTGGCATCACACATATTGAGATCATTATTCTAAAATATTGTGTATTTGGTGTTCTATTGTTGCTCATAATCTGAATTATACAAGTAATTTCATTACATTATCCTAAGTGATCCTATGTGATGTTATGTATCAAGGAATGTAATAAAAAAATTTATCCTATTATTATGTGTGTTGTATTTTTGTGTGTAAAATGTGGGCATTACATAAGTATTTATAACTAATAGATTTGTTAAGTTATCTAAAAATATTGTGTTAGATATATTATTAATTGAAATCATTGCACATATGTGAAAAAATGAATGTGTTGGAGGGCCACATATTTTTGCTATATGCCAAGGAAAACAAAGCATTATCAGGTGTCTACGTAAAATGTATGAAAAAAAGCAACTGGTATTTTAAGGATAACTCCATTACTACATTCTAACAATATATGTAGGTTTTATACTCGACATACACTCCTTCAACGAGTAATTCCTCTAGCTTTGTTCAAATTAGTTTTGGTAACAAATTGTTGCAGGGGCTCAATTATCAAAGATTTTTCACACATTCCCTATTTTCTTGCAATTTCTCTTGAATTTACTTAACCTTAAAATTGAAAATGGGGCTACAAAGTTCTACATGGAAAAAATGGCATGGTTTGGTTTCAATCTTGGAACCAATTAGAATCTCTTCATTTTTTATTTTGGCCCCTATAAGCTCAAATTGCATTCCCATGAATAATGGACTCTCAATCTAAAAATTTCACTCACCAAACATGTATGACCAACCACTATAGGTACTCAATTATCATTTCACTTACTTGAGCTTAAAATTAAAAAGGGCACTACAAAGTGCTCCAAGAAGAAAGCATTGTGGTTGGGTTTCAAACATGAAACTTAATGGATTTCCACCATTTTTTAGTTTGGCCCATGTAAGCGCAAATTGCACTCATGTGAATAATGTGAAAGAGATAAAGTCGAAGGAAAATAGTGGATTTTATTTGGATGTTACAATTTGAGTTGTGTAAAATGTGGTATTTGTATGTTTTTAATTTTCACCTTTTTATTTCTCACTTTGCAGTGACGCCTTCATCTTATCCAAGAAATCAAATGCCTTCCAATTGAAAACTTTGACACCATAGAATAAAAAATAAAAAATAAAAATCTTGACTAGTAGATAAAATGTACCCATTGCTTATATGACTCACCATTGGATGGGCTCAATTATCAATGATTATTTGTGCATTACTTTTTTTCCTGCAATTACTTGAGCTTAAATTTGAGGAGCTCAATTAATGATTATTATTATATTGCGAGCGAGATCAAGATAATAAAGTTGAGCACAAGTAGTAGATATTAGTTGTGAAATAGGTGTGGGACATGCATAGTTTTAATTCCCACCTTTTTATTTCCAACATTCCATTCATATCTTCATGTCATCTAAAAAATTCAATTCAAACCAACTGATAACTTTGACACAAAAAAAAATCCATTTTTTGTCGATTATTATGCTACCGTTGTTAGACAACCCTTACCACATGTTGAGAGTGGTTTTACATCCTACAAATCAAAGTATAGGTAGTGCCAATGGATGAAGGACATGGGACTCATTTCTTCCCTAGCTACGAACAAGAAACAATCTAGAATTTGGTCTGAGTTTGCAAATTAAAATATGCAAAATAGTAAACTTTGCTATATTATTCATACAGAAACTTACATATTTATAAGAGTTATACAAGCTCCTATTTTCATGGAGTCTCAACAACTCATCCTCCAAAATAGGTTGGTTGATTCAACTATTCAATCATTGACCCATTCATGTACAAACTATATCTATATTATTATTACAACAATAATATATTAACTAATATACATATGTAAAAAAATGCTTACCATACTAACATTTTACATCCACTTTTACATTTAACCATATGGTAAATATGAATACTATATGTTAGGCACTAAACCAAAGTTTTCTAAAATTCCCCCCTTTAGTGCCAACACGGGGAAAACATCAATACTTCACTACACCTAATTTCGTGATCATGCGATTTTCCTTTGGATTATCACAAACCAGAAACCAAAAACCAAGAGTGAGGTGGTTTTCTAGTGGTTGACCACAAACCACAAAGGGGTAAATGTTTTCAAATGGTTTACCTACAACCATATCGTGATGTGCTAGTGCATTCTTCGACCCTCATCATAGTTGCTCTTCCGGAGATAAAATTTTGGAATCCATGATAGTGCAAAACATATCATCCAACTCATAAAAATTGAAACATTGTGTTATTTCCGCTCGTAGTGTCAAGTCTCTATAACACATTATTCTGAAAACACCACACATAAATCAAATGAAATCAACACACACTCACACATGTCACCAAATTAGTATGCACAACCTCTTAAGTGGTGAGTGACAAGAGGGCACCAATTGTCTTCCATCCTCCATGTATCCTCCAGCCTGCGGTAAATGATTGCTTAGTACAAGAAGTATCAAGACGCGTATCCACATTCCTCTAGTTCAGGTTTTTCTTCTCCTTATGATGCTTCATCTACTGTTATATTGGCTTCATTGCCAATTTTTCCACTTAGCACATCTCGAGCACGAGCTTTGTAGAACGAAGAAGTATGCCCTTTCTTCTTGTAGTAGTAGCATTCAACTTCTCCTTCATTTTTGGAAAAGTTCTTATGCTTCTTTCTACTGTATAGAGATTTTTCTTCATTCGTGTCTTCTTTGACCTTCTCTTTTGTTCAGCTAGAAAAGATGGTATCATATCTTCCAATGAGTTGGAAGGTATCTGTCCATGAGTGAAAACAACATTACTATATTTGGTTGGAAAACTATTCAACAAAATAAATTTTGCATCCTCATCTTCTACTGAAGATTTGACTTTTGCAATTTTTCTTAGAAGAGATATCAAATCATTGATGTGACTAGACATTGTAACTCCATCACTCATTTTGAGTTTGAACAACTAGAGTTTTAGAGAAAACGTTGCATTGACTACTTTGGATCCAAACAATTTATGAAGAGTATCCCACATTTCCATTGATGTTTTCTCACGATCAACATAATGTAACTTAGTATCTGAGAGAGCAAGGCCAATAATGGCTTTGGCTTTATCATCCCTCATTTCTCATTCTGCCAATTTGGTCGGATTTGTAGGTGCTGGTTCTTTTCCATCTACTATCCTCCATAAATTTTTGTTGATCAAGTGCATCTTGATCTTCACTTTCCAAGTGTGAAAATTAAGCCCATTTTTTTTTTCTAGTGGGACTTCCATTGTGAAATGGAGACAAAAAAACAGAAGTGAAAAAATTGTAACGACACTTTTGACTACACAATTATAACATATGACTCTGGATAATGGAATAGAATTTGACTACCAGACTACTTGATGAGAAATGCATAGAATTTGACAACTTGCCATAAGGGGCTCTACATGGGTCCCGAGATTGGCAGGGAAGAAATACCCGATTAGATCTTTGTGATGCATGGAGTCATGAGTAAAAGAACCGATTCACATGCAGATTGTTGGAGACAATGTTGTGCAAATGTGGCGTTATATCATGTCCAAAATTTCCATTCGCCAAATGCCAAAGAGCCGAGGTATATATCTTGGATGATCAATCAAAATTCTGAAACTGTTACCTGTGGATACACTGGTTTAACTGTAGTGTATTGTGCGCAACTCTGACAATGAAGGCTTCAAGTTACATGTTGTTCTAGATTGATATGCATGTATGGAAATTCTTGAACAGGTTTCATGTGAGTTGAACAAGTCGTCGCCTTTTTTTATGTAGATATTGTTGTATGGGAGAGAGTGAGCATGATTAAACGGTATGCAACTTCCACAAGTGTTTAACAAAAGTGGTGGATCTAATGATAGGAATTGGCTGAGTCAATGGTGTCTAACTCGAATAGGAGTGAATGATTCTTTAACAGTCGACCATGCCATATAGATACATGTGCGTGCAGTATATGTCTTCCCCACACGAGTACTTGTGCAATCCTTTAGTCTGTTCATCCAATCCGACTCATGTGAAGGAGAGAATAGGAGCTGCACATGTGTTCATCGCTCTTGCTAGATCTTAAATAGCTATGATACCAAATCTAGAATTTGCTCTAAGTTTGCAAATTAAAATCTGCAAAATAATAAACTTTGTTATATTATTCATATGGAAACTTACATATTTATAAGAGTTATATGAGTTCCTATCTTCACATAGTCTCAACAACTCATCCTCTGAAATAGGTTGGTTGGTAACTATTCAACCACAAATCCATTCAGGTACAAACTATATATATATATATATATATTATTGTTACTACAATAATATATTAACTAACATACATGTGTAACAAAATATTTACCAAACTAACATTTCACATCCACTTTTACATTTGACCGTATGGTAAATATGAATACTATATGCTAGGCACTAAACCAAAGTTTCCTAACAGGTTTGTAAGACAAGACTATTAAAGTGTGGAGGTTGTTGGATTGCAAATGTGTGGAGTTCATTTCGGCCCAAGATGGCGACATCGATTCTAAGGTCATCTGGCCTAGAAGTTTTCTATTTGTCGACTCCATTTATTATACGGTTAAATTATGGAGAAGGCTCAAGACCACCCAATACCATGTTTTGACATTCCTTCATCTACTGGGGAGAAGAAACATAAGTTTTAATCAGATATGGTTATTTTCACATTTCTTGCTTTCATGTAATTACTCAAGATTACAATTGAAAGGGGGGCAACCAGGTGCTTTAAAATGTAAGCATTGTGGTTGGGTTTCAATCCAGTAACCTATTGAATTTTCTCTAGTTTCTATTTTGACTTTTTAAAGCAAAAATTGCACCCACATGAATAATGAAATCAAGATGGCGGCAATAATGTGGAGCACAAATAGCATATATTATTTTGGTAAGAACAATATGATCCATGAAATAGGTGTGGGACATGTAGGTATTTAATTCTCACCTCATTTGTTATAACTTTCCTTTCATTTTTTTTTCTAATATAAAAAATAAACACCTCCCATTTAAAAATTCTTGACATCGATGGCCGTTGACAAATGACACCATCAAGACTATTGACGAGGGAACTCTAATCAAGGCCTTGATATCTAGAGAGAAACCCTAATATCAAATGTGTATGAAATCACTATCCTAGGACGCCACATCCAGTCAATATCTCTTTGTCTCCAAATTGTCCCATGAGACACATATGTGAATTCCCCTTACATTTATGTGTGTTATACCTACCCTAGAAACACAAGGCATAAAATTGCAAGCAACTATTCACTTTGGCATTATTGATCAACCATTCTTTACATTCTGAGATATCTCCACAATACATTGCCTTGATGACTACACAACATGCCCATCCCCTTCAAACGATTAAAACAAATGTCATGTGGTTGTAGGAGAATAGAGTATTGCATTGGTTCCCCATGCCACTTTCTCTAGGGTGAGCGAATTCTAATAGATCTATTGGGGAGCATACCATAGAGAGCCTTCATCGTCTCCCACTTTTCATCCGCCTTTAAATCCCCGTTGTAAAAATGTTTTGGTTGGTTTCCAAATCACAAGGATTATAAGATTTTATGTTCCTACTCGCCAACAAATTCAATCCTTTGCAAACAATGTCTCTAAATATCAACTTCATTTTCCACGTTTTTGGCTCCATTCTTTTCAATCACATATCAAGTACTTTCCTTTGAACAACTCTTTGAAATGGTTACTCCTCTCTAACATTACCATACATTATGCCACCACCCACCATACTAATTTTCACTTCTGTTCCACTCTTGCTTCCTCCATATAGTCGATAAATCATATACTTTAATCAACACAACTCTACATCCAAGTTACCTTCCCATTTCTACATATCATTCCTCCACAGCATCCCTTTCAATGTTCACATTACACAATGCTCGTGAGCAATTTCTAACTCTCAAATCATATGAATTTCTTAACGCTGTAGAATTCAGAGAAGAGCGAGAGGAACTATCATTTGCTGGGTGGTTATGAATCCCTTGGTAAGTGCCGAGAATTCAAGCAAGAAAATAATAGAGTTGAGTTTTACCATGACAGATACAGCTGGGAGGAGGTGAAAGGTACAGTTGCGAAGTACCGTTCACCTAAGAAATTAAAAGTCGGGCAGTGCCCACTGCCAATATAAGATTGCGAAGTGAAGTACTTGTCAGATTCCGCGATGGATAGGTATGAGATATCCGTTCGGCCACGAAGCCCTTAACATTTGTGTACAGAGATGTTGTCGTGGCAAATAAACTTGTTAAATCAACGAAAAACCTACCCCTATTTTCACATATTTCTCTCTCTTTAGACTTTAGGAGGGGATATTGTTTTAAACGCGCTTTACCTATTTGACTTTTTTATTATTTGTGTACTGACGTTGGAGAAACTATGTATTTAGTAGTTGTTTAATTGTACGATTTTAATATGTTTGTGTATTGTTTGTTTAAAATAAGTATTATTGGTGCGTTTGAGGGTGATTGTTGTGTTTCTTTTTCTTCCCTCTCCTATCATTTAATTTCTCTACTATTTATAAATGTTTGAAATTTAAATGGATTGAATATGTACTCTTGACGGTTGTAAATCATGGAAAGTTTTTCTTTACGATAGGATTTCAACTTCTACCTTTAAAGGTCATTGGAAAGAAGTGCATCTGCATGACAAGTTGTTACTTGCTAAATACTTCAAACTTTCAACATCTACCCAACTTAAGAACATGTGGAAAACATGGAAAGAAAATTATAATCTTGTAGAATGGAAAGGCAATTCCCTTCTACATAGTCTTGTATTTGTCAATTCAGTGATTTATGACATATTCTCATATTGCCAATAGAAACATAGGCCTCCAATAGCTAATAATTCATTCCTTGTTAAGATGCCCACTTTAGTTTAATTGAAATTTGTGAAATACTAGAGGTGACCTAACAGAGAAAGGTTAGACCATTTCTAGCTGCTATGCATTTATCAGATACTCATTCTGAGACCATCTTAAATGGAGTAAAGGATTAATTTAAAGTGGAAATGAAAATTAAATGAAATTAAATGGAAACACCTTAGAGATTTGATTTAGAAATCCAAAGCTAATGCCATGGAACAAATCATTTCTTGGAAGTTCTCTTCTATAAGTTTCTTATAGGTGTCAACATATGATTCCTACTATCAATCCCATCATACGTCCAATATGCAATCTTCATGAATCTTTCATCCATATCCATTGTCCAAATATATGTTTATTAAAAGATCACAAACTATTATATACAATGAATTACACATCATATATTTGTGCATTTTTTGTTATGGAAGAAAGTAATTTTAGGATTTAATACTTCAAAATGTCATTATTGAGTCTTTCAGGAAGTTGATTAGTACCTACTTGTGGAAAATTAGATGTTGTAGATACCTAAATTTAGACCTACGACATTTGGAAATCAATCCACGACATTTATCTCAACTTGTAAGTCATTCTGCAATTAAATGACTAATTCCTACATGCACCTTGCTCAATTAGATTTACCAATAACTAGATCACACTTATTATCCATCATTAACAAGTCAAAATATCATTCTCATATTACACAACACATCTTTGGACATCTAGCCACTACAACTGATATATAACGTTGTGCACTTCACTTGGATTTTTTTTTGGAGATGATATACAAAGTCATTTTGGGTGACTTTTCCATGAGACGATGACTTCATCCTCCAACTATATAAAATTCGTGCATTTTTAATTTCACAAGTTATCCCAATCATCATAGTATCATTTGAGTGGGAAATATTTTCGTAATAATAACCTATATAAAAAAATTCACACAACTAATTTTAAACGCTTCACATCTCACATCTTTGGTGACTACCCAATAGAACACAAAAAAACACGTAAATGTTAAATCAGTCTCTTAAACATATCAACAAGATCTAAGTCTACACATATCTCATGTGGCTTCCCTAGGCTAATTCACAAAGCAAGATCTCACATGTATTAAATATCATTCCATAGTTTCGTAGGTCTTCTTAGGGTATCCACTATCAAATTCATTACAATATACATATTGAAAACATACATTGAGTGGGGGGACAACTGACCCAATTAGACTAAGCCCTTATCTGTCCCTAAACAAGGAAGAACGATCCCTAATCAATTACAAAACTAATATTGTAAAATTTCAACTACAAAATCCAAACCTATATGCATAGAGGAACATAGTACTAGAGGTGAGATCTAGTAAAAATAAGCAAAGGAAAAGTCCATCGATCTTAGAAAAAGTCACCTGAGTGAATTTTTTCGCAACAGGTAACTTCATCCTACACTCAGAACCATACTTTAATATTTTTAGAATAACTTTATAACATCTTTCACATCCTTCCTACATACTATATAATCACTGTCACCCCATGTCAATCAAAAATTGGTACAATCCTCTCTATCCCTAACTTTTAAAATCATTATTTAGATCACATATGTTATTTCAATTTCTGTTTTAATTTGGGTATGTTTTTATGATCTATATGCTTACATATGCTATTTCAATTTCCATTGTAATTTGGAGATGATTTATGATCTATATGCTTACTTCGATTTAAACCATTATCATCTTATTTCATATTTACATAATCATGTTACACTTAATTATTTTAATCCCAAATTTGAGTATTACGTTTGCATGAATGATCTAAACATCCAAAGAAAACTTGCACACATACCCTCAACTTTGGCTTTTAACGATTTTTAATGAAAATTTGACATTACAATATTTTTAATATTTTTTAATAAATAAATTAAATTCTATGCAAGTAGTGTGTAAAATATCAAAGAAATAACAAAGAAAATTCACCAGACATTTAGACACGAGATATGTGATAACAGAGTTTGGTGCTTGAGGCCTACGTCTCTGGGTCTATTTAAATGGCATCGGTCTAGTAAAAATATTGAAAATAGACCTTTACAATTAGTTTCTATAAGAGTACGACCTTATCACTGAATTATCCCCTACCAAAAATATTACACTAGTCTATCTTTTTACAACTTTCTCAAAATTATCTCCCTAGCTCAAGATATAATGCTTCTCAATAAAATTTACACAGTCTCTAAAAAAATGCCCATAAAATTAAATACAGACCTCCATTTTATAGTGTAACTCTAGCTCTTGTGGTGGCTAATGGTTCAAATGCTTATATTTTTACCTCAATGGCCAATGTTTGAATCCTCTCTCCACTCACGTTGTGCATTTTGCCTTAGTGGGAGAATATCCCAACATAGAACTCGTGCTATAGAGGCATGAGGCGATTGGTATTAACAAACATGTTATTGAGGTTAAGTGAATTAAAGCAATTTTGTATTGGCCTACAATGTAGGTCATTTTGCCATTGGCTGCATTTTTTGGTCGATGCCAATTAAAAGGATAAAGGTGGTGTGAAAGCCCATTGTAATTATATGACTGCACATTACTTGTTCAATGTCGAGCTGTGTTTGAGACGCAGAGTTGGTCGCTGCGTTAGTATAAGGAGATGTGTTAAGACATAATGTGGCAAACCACTTGGAGAGATAAGGGGATAGTGGATAATGCATGGAAAATAAATATAGGATAATGTGTAGAAAGTTTAATAATATGTATTGGAGATATGGTTCAAGTGGCTAATGTGGAGAGAAAAGGAGTGTGGATGGGTGGATAGGTCGACTCTGTCAGCCGAGTTAGGCTATCCACCGAACCCTTTACAATGTTTAAACAATAAAATCCCACATGAATGTAAAAATTATAATATAGAGAAAATCTAATCAAAATCTCCTGCAATAGCTATATGAGAAGGAGGTCAAGACACCCCTCCGTAATTGAGTGTGTCGAACCTGGCTGAGGGCCCCCAACCAGCTAGAAAACTAGTGGGGCCTACCTGTCCATCATCAAGTGTCTAAGATTGGCATTAAAACAAAAATTTTACTGTTTCAATCATATTGTCCATGTGTTGTATTTTCATTGGTCCACTTGGTGATCATGCACGCGTTCAACCTGCGTGCATACCGATTTCGCCAATTACCTAAAAATTTCAGAAAGCCGTAACTTTTGCATACGTGCTTCGATTTTCGCAGATAAGATATCGTTGGAAAGCTCAAATTTTTGTCCATGCAATGAAAATTCCCATAACTGATTCTGAGTATATCTTAGATCAATGTTTCTTAGTGAGGATCCTTTGGATCATTCCTCCCCATTGAGAAACTTTTGGACCCCAAAAGTCAACTTAATTATTAAATAGGTGAGGGTACTTCTCCCTTACCTTTCTAGTTCCAATCCATTTTTACTTGTTAGGATGCATGCTTTTGAACCCAACATGAAGATATTCAATATCACCTCTTCGCGAGGTTCTAACCTTCCTGTCCAAAATGATATCATCCTACAACTCATCGAGATACTTAGGTTAAAAATCATCAATGGAAGGCATAATGTTAGCATCATCATGATCAATAATCATAAGTGGTTCATACAATTTCAAGTTCTCAGCATTTACAACTGAATAAATTTACATATATAGAAGTAAATCCAATCAAAAATCATTCTTACAAATTTTCTCCAATATTCAAAATGGACCATACCTAATAGGTTTCAAATTTTTACCTTTGCCTGTCAACCTTTCCTTGCTGATGTGAAGCCAAACTGAATCACCAACTTGAAACTTTTGATCAATTATGTGTTTATCATGCCTTGCTTTATACTTAGCCTGATTTTTCTCCAACAATTATCTGACATAATGATGGACCTGTTGTATATGCTACACAAATATTTTAGCTTTGTCAGAATCACTTTAAGCATTAACAATAATATCCTGTCCAAAAGAGAAATCTAATGGAGATTTAGGAAGATAACCTAACAAGTCTCAAATGGAGAATTCAAAGTAGAAGAATGTAAGGCACGGTTATAAGTATGTTGCACATAATAAAAATGTTCATCCCACAATTTAGGATGTTTACCACAATAGCCCCTAAGAAATTTTACCACTGTGCGGTTCATAACCTCTGTTTGACCATCGGTCTGTGGATGGAAAGCAGTGCTTTTCTTCAATTTAGTGTCCAAATTTCCCCAAGAAATCTAGAATCTCAATCTGAAATAATTGAAGTAGGAAGTCCAAAATGAACCCATACAAACTGAAAGAATAAATGTGTAGTTCCTTCACGAGTTATTTGTTTAGTTCACAGAATCAACACACACATCTTTCTAAATCTGTCCACAACCACATATAAATAGTCGTGTTTCTTTCATGACATGGGCAAGCCTCCTTCAAAATCCATGGAAATATTTTCCCATGTCCTTGCAGGGACATGAAGAGGAGTGTAAAGTCCTAATTTCATGTTACTAGGCTTTCTCGTGGCACAAAGAACACATCCTTTTATATACCTAGTTATATGTTCATGCGTTCTAGGCTAATAACAATACATCTGTAAATGTACAACTATTTTACCAACACCAAAATGACCAAAAATAAGAGAATTATGAGCTTCCTTAATCATATGCACACACTCATTTTCTAGAATAAATTTTTTACCAAAATGATATAAAATTCCATTAGGCACAGGATAATCCATTTCTCCTAATTGTTTCCCACTCATTAAATCCTCATACACTTCTTTAAAATCTAGCATCATAAAAATACTATTCCTTATAACTATCATGATCCAAAGAACTATGTTGTACAAGAATATATACAACAACAATTGGAGGAATAGATAACATGTCAACAACCTTGTTTTGAATACCATTTTTATACCTGATCATGAGATGAAACTGCTGCAAGAATCTCATCCAACAAAAATGTCTAGACTAGTTGTAACTTTTTTTTTGTTTTCAAATAATGAAGAGGATGACGATCAATATATATAAAAATTTCCTTACCCATTAAGTAACGATTTTGTTTCTTTACACTCTACACTAAAGCATACAACTCTTTATCATAAGTTGGATAATTTCTTACAGCACTTGTGAAGGTTTCTGAATGGTAATACATAGGTTGTTTGTTCTGCATCAAAACTACCCCCATTGTATAGTCACTAGCATCTATCACAATTTCAAATGAATGATATAAATCTCGGAAGTGCCAAGACTAAGATCTGTATTGATTTTCTCTTTTAGTGCATCAAAAGCCTTATGTTGTTTTCCTCCCCACTGAGAGATACATGTTTAATAATTGTCAATTCATATAAAGGAGATGTAATAAATGAGAAGTTAGAAATGAATTTTCTCCCATAATGTACTGCACCAAGCAAAACTCCTAACCTCTTTCATATTATTGGGTCTAGAACATTTTACAATAACCTCGATTTTTTACACGATCTATTTTCAATTCACCATTTCCTACAACATAACCTAAGTAAATTAAAGATGTTTTTACAAACTCACATTTTGACATCTTCAAAAATAATTTTCCTCCCCTTAATGCATCTAATACCTTATGGATGTGAATAACATGATCATCCCAAGAATTAGTGAAAATAAGAATATCATCTAAGTAGACTATAACAAAATCATTAATGAACGATCTAAAAACATCATTCATAAGTCTCATGAAGGTTTCCAGTGCATTGCACAATCCAAAAGGCATCACTAACCATTCAAATAATCCTTGTTTTGTTTTAATGGTTCTTTTCCATACATCACCTTCATCAATTCTTACTTGGTGATAACAACTTCTTAAATCTAACTTAGTGAAGTAAATTGCATTCTTTAATTGATCCAGTAAATCATCTATTCTAGGAATAAAGTAACAATTTTTCACTGTGATCTTGTTTAAGGAACAAAAACCAACACACATTCTCCATGTTCCATCTTTATTTGGCACCAAAATGATTGGAGAACCACATGAAGATGTACTTGGATGAATAATAGGTTTGGCCAAAATTTCCATCACCCATTTCTTGATTTCCTCATTTTCAACCATGGACAATATATACATACCAATATTGGGAAGAGGTGCATCATGTAGCAACTGTATCTCATGTTGAACCCCTATTTTGGGAGGTAGACCTTGTGGATCCTGAAAAACATCGTCATAGTTAGAAACAAATTTTACTAATTCATTATGATGTTTAGGATCACAATCGTCAAAATAATTTATATGATCTTTCTCTTTGGATTTGATCACCATGAGTACAAAACTCTTGCTTGAATTAAAAAGTATTTTCATCTATCTTGCAGTAACCAATGAAAGATTTTTTTTACACAATGAGCTCAAACAATATACTCAATTCAATATTTCACAAGAAAGTATTATTTTTATTCCCTATAGAATATTTCTTTACGATCATATACATAATGAATTCCCAAAAATACTCCACAAATATCCAAGGAACAACATCCAATTCAACCTCATCAATAAAAGTTTTGTAATGGGAAACCTGAATCTACAATTTTTAACTACATGCAGCTTTGCATCATCACAAACCCAGCCCAAAGGATAAGGCTTAGGATGTGGATTAATTTGAGTCCTAGTTTCTTAACAACCTCCTCTGAAATCAAATTAGCTTGAGATCCACTATAAAAAAGAGTATCAATTTTTTTATGTTTTAAAATAACTCTAAGGTGGAAAAGATCATTCTGTTTCTTTTCATCATGCATAGATTTTTGATTAGAAGAAGATGCAACATTTGAAGTAATAGTGTTGGAAGATGAGAAAGAATGATTACCTTGAAAACTCATGGCCATGATCTTGGTTTCATCCCTTGAATCAAACCCAAGATCCTGAACCACAATATTCGTTTTCTTCTCTTTTCCTTTCTTAACCATCCATTTAGGCTTAGTTTCAGGATGTAATTTCCAACACATATGCTCATCATGGTTCTTTTTATAATGATTGCAAAATGGTTTTTCATCTTCCTTATTAACAATAGAATTTGTTTTTTTCTTACCCTTTTCTTTTCCTTGTTCTTTCGAACCTTTTCCTTGTCCTTCGGATTGTTTGTTATTTTGTTTAAAATAAGAAGAGGAGGAATCCTTAGTCATTTTCCCTCATGCTTCCAGATGGGTTGCATGAACACACACTGCATCAAGATTAGTAAAACTAAAAAAATAATCATATTCCTTAGGTAACTATGCAATCCACCAATATATTTAAGCAGTGTTTCTTCTTTGTTTAGGGAAATTCCAAGAAATGGAGCCCTTTTCCTAAATTATTGTGTGTAGTCTTGAAGACTTTGTCCCTTAGTTTGTCTTAATGTTTTCCAATCCATCATAGCTTGTTGCTTCTAACCAAGAGGATAAAATTGTTGTTTAAGATTTGAAACAAAATCATACCAAGAAGTGATTTCATTACCTTTAGTTTCCTCCAATTATTGAATCTTACTCTCCCACCATATGAGTGTTGTGCCACCCATCCAAAGAGTTGCTAAATGAATCTTTACTTTATCATCCAAAATTTTCTGAACCCTGCAATATACTTGTATCTACTTGATCTAGTTATCCAATTTCTTTGCATTAAGCTCTCCAGTATGCATTGGCAATTCAAAATTATTATCTAATTTTAACAAAGGAAAATCATATTTTTGAGTTTCACCTTTGGGAATATCAGAAATAGATATTTCTTCTCTTTTATTTTCTCTAGTTGATTTTTCCCTTTGCCTATCTTGGTACATTTCTTCCACCATTTCCTTTATCTATAGGAATGATTGACAAAATTCTTCTTCCTCTCAATCCTCCATTGTAGGACTTTGAGATTGTCTTATACCAATTTTGGGATACTCTTCTACTAGCTCTCCTTCACCCTTCTTAGATGGGGACCTTGTTAACATCTAACACAACAAATTGCAATCTAAAAAACTGTTAATCTGAACCAAAAACCAGCTAAAACCAACTCGGATACCAGTGATCTAAAAATCCAAAGAAAACTTGCACACATATACTTTTGCTTTTAATGATTTTTAATGAAAATTTGATGTTATGATCTTTTTGTATTTTTTAATAAATAAATAAAATATGTAAGTAATATATAAAATCAAAGAAATAATAGAGAAATTCACCAAAAATTTGACACAAGATGTGATAACGGAGTTCAATGCTTGAGGCCTACATTTCCAGGTCCAGTTGAATGGGACCAATCTATTAAAAATCTTGTAAATAAACCTTTACAATAGTTTCTACAAGAATATGATTTTCTCATTGAATTCTTATGCATAAAATAAAACTAGTCTCCTTTTACAGCTTCTCCAAATTCTCTCTCTAGCTCATGTTACAATCTTTTCAATAAAAATACACAATCTTCTGGTGCTTTACAAATAACACAGACCCCATTTTATATTAACTTGATCCCTTGGGTGGCTCAGTTGGTCACTTATATTTTTACCCTAGAGATTAGGGTTCAATCCTCGCCCATGTGTTGTGCTTTTTCCTTATTGGGAAAATATCCCACATATGTAGTGATATAGTGGCAGGAGGTTTATTAACAAACATGTGGTGAAGGTTAAGTGGCTTAGAACCATTTTGCAAGACCAAAAATGTACGTTAGCTAGCCATTCACTGAGTTGGTTGATGTGTTGAATGGTTTGAGTTTGTGGTAAGCCCGTCCAAATTGTATGTTGATTTGTTTGTTCAATTTCGATGTGTGTTTGAACGTATAGTTGGTCGCTACATGGTATAAGGAGATATGTTGGGAGATAATGTCTCCAACCACTCAAAGAGATAAGGGGATAAACAAACGCGTGGAAAGTAGATAGAGGATAATGTGTGGCAAGTTCAATAATATGCATTGGAGATATGGTTCAAGTGGCTAATGTGGAGAGATAAGGAGTGTGGCTCGGTGGATAGGTAAACTATGTTAGCTAAGTCGGGCTATCCACTAAGCCCTTTACAATGATTAAAGGATAAAATCCCACATGTATGCAAAAATTACAACATATAGAAAATATAACCAAAATCTCCTTAATAGAAATATGAGAAGGATGCAATGATACCCCTCCATAATCGAGTTTGTTGAACATGGCTGAGGGCCCCCAGTCAGCAACTAGTGGGACCCACCTATCCATCATCGAGTGTCCAAGACCAACGTTAAAATATAACTTTTAGTCTTTCACTCATATTGTCCACATGTCACATTTTCATTGGTCCACTTGGTGAGCGTGCATGTATTCAACTTGCCCATAGTCTCGATTTCACCAGTTGCCTGAAAATTTCAGCGAGCCATAAATTTTTCATATGTGCTCTAATTTCTGGAAACAAGATATTACCAAAAAGCTTGAATTTCTCTCTACACAATGAAACTTCCTGTAAGTAATTATGAGAAGATATTATATCAATTTTTCTTAGTGAGGATCCTTTGGATCAATGAATGCACTTATTTTTATACATGTAACCTATGGTTTCCTTTTCCCTTTGTAGTTTTATATCTAACTCTTCATTGCTATTTTTATGCCTAAATTAATCTTCTTAGGGTATTTCCAATACCTAATTCCATTTTGTTAAAAATAAAATGATATATTCATATTTTATGTAAGAAAGATAAATCCGTAACTCCAACATGTCGTAGCAGTGATTAGATGTTACTGCAATAAGTTATACTAAAACACCTATAGTTCCTCAACACCAAAGTAAAATGGCTAATATATCTAAGGATCATTTTCCTCTCTGATTAAGGTTGGTCCAAATAGAACTGATGGTAAGACCGTTTATTTTTTTGGTGATCCTATGTACATTTTACAAAAAAATACAATTTTCATTGAGAAATTGCGTGACCATGATGGTGACCAATATGAACCTAATCCTTATCAAGCATCTATAATTTAATAATGAATAACTACAATTGAAATGGATGTCTTTACATGATTAATGATAGATAAACCACAACATCTTGATCACATTCTTATGATTATACAATCCTCTTAATGACCACAAAACATGCAACCCTAAAATCCAACATCTATGAAATATCCTTCTCCTTTAGGTAATACTATTTAAGTATTCAATCAACCTTCCCATAGGCATAATGTGAAAACTAAGTGGGTATCATATATGGTTCCTCATGGTTCTACATTTTCTCATTCTTTAGTTTCTACAAAAGAATCTACCCAATCATATATGCATATTTTCTCCTATTTATTTTCAAAACATTCTAGCCATGCAAGAAAAAAAAATCATCTCATTATGAAATTCATTGCATATCGACACAAACTCAATTGATTTACTCAATAACCAACTAGTACTTGAAATCCTTAACCATCCATTACATCCTTAAGAATTTTTTTACTTCATCGAATCTTTCCTTTTTAAGATGGTAATACCAATCCTGAAAAATATCTTCATACATTCACTGCCTCTTCTATGGACTAATGGATTATTATTTGTTAACAAGTTATTAAATGTAGCCTTAAAGCATATGTAGTTCATTTTCTTTATACAATTCCTCTATAATATATGTAAACATTCCAAGTTCTAGCTAATATAGTCCCTAAACGTTTCTCAATCAATATTGGAAAAAAATCCTTTGCACAAATTGCATAAGTCAAGAAAGAATCCCATGTACATGTGTGATATTGTTTATTGAGTTATAAGACCTAGTTTTGACATTGACCAAAGAACATTGATGAAATCAAATTAATTGAAGTATTCACCACTAGTATAATTCCAAATCTTTATGAAAAGGTCATGTTTATTAATTATACATATTTTGAGGACCACTATAAAACACTTAAAGTACATGAGACCAAACTCATAGAAGATAGTATGTTGACATGCAAAAACATGTAGTCATATAATAAATTGTTTTTCGAGAAATACTCATATGCAATGGTAAGCTTACACACACTAATAAATGAAAAATAGTTGATTATTTTTCACAACCCACTCCTATAACGAATAAAAAAACTACATCTACACCACACTAGAACCATTTACTACAACCTCCTCACATTATCTTATAAAAACCACTTCACTATAATCTAACCCAACTGCCATCACTTGTTATCATTGATGTGACCATGAAACAAGGACCTAGGTTTGGTGATATTTATGATTTTGGCAAACTCTATGAATCAATGATTTTTGTATGAAATAATATCCATGTGTTTTTTGAATAAAACACTAATTTTCTACAAGTTATTGAGCCACCCACCAACATAAGATTTTGTCATCCTAATTAATTAATTGATTACCTAATCATACTATAAAAAATAAGGTATATGTTTTCAATTGGATTGTCACATAGTATATCCTCCATCTATTTTTATAGATACTTCACATTTGAATAATAGAACCATTACTTATGCACATAGAGATCTATAGTTATATTTCCCTTTGGGAGTGAATGGAGATAATGAATTAAATGAAACAAGTGATTGGTGAAAAATATGGAAACTTTAGAGGAAATGATGAAGGTTGAGATTTTGTAGAGGAGAATGTTAAAATTGATGACATAGATAGTGGTACGAGAGATGACACTGATTAAATTACGAAATATGAAGAAATAATTCTAAAAATATTTGAATTGGATCTAGAATCTAATCCTAGCCATAGATCTAAGGTTAATTTATAGATGATAAAAAAATATATTGTGTGTGAGCATGTCAGATATGAAGAAAAGGAGACACATTTTAAGGAAAATGAAAATAATAAAGATTTTGATGCCTCAAATATATAATTAGAGTTATATGTTAGTGATCCTTTGATTTTATATTTGTATGTGCATAGATTGAAGATATAATCTTGTATTTTTGTATAAAAGCCCTAGTTTGGATGTGGAAGATTCCTTAAATTTAGAAATCTTGGAGGGGATCATGAAAATCTATAATATTTCATGGAAGATAACGGTAATATGGATAATAAGGATTTGAGAGAAAACTAAATATTTGAGGAAGGTAAGGACTATTCCAAATCTATTGTTTCCCATTGTTTTTTTGTACTTATTGGTGAAATATTTTTTTTTGGTGAAAATTATTATATTTCAACGAAGGTCATGGGGTTCAACGCCTCCTTCTTGGGTATGGGGAGGATCCCTTTATTGAATGTAAACTAACTAAAATTATGGGTGACTGTTAGGCCAAGGATCACATAGGACTACTCCACTAAACCTGTGAAAAACTACTTACATAGTGTATAAGAAAGGAATTATTTTGAAGAGAGGTAAAGGAGAGTAGGAGAAACAAGGAGAGAGGAGGTTAATGTTGTTAGTATGAACTAGAAGATTTTCAGCACTAGTAACTAGAGTAGGTCTACATTCAATTAGAATAATTCAACCATGGAATCAACATTAAGACTTAAAAATTTGAGACACAAATTTCTATGAATTCATTAATCAAAGAAAAAACGTTCTTTATATGTTAGACAAGATTACCATGCTTGTCAAGTTGCAAATTAGAGAGATTATAATAATATAGGAAAGAATATAGAAGTAATCTAGCTTTATTTCTTGCAAGAATAGTGATACAAATCCCAACAACTAATAACAATAAAATATTACCCACCATTTGGAATTGAGAAGCCATTACAATTTATAGGTTACAAAAATGTCTCCTCCTCTCCTCCAATATGACCTTTCATCTCACCACAACTTGTGATTTTTCACATTCCCTAGGAATGAAGTTAAGTCATTTTCTTATTTTGGAAAAGGGAATTTTACAATAAAAAATTAAATCACTTAAATGAATAGTGAAAAATACATTCCCAATGAAGAAATGGAATGTTAGAGAGAGGGAGGGGGAGACAGAAGAAGAGGTAGAAGTGAAAATATGGAGATGGTAAAGATTTTGTTGATGAAGAAAATAATTCTGATGGATCTTGAGTGAATGCTCCATAAACGAATTTTCCTACCTTTGACCTCTTTTTGAGTTATAACAATGTGATTATAAATTCCTCCTCCAATGAGATGCAAAAACACTCCAAGGAATTGAATGAGTGAAGGAATTTTTGAAGTCTAGTTGTTTTGGTAACTTATTCTAGGTCGGATCAATACTCCATCATGGAGTATCTTGGGTTGGGGATCACCAACTATAGTGAGTAGTCATTTTTAGAAAGTAATCACCTAGAATCCACCTTTCCTTTCAAATCAGAATATTATGTGATAGGAGCTAATAGGAAAAATTATAACACCTGTAAAAATAATGTATTAGGTGATGAAGAGGAAGAGATTCATATTCAAAAAACCTCTGATCTTCCACCTAAGATCATGAAAATCATTGATAAGTTTCCTCAATACAAAGGGGAACCTGAGTCAGTAATTCATAAATACCTCCTTGACTTTGTATATGAGCAATATGACAATAGGGTGGATAGTGGATAGGCTACTATGGTAGGCTCATATGAAAACACCTCTAGTTCTGATACCAC
This sequence comes from Taxus chinensis, assembly GCA_019776745.2. Classification (NCBI taxonomy): domain Eukaryota; kingdom Viridiplantae; phylum Streptophyta; class Pinopsida; order Cupressales; family Taxaceae; genus Taxus; species Taxus chinensis. The sequence goes on along the minus strand of CM034146.1, from coordinate 883,860,646 downwards.
TAATCTAATCCTCTAACTCGTAGATAAGACGAGTCAACAAAAAACTGCAACCACAACCCAATTCCTTCAAGTGCAAGCCAATATGGTCCAAATGGTTAACTGTCCTAATTCAGGCTCTAGGGGTGAAATTCACCCGCCCTTTCCTGATGGACCTAATGTGGAACCTATTGTAAAACTTCCCATTCAAAACAAGGTCTTGCAGGCCTTCCAACAAAAGCCTCTATCACCCTACATTGCTAGCATGGATATTGGAGTCATTTCCCATTCTATCTCTTATGATGGATCAACTGACCCTACTTTACACATTAAGGCCTTTCATAACCTTTATAAAGAATTGATCAAAGTAAATTCTTATGCTACCACAAAACTCTTATTTAAGATTCTTACTAGAGATTCCTTGGAATGGTATCACACTTTACCCCCTAACTCCATAGTGAAGCTAGAATCTCTAGTGACATCCTTAGTTAATGAATTCCAATATCATGATTTACCTGAGAATAACATTAGTGATTTCATTAATTGTAAAAAAAATGAGAATGAATCAAATCAATCCTTGATAAAACATTGGAAGACCTTATCTAACAAGGCAAAACATAATATGTCAAATGATAGTTTATTTCAACTCTCCCTTTGTGCCCTAGAACCTCGTCTTCAATACAAGGTTAATTCCTTTTGTATTAATTCCTTTGATGAAGATTTTGAAAAAAACCAAATGACAAGACTACCTCATGAGGGAATTTGAGAAGGATCCTCCTAAGACTCAAACAATTAAACAAATACACATCCTTCATACATCAAAGAAACAAGAGTGCCATAGACGATGGGGTCTTAGATACCCTTCTACTTATGACTTCTACAAATAGGAGTGTCTTTAATATCGATTAAAAAACTAATAATAGTAAAAACAATTTTTCTTAATATCAACCATTAACCAGGGATGAGTTGCGAAAGCGTATGCATAAACCATTTAGTCAGATCCTTGATCCCTTTCGACCTATCCCACAATGGCATGATGAAAACAAGTTCTGTTGGTGACATGCCAATTGGAGCCATTCTCATGAGAATTGTCATTCCCTTTGCATGGATGCCATCACTTTATTTTTAGGCCCTCAACTTGACCATAAATCCATCACCAAAGAGTGTTTTACTTAAGTAGTTAAGGATCAGGATGCTCAAAGGAGAAAATATCATCATAATGCCATTAATCAAGATAATGAAGAACTCAAGGTTTTCTCTAACCCTATGCCTAGCCATAGTTCAGGTGAAATCTCTAAAAACCAGAAAATGCCACAACAAACATTGTTGATCATGAATATACCCTTGATAACACAGTGGCTATAAATTATGTGAGGCGTGTGATAGAAAATAGAGATCCACAATACCCTCCATAAGTTCATCTTAGAACTCACAGAGTCATTTAACCTTGCGTATTCTAGAATCATACTCCTAAATTTATAATCCCATCTTCCACAGACATCATCAAACCCTGTGACAAAACTATCATATGGCTGAAGGCATCTGAAACTATTTCTCCAACCGCATATGCCTTTTCCCAAGTAAATGACATTGATCCTAAAGAAACAACAATTTTTGAAGTGTCTCTAATCATTCCCCCCCCTTCTTGACATATTCCCAAGGATATTAAACACTCTGCGCCTGCTTCCCAGACTAGCCATGATGAGTGAGATCCTTTTAAAGAATTGTCTTAAATTGTTCACTTGATTCCCTTTTTAGAACTCAAGTGAACGTCACCTCACCATCATGAGCATATTATGATTGCACTATTTTATATGAATGAACCTTTCCCTCCTACCTTGGGGCATTATTCTATGATGCATGGTTCAAAGGAAAGTATCTATTGTCAGTATGAGGAACTATCCATTTGTATGGATCATACCACTGATGTTCAAACTTGCATTTGTTTTCCCATAGATACCATGATTCTAGATGATATTTTTCTTCAGGAAGATGATCCTCCACTCTTAATTTCTATACAAATTGGTCAAAACAAAATCATGCATGCCCCTAATTATAAAGGTGTCGGTACTTATGTGGCATCTTTAGACTTCATCTAATCCCTTAGATACTCAAGAGATAATGTCAAAACCATGCGGACAACTTGTTAGGGCTATGACCGTTAGAAAATTCCTCCCATGGGTTACATTTGAATTCCTATCACCATCCATCCTAGGACTATACGTCTGAAGGTAATGGTATTCAAATTCCCCTATCCTACAATATCCTTCTTGATCGACCTTGGACCCACCATATGCATGCGGTTTCCTCTTCAGCATACCAATGTGTCAAGTTTACACATCAAGGGGAAATCTATAAAATCCAAGGTGACCCAAATCCCTTGATTTATAATACTCTAAAAAAAATGGAACTTATAAATTCCCAATCCTTTAATAACTATCTCCCATTCCATTCCATGAATATTAGTTCTTAACTATCAAGTCAAGTCTCTTTGTGGCAATTTGGGTAATCAAGAATTGGTCAGGCATATACCTCCTAATCTCTTGGATTATGAAAATGACAAGCAAGATGAGATTACTGTTAGGATTAACAATTCTGAGCTACCAAACCTTGTCATCTCAGAACTTCCTCCTAACTTGCAACCTTTGATGTAGCCTACAATTTACCAAGAATAACCCAGTTGCACTAGTACATCAGTCAACCTAGACTAAGTGCTCATCTGAAGTGTGCAAAGGTACCATGCCCCTCCTTATAGTTTCTTGTGTAGGATGTGAACATGATGAAAAATTTAATGCATTCAGATCCATAAAAAGTATAAACTTCCCACAGAGCAAGTTCCAGATTTAGATCTAAAAGAATAATGAATTAAGCAAAAGATATAACAAATTCAACCTTGTAAGAACTATTTTTAGTCATTTTAACACCATTATTCATCCAACACACTCCATTATATCAAAATAAAATAAAAACATAAGCTTCTTATAATAAGTAGTATCATAAGTTCATGTGTGCATCAAATCTGGCAGCATAACTCCATAATATCTTGTACACAGTACTTGCTTAATCTACACAAATTACTACATGTTTATAAGGGTGGCGACTTTCCCTTCACCACTTACATAATTCCCAAAATAGGCCACATGATGAAAATATCCATACGCCTTTGCAATAATAAACACACATGCAAGTGCGCTAATAATAGATCTCTTCTAGATAACTGACAGTGATAATCCTATTATTAACTTGAATTCATGCAAAGTGCTTAGTAGATGCTCTTCGAAAAATAGCATTTACGTTCCGTGCAAGTTTCCATCTAGTTTTGTGCCCACACGCTATCTCCAAAAATATACCATAACCATGAAAATGGCTAAGTCCAAATTCATTTTGTCTTTCGTGCGCGCTTCCTTCCCTATCCTTACGTACCTTCAAATCTACCTTGCTACCTTGTGTGAATCTTCTGTGCACCTTCTCCTTAGTTTCATACTTCATCTTCTCAACATTACCCCACACTAAACTGTATTTCCACCCCAACAATGGTTTCCTTTTGATATGTAAAGAATAAAGAATGGGAATGGAAGGAAATTAAATAATTACTATACAAAGAATGAAATTTTACCTTGCAATATCCTCTGTTTCAACTGGAATAATTAACTCTAGATATTATTTTTTGATTTTAGCCTCTAAGGTTTTCCAATAAATTAGCATGGATTCTATCTTTTCTGGAATATCTAATGCAATAGAATCTCTTGTTCTCATATTGTGCAATCCCTTCCTCTTCATTTTATAATACTAGAATAATGTTGGAAATTACAATCACCCTTACAGAAGATCCATCTGTTGCGCTATAATCTTCCTAATTTCATCCAACCTTTCCTTATGGGGTTCTTGGGATGCTGTAAGGGCCTCGTGATTTTTCTTGACTAGTGCTAATCTCTGTACATGCCACAAAGTCTCATCTTTCATCACCTTCAGGACTTCATTTTCTTCTACCATCATCATGATTCTGATTACTACTTTTGGAGCTACAATAATATTCAAATCCTAGTCTACCTTCTTCAGATCTTCCTACAAGGTTTGGAGTAATTCCTCATATGATAAAATTTTTCTAACCACTAAAGCCCTTGCTCTCTTTACTTCATGCTCAAGGTTTTTTGGTGCTGGCATCTGAATTAGTCCATCCTCAAGCACCAAATTAATTAATGTGTGACCATAATGCATAGTCGAAGGAAACTTCTCAGGTACCTTTGACTCTAGGTGCGGTCATTCTTTTAGGACATAATCTCCAATTTCTTCTTCCATGCTTTTGAAGGTCTTATTCTTCTTCTGCTCCAGGTCATTCTCTCCTTTTAGATGCACTAATTCAGCATCTTTGGCCTTGTTTTCTTCTTGTAGCGCTCTAATAGTGGCAGCCTTATCGAAGTTCCTCTATGCCACTTTTGTGGATACCTTAACCAAGGCATTACTTGCCTACTCATCATACATAACAATGGGTTTGATAGTTATGTGCCTATTATGTGGTTCATTTTCATTCTTCTTGACACACAAGACTCTTCACATACATAAAAATCAGGTTCGTCCATGTGATTTTGCTTGGACCAGGACAATTGTTTCCTTGTTTGCATCATTGCCATGTTTGGGTATATCAACTCCCATCCATACAACTCCATGAGGCCCATTGTATTCTGAAATCAGGTGTGAAAATTTTTACATGTGTCCTCATCATAGCCCATATGTAGAACATTATATTATCAACTTTTTCACTTCGTTCTTGGCCCCTTAGGTATCTGAGTGCCAAATTTTGGAGCTAGATCTTCAATGGTCTGAGTGGTATCATTTTCTGGTTCTCCTACCTCTTTATCCTTTATATCTTCATCCCTAGGTTCTTCCACTTCTTTTGGTTGTACAGGGGATATGGGCATGCTCTTTAAAAACTCCTCTTCCTCCTCATTTAGCTTTAACTGGTATAGAAAATCATACTTACCAAAATATGAGAGCTCATATAACTGATAAACTCCTACTTGTTTAAACAATTTTTTTCCAGCATCATCATACACTGGCATATCCTCTGTCATGCACTTGTTGGTCTTTGTACTCAACAACACATCTAATTCTTTCTTATTATTAGAAGTGCGATGGTTGTAATCACTCACCTTCTAGCTATGGATGTGGCAATCCAAATCTTGCCCAATTATCACACCTACTGGGTATTGCATCTCTAAGAAATTACTCTTAGGAGAAATTTCAACTTCTTTTTCTACTTTCTTCTTTCCTTTGGCTCCTGTGATAGGTGCTTTCTTTGGTGCAATCTAAAAAATCTCAACTTTATATCCTCTATAATGAGCAAGCCAAAAACCCTAGCTTGAATCTACATGCCCTAGTTTGAAACCACATGCCCTAGCTCTTTCTCAATGCATCTACTTCATTCAAACCCTTCACCAATGGGGATGTAAGCTTCTTCTATACACAATTTCACTCTCCACGTCTGGTTTCACACTGTTTGCACCTCAATACTATTCTCTCGGATCGATCACACTTAGCTTGTTCAAATTCTTGAGATCATAACAGTAAAAATGAACTCACATCACGTCCTTATATAGATTTTCAAAATGTTAGTGCATTTATTGCTCCTCCACCTACCAACAATCCTCTCATTAATTGACCATTTTCACACTTTCCGCGTGGTACATCTTCATGCCCAAGCTATAACCTTCTAGCATGCCTTCCTACCCTCTAGCCACGGACTTATCTTCAACCACTTCTATGTGCCCGAATACCTTGCCATTGTGCCTTCCCTTGGTAGTCTCCATGGCATCTGCTTACCTCGTGGTATCTTTGTTCCTTAGTTTATCTCCATCTATGGTCATTGTTGAGAAGCAACCTCCTTTTCAACAATGCCCCAAACTTAAATAGCACATGTAGTAGTCTGTTCCTTTATGTGTACACATCTGTTAATATCCACCCCATATAAATGGTATGTGTAGTCCTCTGCGCATAAAAATTATTCAAATGGTAATTATCTTCTAGCGAGTAAACACGTTTATTACAAAATACACCAATTAAAATGAAAAAGCATAATGACAAAGAAGGAAATACATTAAGGGAATACATAAATGAAAACCTAATCTAAATGGCAACATTACCTTATTACAAATACCAAGAAGACTTATTTATAGTAGGGCTTCAGCCTACTCCCATTGAAGTAACCAGGTAACCGTATTCTATCAAGCACCTCCAACTAGAAAGTTCCAGTTTCAAGTATGTGAGTGATAACATATGGTCCCAACCAATGTACTTCAAGTTTTCTTAGATGGTAGAGAAAATTAGAGTCATAAAGAAACACCATCTGTCCAATCTCAAAAAAATTTTCTTTGATGTGCCTGTCATGCCATGCTTTCTACCTGGCATTTTCTTGCTTCTCACTCCATCATGCTATTGCTCATCACTCATCCAACTTGATCAACTTTTCAATTCATTCATCTAATGTTTTCTCATCAGCCAGACCTCTAGCATGCACAATACGTAAAGAAGGTAACATGAATTCCATGGAAATAACTTCTTCCACACCAAACACCAACTAAAATGGTGTAGCCTTATTCAACCACTTGTATGTTGTTCTATACACCCAAAACATGAAAAAAACTTTATCATCCCAATATTTCCTTCCAACATCACAAATTTTTGTCAATGTCTAGCTCAAAATTTTGTTGAAAGCTTCATTAGTTCCTTTTTCCTGAGGATGGTAAGGTGTATTCTTATGGTGTGCAAGCATGAACTCATCCAATAGAATTTTGATTGTCTCATTTAGAAAGTGTGTGCACCTATCACTGGTCAAACTAAATGGGCATCCATACCTTGTAAGAACATTTTACCATAAGAAAATTGGCTACTGTAGCTATTGTATAATCCTTGGTAGGTGCTACTTTTTCCCACATTATAATATAATATGTGGAAGTGATGATGTAGCGTGATCCAGTTCTACCCGCATCTAGTGAAATAGGACCCAAAAAATCTATAGCCCATTTCTTAAATGGTTATGCACTAGGAATTGGTCATAAAGGCATTTCATCTCTTTGCCCTGGTTTGCTAAGGTGTTGAAAGTGATCACAAGCCTTACAATATGCCTTACAATCCTTATACAGGGTCTCCCACCACAATCCAAGGAGTAGAATTTTACCTGCAGTGGAATCACCTACATAGTTCCCACTTGCAATACCACCATGAATCTCTTCTATGATATCTATGTGCTCATGATCCAAAGCACATCGACACAGTAATTCATCTCGGCCTAACTTGTATAGGTCAACATTGATCAACATAAAAGGTGCTATGTGAATTGCAAGTTGTTTCTTCTCTAAAGCTGTTAGTCCTTCTGGCACCACACATGTGTGTAAAAAAGAAACAATATCCTCCAAGTCTAAAGGTGTGCGATGTAACCTGTATAACTACGCATATGGCATTGTATCTTCAATTTTTTGCATGTCTTCCCCTGATAGTATCCTTGATAAATGGTCTGGGCCAGAATTACTTTTCCCTAGTTTTACCACAATTGTAAAATCAAATTCTTGGAATAAAAGCACCCATCGACATATGTGCCCCTGTAATAAGAGCTTATTTACCAAGTATTTCAATGCCATGTGATCATTATAAAATACAAATGGTGTTGCTCGCAGGTAATGTCTAAATTTATGTAGTACATAAATCATTGAAAAGGATTTGCACTCAGTATTTATATAATTCTACTATGCAAGGATCAAATTTCTACTAGAAAAACATATAGGTTGATCAATAATACCTTCTCCATGTTGAGCTAACACCACGCCAATGGCTGTGGCAGAGGCGTCTACATGTACATGAAACAGTTGGTCCCATGAGGGAATGCACATAATAGGTGCTATAGTAAGTCCTCTCCTTTAGTTCTTCAAATGAATGTTTGCTACGTTTCTCCCCAATAAAATGCTCCTTTTCCTTTTAGTAACTCCTCTAATGGTGCAGTAACCTTAGCATATCCTTTGATAAATTTTCTATAATACCCAGTCTGATCTAAAAGCCTGCGCCACCTCACTTTGACTGGTAGGTTATTTAAGGCCGATAATAATTACAACCTTAGCTAGATTTACCAACAAACCTACCAGATAATATTCCCTAACAGAGTGCCAAAAGGTGTAGTAAACAAACACTTTTTGATGTTCAAAGATATGCTTAACTGTTTACATATTTCAAACATTAAGCACAAATAGTCACAATGATCCTTAACAAGCCTATACACCATCCAATCATCCAAATGAACTTGCAAGAAAAGATGAATAAAATCCTGGAATGCTTGAAAAACTATTTGTGAAAATATAACAAGCACATTTTTTAGACCAAAGGGCATCACAATATATGCAAAAATTCACCACTTAGTGGTGAAAGTTATTTTATATTGATCCTTTAGTGCAATCCAGACCAGATGATACCCAAAGAATCCATTTGTAAAAGAATAGATCTCACACCCTGTAACACCTTCTAATATCTCCCTCTATGAAAGGTGTAGGAAAATGATCAGTCAAACATGCAACATCCATCTCCCTATAATCCTCACAGATCCTAATCCAACCATATTTTATTTATACTAATCACCATTGGGCTAACCCATTCTAATTCATCTAGGGGATTAATGATGCCAGAGTTCAACATTTTGTCAATTTCTTCCTTGACTTTGAATGCGCAAGTTGGGGTTCATCCTATAGGGTCTCTTCCTGACCGGGCACACACCTTCCTTAAGATTTATCTTCATTTCTCCTAATTATGCATGCACTCCTTTCAATTCATAGTAGCCCATAGGAAATAAAATCTCAAAAATCATAGAGAAACTCTACTATTTTGCTACCTCATATTAAGACCAATAATCTCTAATTGATTTCCTCTTTAGGTTCAACATCTGTACCAATATTCACTTTCTTAGTCCTCATAGGTTCATAATAGGTGCATGTGTTGTTATATGCACTGTCCAAGATCTCGCACGCACCTATTGAATGATATATATCTAGTTCTTCTACTTATTCATCATCCACTATGTAGACCATCTTCCCTTTTTCCTTCTCAAAGCAAGCACACTTAATTAGTGTGGCATCTATCTTTGTTCCTTCAGAAAAACACGTTCCTGAGTCATTTCCATTAGATAACTCCTGAAGGAGTTCTTTTGCCTTTCCATTGTCTCCCATATTTAACCTTCCTTATAACCCTTAATGCCTCTTCTACTGGAGGTTTAATAGAGAAGTAGTCAAAATTATGGACCATACCTATAATCAAATTCTGCCAATTTATAGTTTCTCTATGTAGCTTTGCATATACATACCAAGTGCGTGGACACCTTGTAAAGTAGAATAAAGTTTGTACACCCATAGCGAAGGTGGTAAAGCTTCGTGACCCTCAGTCCAGAGCCTCTCACATTGTTGAATGTGGTGCTGAAAATTTTTATTACCATGATATGTGTAGATTTGAGTTGGTGCATTACTCCTGGAAAACTGAGTTGTAAGAGCAATCCGAACTTCATTCCATTCTACAAGATTATCCTGTGAACCACCCACTAGCGTGCTGATGTCCCGTGCAAGGTATATGCTAAAATATTTCTCCTCTCAACTTGGTCAGTCCAGTATTCCTTCATGGCATGCAGGAATCTGTACCAAAATTTTCCTCCAAAATTTCTATTTCATTAATGTATGTATTAGGAATAGGATGTTGTTAAGTGTAATTAGTAGTAGCGTTCGATAGAAGATAACGGCGCCGTCAGTACGGTGCCGCCAATAATGTGGAGTACGGTAACAGTCAAAGTACAATAGGAATGTTGTAAAAAGTAAATATTTGTCGTAAGTGGTCCGGTAATGTTAAAATGTCAAAGTTTGGGTAATTAGAGAAGTAGGGTCTACATGATTAGGAATTAGAAATATTATATTAGTAATAAGGACAAGGAGTGAGGTCATAAATATTTTGTGTATTTTATTTGTAAAAAGTCTAAAAATGTGGAACCCATGTAAAATGATAAGTTTTATCTTATCTTAACAGATAAGCTTACATGTACAGATAAGAGTTAAGGTATGGAATATGATTCGTCAGAGTGGATTTCTTATCCTATCTTAGAGATAGGATGGATAAGCCTGGAAGTTCTATAAATAGAGAGGCCACCCCCCTCATTTAGCATAGAAAGAAGTAGTGAGAAATATTGTAGGAAGTGTGCGATCAGGAAGCCATCTTGTTGAAGTATCTCATGGGTGAGATTGTAACAGTTTTATGTTAATATTATAATTTATTTTGATATTTCAGATTTGTCGTCACTGTCTTATCATACTCAATGGTATTCTTGTGTTCTTGTTGTTTTGTTTCCAGATTACATCCACCAAACTAAAGGCTGTGCATTAGTAAATAATCATAGCACGAGGAGTTCCCGGTGAAGAATTATCATAGTGCTGGATTGGTGATGACATTTTGGTTCCGTTGCCGGGACCATTCCTCGTTGGTGGATTTTCTGGAGAGATATTCCCACTTAGGCAAAAATTAATTGGAGGGTAACCTTGTTTTTACTGTGCATAGTAGTTACCATGGTAAAGTCATTTTTACCGTGAATAGTAGTTACCATGTTAAAGTCATTTTTGCCATGAATAGTAGTTACCCTGGTAAAGTCCTTTTTGCTGGGAATAGTAATTACCGTAGTAAAGTCACTTTTTACCGTGAATAGTATTTACCGCAGTAACTTCACTTTTTACCGTGAATAGTGTTTACCACAGTAAAGTCAGTTTTTACCGTAGTAAGTCAAGTTTTACCATAGTTTACCGTGGTCATTTCTATTTTACTGTAGAAAGGTGTAAAGTCACTTTCTAGTATAGTGATTCCAATTATTTGTGCACATAAGTCTTGTTAATTGTACTTGTGGGTTGGTATTTCACGGTGGTTACTTTTGAAAATGGGAAAGATTCCTGTTTTTTCAGTTCAATCTAATGAAGATGCTTCTTCTTTTATTCAAAATTTTAAACGATCTTGTATTTGTAATGGCCTTATAAGAAGGGAACAATGGACTGAATTTTTTCCTACCTTTTTGGATGGTTCAGCACTTAGGTGGTTTGAAACACTAGGTGATAATGTGAAAAATTCATGGGATTTATTAACTGAAAGTTTTCTTGAAGAATTTGGTGAACAACAGAAATATGCAGATCTCATGATCGAAATCACAAAGCTATCCCAAGGAGAGAAGGAGAAGATAAGGGATTATCATGCTCGTGTTCTAGAGCTAAGGAGGAAGCTCGATGCCCAGATCCGGAAGGAAGGACTAGCGGATGGGTTGATGAATGGCGTGGATAATCTCCTCTGTAAGCACTTCATTCTTGGGATGAAGCCGGAGATCAGACAACGAGTGAAGTATGACCGCCCAGCTACCATTGAACAAGCAAAGGAGATTGCAAGAAGGCAAGAAGAAAGCATGGAAGAGGAGCCCAAAGAAATTGTTGCTAAAGTAGAGCCTACACCAGCACCTTTGGTCCTGAATCCACAACCACTCCCGGTGAGCACAAATATTTCTCCTAATACATCTACTGAGTATGAAGATCTGCTCAAAAAGATGAGTCAGTTAACTAGTAATCTTCTTCAAGGAAAGGAATTTAGTTCTCAGGGAGGAGATAGAGGTCCAAAAAGAAATATTTCTGAAGTTGTTTGTTATGGTTGTTATAAAAAGGGTCATTATAAGTATAATTGTCCAGATAGAGCTTCTACATCTGGTAAGGGAGATAATGATAAAGGAAAAGCACCTGTGAATTCTTTTGATGTAGTAGATAAGAGCAGAAATAATGAAGTAGATGTGTTTGTAACAAAAAGAAAGAAAGAAAAAGATAATCAAGATGAAAATGATCCTAAGAAGATGAAAGAAGAAACTAGTAAGAAATATAGGAGAAGAAAGTTGGGTGTGCAGGATTTTCTGATTTCACAGGGGCAAGGACCATACTCCATCTTGGAAGATCTATCCAAAAGGCCTGCAAATATTACATATGGTCAACTCTTGGCTATGTCTTCTGAGAAGAGGCGGGAGTTGCGAGGTGGACTCAATGCTCGAAGAAGGAAGGAGGTTGAGGTCCCTGTTTTGGAGGCAGAGGCATATCCCTATGCTCCAGAAGCTGAGGTATTATGTAATGGTATTTCAATTCATGATGTCTTAGTTGATAGAGGTGCTGCAGTTAATGTAATGACCGAGTCTGTAATGAATATGTTGGGTTTAAAAATTGATCGCCCTTCAACACTTATGTTAAGGTCATTAAATAAAGGAAAAACTAAACCAGAAGGTGTAGTTTCAAATGTGGCAATATCTGTTATGGGTGTTGTATGTGTGGTAGACTTTCAGGTGATGAAAAATGGTACTGTTGCGTACCCAATGCTGCTGGGAAGACCATGGCTAAGGAGAGTTCATGCAAGAAACTATTGGAATGAAGGTTTCATGACACTTGGACGTGGTAGAGAGAGGGTGAAGATAAACATGATCCCTCGACATCATAAAGTAGAACCTGTGGATTCAAGTGATGAAACTGATGATTGGACATCCTCTGATTACTCTAGTACCAGTGAAGTGGACACTGAAGATGAAGAAAGCGAGGTGGATGTTTCAGTCATGGATATCCTGCCAGTCACACCAACTCATGACCCCATAAAATTATCTGAAGAAGAAGTTGATGATCGTCTCCAACAAATAAAGATTGGTGATGCTGTGATGGAGAGTGAGAAGGAATCCTACCTCCAGCTCTTTCGAATGTACATACACCTATTCACTTTTGATTACAAGGAACTCCGTCAAGTAAGTTAGGTAGAACATTGTATTGAGCTGGTAGATGGTGCTAAGCCCATAAAGCAAATGCCATATAGAATGAATCCTAATTTTTCCAAGACTGTAAAAGAAGAAATAGATAAGTTGTTTGATGCAGGATTCATATTTGCTGTGGAGAATTCAGAATGGGTTTCTCCCATTGTGATCTCAATAAAAAAGAATGGGAAGCTACGCATTTGTGTTGATTATAAGAAGCTCAATAAGGCAACAAAGAAGGATCATTACCCTCTTCCATTTTCAGATCAGATCTTGGATGAAGTAGCTGGTCCAGGAGTGCTATAGTTTTGCTGATGGATATAGCGGCTACAACCAAGTTCGTATAACAGAGAAAGATCAGCTGAAGACCACGTTCACCACTCCTTGGGGAACGTTTGCTTATAGAGTTATGCCTTTTGGGTTGTGTAATGCTCCAGCAACATTCCAGCGTTTGATGAATAGGGTGTTCGAACCCTACATTGGGACCTTCATCAGAGTATTTCTGGATGATTTTTGCATCTATGGGAGCAAGTTGGACCACCTGCACCAGATGGAGATAGCATTTCAAAGGTTAGATGAAGCACAAGCCTCACTAAACCCTACAAAGTGTGTCTTTGGATGTTCTAAAGGCATTTTGTTAGGGCATGTTATATCCAGAGATGGTATTGGTACTGATCCTGATAAAGTTTCAAAAATCAAAGATTTACCATTTCCTATGAATAGAAGTAAGTTGAGATTATTTTTAGGCCATATGGGTTACTATAGAAGGTTCATCAAGAATTTCTCAAAGATTGCACAGCCACTAACCGAGTTCTTGAAGAAGGATGTTGCTTATGAACCAGGAAACAAGGCACATGAAGCTTTTGGACAACTGAAGGAAGCCCTGGTGTCTTCACCTGTTTTGAAGAGTCCAGATTGGAGCAAGCCATTCATTGTGTACACTGATGCCTCAGATGCAGCACTAGGTAGTACTTTGAGCCAAAAGGATGAAAATGAGAATGAACATCCAATTTACTTTGGGAGCAGACAAATGAGCAGTGTTGAGGTAAACTATACTGTAACTGAAAAAGAGGCTCTGGCTATCATTTTTGCTGTAAAGAAGTTTAGAAATTACTTGCTAGGGCAGAAATTTATAGTTGTAACGGATCATCAGGCTCTGAAATATATTGTCAATAAGCCTAACCCATCAGGGAGGATAGCAAGATGGATAATTTTGCTACAAGAATTTGAATTTGATATTATAGATGGGCCAGGAAAGAAGCATGTCAATGCAGATGCACTCTCTCGAGCCTATGATGGTTTAGGATCATCTTGTGATGATGATGATTTTCCCGATGCAGCATTATTCTCCCTTGACACAATCCCTAGTGAATACATAGATATTTGGAATTATCTTAATGAATTCAAGTTTCCTGATGGTGTCAATGCAAAGACTAAGAGAAAGATTACTCAAGCCAGTCGTCCATATTCTATTCTACATTGAGCATTATTTCGAATAGGACCTGATGGACAGTACAAGAGGGCAGTTGGACGTGATCAAGGAAAGGAGCTGCTAGAAGAATTCCACAATGGTACATGTGGAGGGCACTTCTCTGGACAACTTACAGCAAGAAGGATCTTGGATGCAGGTTATCACTGGCCCACTCTTTTTAAAGATTGTTATAATTATTGTAAGACATGTGATATTTGTCAAACACATGGTAACCGTAAGACTTCATCAGCTCCATTATGTCCTATTCTTCCCCTTGGTCCCTTTGAAAAATGGGGAATAGACATTGTAGGTCCACTTCCAACTACATCACGTCAAAATAAGTATATTGTAGTTGCCACAGATTATTTAACCAAGTGGGTTGAAGCTAGGCCATTGAAAACAGCTTCCATGGATGAAGTGGCAAGGTTCATATATGAACGCATTGTCACCAAATTTGGTTGTCCATTAGAAATTGTAACAGATCAAGGAAGCCACTTCATTAATGAGGTGGTAAAATCCCTAGTCAATAAGTTTTCTATCAAGCACAGGAAGGCAACAACATACAAGACAAGCACAAATGGACAGGTGGAACGAACAAATTTTGTGATGTGTCAAATTCTAGCAAAAGATGCAGCCTTGCAGGTACATAAATGGGATAAAAAGATTCATGCAGCATTGTGGGCATATAGGGCAACATCAAAGTCAGCAACATGATACTCCCCATTTCAGTTGGCCTATGGCATTGATCCAGTTCTTCCTATTGAGTTTGATATTCCCACTGTGAGAGTTATGAAAAATGAAAGGATGGATGAAAGTGATTCAGTAAAAGAAAGGTTGGTACATCTTCATTTGCTAGAGGAAATAAGGGAAATAGCAAAGGATACAAGCCATAAGAAGAAAATGAAGCAGAAGGAGTACTTTGATCAAAAGATCCAGTGGTCTCCATTTCAAGTAAATGACTTGGTTCTAGTATATGATTCCAGATACAAAAAAAGAAGACAGAGAAAATTTCTTCCAAAATGGATGGGGCCCTACAAAATAGCAGCTGTGCATGAAAATGGTACGTACCGACTGGAGGAATTGGATGGCACTCCCATTACGAAATGGGTCAACCACGACAAGTTGAAGATTTTCCAAGCACCAGAATAGTCTACTCCGAGGACGGAGTAGAAGCTAGGAAGGGGGAAGATGTCGACACTAAAATTTTCCTCCAAAATTTCTATTTCATTAATGTATGTATTAGGAATAGGATGTTGTTAAGTGTAATTAGTAGTAGCGTCTGATAGAAGATAACGGCGCCGTCAGTACGGTGTCGCCAATAATGTGGAGTACGGTAACAGTCAAAGTACAATAGGAATGTTGTAAAAAGTAAATATTTGTCGTAAGTGGTCCGGTAATGTTAAAATGTCAAAGTTTGGGTAATTAGAGAAGTAGGGTCTACATGATTAGGAATTAGAAATATTATATTGGTAATAAAGACAAGGAGTGAGGTCATAAATATTTTGTGTATTTTATTTGTAAAAAGTCTAAAAATGTGGAACCCATGTAAAATGATAAGGTTTATCTTATCTTAACAGATAAGCTTACATGTACAGATAAGAGTTAAGGTATGGAATATGATTCGTCAGAGTGGATTTCTTATCCTATCTTAGAGATAGGATGGATAAGCCTGGAAGTTCTATAAATAGAGAGGCTACCCCCCTCATTTAGCATAGAAAGAAGTAGTGAGAAATATTGTAGGAAGTGTGCGAAGGAAGCCATCAGTTAAAGGTGTGTTGAAGAAGCCATCAAGAGGTGTAATTGTAAAGTTTCTCCCATAGTCTTGTTGAAGTATCTCATGGGTGAGATTGTAACAGTTTCATGTTAATATTATAATTTATTTTGATATTTCAGATTTGTCGTCATTCTGTCTTATCATAGTCAATGGTATTCTTGTGTTCGGTTGTTGTTTTGTTTCCAGATTACATCCACCAAACTAAAGGCTGTGCATTAGCAAATAATCATAGCCTCCGGTGAAGAATTATCATAGTGCCGGATTGGTGATGACAGGTCCCCTTCCCCAGTGTACTGAGGTTAAGAGATGTTACCTATTCTCCTGACATAATGAGATTTTTTTTCCCATGTAAATGTGCTCCTTACTTTACACCCTACGAACTCATAAGTACCATGAGACCAATTATCGTAAGAAATACTCGTAGTATCACTAATAGACTGTGCATATTCCTACTGAAGGATTCCTTCTTTAGATGGCTCAAGTACTTCTAGGTCTCGAATGACACGTACATAAATCCTATTTAGATCTTCCTCACTCAAAATCTCAACACAGGGTGCAAATTTTCCATTTTTTAAAGGGATAATAAATATTTCCTCCTTATTCTCCAAACTGATATATCCCTTGTTGAACTGAATATCAACATTATTTATGTAACACCAAGGGCATCTAAGCAGAGTTGGGAAACTGTCTTCTTCTACAAGTGCTAAAACCTTAAAATCCCCAGTGAACTTGGCCCCTGTATAGTAATGGTTCCAACTTTGGAATCTACTGATTTTCCACAATGCGTTATATCCTAACCATGCATGTGCCTTTGTTATCCTATTTATGTTTCTTGCTAAGATGCTCTTGATGCAACATTCTGCATACATGCTTCAAGTCATCAATATCTGACTAGACCTTCTCTACCTCCTTCTTTAGTTCCATATTCTGTGATTTCTCATTTAAACATTGTATTTCACCCTAAATATTTCTACAGACCTCTATGGTGTCTTGATAAACCTCCTTATGATGGGAAAGATCTGGGTACTAGACATGTAAAACCTCCTCTTTAGTGATATTAGACTTATGTGGAAATGCCTCTCTAGTCTGCGCAACTTCAGTGTGGGTAGTGATCTTTACAGGAAATACCTTAGGTTTCGGTTCCAACTTTGGAATCTACTGATTTTCCACAATGCGTTATATCCTAACCATGCATGTGCCTTTGTTATCCTATTTATGTTTCTTGCTAAGATGCTCATATAGATATGGGAATTCCTCATAGCTATGAGTCTTCCCAGAAAAAAACATGTAACATTTTGACAACATTCATTCCTGTAGTGATCAGGTGACACACATGTAAAGCATGTTCCACACAAGAATTCACCTCATCCACCACCATGTCCTCGACCTCTGAATCCACCATGGTATCCTCAACCTCTGCCACGCCCTCTATCTTAACACCCCCTCATTCCGATCATACTGCGCTTGATTGTGATTTTGAGCCTTGTGCTCACCTTTATCCTTAAAGTTATCTAATACTCTCGTCTTTCGCACAACCAATATCTATAACATCATGGATCTAATCAATCAACCTATAGTATTTGGTATCGTGAGTCATGGAAAGAAAAATATTATAATAACATGGTACATTCTTCCTTATCACGTGGTTGTAATAATGGGCAATGGTTGACATCATGGTTCAAGTGATATATCTCACATTCTAGCAATAATGAACATATTGTTCTATGGGGAAAAATTTCTTTAGTTTTCCCCTCCACTTCACATTTTGTATGCCAAATCCTAGTGCGTGTCTCATGTACTAAATTTTTTGATAGTTTCTCAAACTGCTTTACCATAGATGCAATCTGTTCCTCCAAGAATGGGTTGACTCCAGTGTCTATAGTCTTAACTTCCTCAGCATGCAAAGTAGCTTCAAGGGCTTCACGTGGATCAATGTATGTCTTATGTGACAAATCCCTCCTATAAGGTGTGATCATACCTCCAATGAACCATTATGCAGGTTGTCTTGTATGAATATCATAAGAAAGCTTATATAAAAGTGTTTTGAAATGAGAATCATACTCGTGAACACTTTCAGTAATACCTTGTTTAATATCCTTGAGCATGCTTATACTCTTCTGCTCAAATTTAGGGATATAGAACTCTTTAAGGATTGTATATTTGAATGTTGCATAATCTACGCAAGTTTGATCAGGGTCAAAATTCTTATACCAAGTGTGTGTACGTCCCTATAATGTAGTTACAAATTTACTTTCCTTGCAATCAGAAGCTGTGATCCCTTTTTCATGCCATAGTATTTCACACATGTGCATGTGCTCAACAACATATTATATGCCCCCTATACTCTGGAAGACAAAGAGAAATCTCCATGTAAATATTTTGGGGTTGGTGCAAACCATACCCACCTGATCTAGAACCCCTTGTGTTGGCTCTTCCTCCAGAACCACCAGATTCATGAGAAAAAGATCCATGTACACCCCATGATCCTTCACCCATAGCTAGAAGTGTACTAGAAGATGTGCTTCCCTATGTCCCAATAGTAGTACTGTACTAAACTCCTACAGTATACGTGGTAGTACTACTCCAAGAAGTGAACCCCAAATTATATGCACTTAAATTATGTGTAGATGATGCATCGAAAAAGGTACATCCAAACAAAAATGAAGATGTTTTCCCTACCATTGATGTACTTGCTACATGACTTACTCCTGCTTCCCTACTGCCTAAATTAGCTTGCTGACTATTGGATGTACTAAGTAATAGAAAACCAAGTGCAAGGGATAGGTTGCAAGGTAGATTCAGATGCATGCCTGCAGCCCAGGTCATCTCTGTTGGCATGCTTCTATGTGAGACCGAAGAGGGTTCCCTTTCATGATTTACGAAATTGGGGAGTTCCTGATGCCCTGGATCCATGCCTTCTGCATGAGCTCTAAATCCTTCATGATCCATCTCTCTCCTCAACGCCATCCACTCTGTAATGTCATGATGCTTCTCTATCTCCCTCTCATGCACCTCATTATACTCAAGCCACCTCTCTTCTCTTTGCTGCTAGGTCCACCATCTTTCACCAAACCTACTCCTCCACCCACACGTGGTGGGGTTTATTTAGCCATTGGTTTGATCTCTGAGTTTAGGGTCACCATCAATATTTTGATCGCCAGTGGAATGCCTTACAAGTAAGCCCCCCTTGGATAGCATAAAAAATGGAATTCTACTACCTCTAGGAAAGAATAAGTTTAAATTGAGTACTCTAGAATATAGTTGTTCAGAACACCACGGAACCAAGTATCCAAAATGTATGTGCAAATTAGATCAGCATCATAAAGGGCATGAAATTATTCCTACATCTAGACAAGTATGAGATACCTCCAATTCCTTTTAGACACATAAGAAACTAATCACTTGTATAGTTCTACCCTAAAAATAGTAAATAAGCTCTCATACAAACTGTCATATAGATTCTGTTCCACCCACATGCGTGAATCAAATTCAGATCTAGTGTTGAACCTGTCTACGTACTCTTCTTCTAAATATTTTCATCACTCCTCAACACTTGCTAGGGTTAACTAGCATGTCTTCATCATGAACCATCTTGAAAAAAACTGAAAAAGAGGTCCTGACAATAGAACCAATGATGCAACCTAGAATTTACAAAGAATAACATAGGCATGTTGGCACATCACTTAGCCTAGATTGAGCGATCACCTGAAGCATGTAAAGGTACCAGGCCCCTCCTTAGAGTTGCTTGTGTAAGATGTGAACATGATGAAAAAGTTAATGCATTTAGATCCATAAACAATATAAACTTTCCACAAAGTAGGTTCTAGATCTAGATCTAAAAGAATAATGAATTAAGTAATAAATATAATGAATTCAACCTTGTAAGAACTAGTTTTAGTCATGTTAACACCATTATTTATCCAACACACTCCATTATATCAAAATAAAATAAACACATAAGCTTTTTACAATAAGTAGTATCATAAGTTCATGCGCGCATCAGATCTAGCAACATAACTCCACAATAGTTCATACACATTACTCTCTTAATCTACGTAGATTACTACATATTTATAAGGGCGGGGTATTTCCCTTCAACGCTTACATTATTCCCAAAATAGGCCGCATGCTGAAAATAGCCATGTGCCTTTACAATAATAGACATACATGCAAGTGTGCTAATAATAGATCTCTTCTAGATAACTGGTAGTGGTAATCCTATTATTAACTCAAACTCATGCAAAGCGCTTAGTAGAAACTCTTCCAAAAATAGCATTTTTGTTCCGTGCAAGTTTCCATTTGGTTGTGTGCCTCGCACACTATCTCCAAAATAGCCCATAATCATGAAAATGGCTAACTCCAAATTCTTATCTTTCACGCATGCTTACTTCCCTATCCTTGCGCATCTTCAAATATTCCATGCTAACCCATGCAAATATTCTTTGTGCCTTCTCCTTAGTGTCATACTTCATCTACTTAGCAACCTTGCAAGAAGGATCCATCTTTTTCCACAACCATTTCACGTACACCTCAACCTACACTTGAACAAAAGGTAAAACTAGAAAACACAGTAGATTCTTGGATGATAGACACCCCCTACCCATGACTATGAGCATGGTTACACTTTGGACGATCCCCATTTAGAAAGTTATGCCCAAATTTGGGATAGAGGTTTGAATTTACCAAAGTACCCTCCAAAGAATAATTGCTTGCAATGTGAATGTCATTATTATACAAGGAGACTCTTCACATTCAGTTGAGCCTCCTCCTAGTAGAATGATTCTTGAGCCTTAGAAATATCAACTAGCCTCACCCCCTCCCCATTACTCCACCATTAAACCACGTAACATTCCTCCTCATATAAAATAAGAGGAGTGTATATCTTGCTTTGACTAAAAATTCAATGGCCTCATGTATGAAAACATTCCAAATGTATTGAAATCATCCATGCCGACCCCATACTAGCTATTTACATCCTTCCCTACCTTTTACCCTTATAGATCATTAACCTTCTATGGTAGATCTATATTGCACATGGAATGAGGCTCCAGGGTATGATGTATCTGATTATAGAGCCCATTGAAAAACACATGAAAAATATCGAAGCTAAGTCTAGATGAGATCAAGCTTAAAGGCCACATGACCTTCTACCTCAACCTCCATTATATTGTTCACACCATGGCTACTATTCACATACTCAAGTAGAATATTAGGTTATATGTGGACGGCGCCTAGTTTGTGAGTCCTCTTCACATGGAAAAAAAGCATAGAGTTAACTCCTTTCATAGTTACCCACCTTCCCCTAGGACCATCTAGACCACAACATACCTATGGGCCTCCACCTTGCCCCAAACATCTCCCCTCTCTTAATGACATTCGACATGTCATTCTCGCTTAGTTGGAAGACCAAATAGATGAAAATTTTCTTACCACACAATCTGAAGTCCATCGACAGGTAGCAATTACACAACATACTATTGAAGATCTCATGAGTCATGTTTGAAGTCACATTCTGAACCAAGTTTACGATATCATCACATATATTATACATAGATTCACCCATCATGGCTAAGAATATCCTTCAAAAATACCTTGATTTTATTTTTAGCCTAGGCTCTCACCTTTTCTTGGGATCTTAACCCTCCTTGGGGTTTAAACACATCTTCAAAACACTCCTACTCTCTCTTAGGATCTTCATCGTGTTTTGGTTTATCATGATTTTTATTTTTTCCTTGACATATCCTAGTGTTGGAATGTCAAGGTATTGATCCTGCCTATTTTGGATCTAATTTCACCTTGGCCTTTCCTAGTGAATCAAAACTATATTGTACATCCTTGCTTAGGTCCTTGACCTTGCTTGGATTTATTTTCCTTCTTACCATATTTTTATTCTAAATATCATCATCATTATTCCTAAAGTATCATGAGTATTACCACATAAATGAATGAGAAAAGAAAGGAAAATGATAGGTAAAGTGTCATCAAAACCATAAACATCACACACACACAAATATATATATATATAAATATATATATATATATATATATATATATATATATATATAGAATCAAATTTTATACATAAAAAATAAAATTATGGTCCATTAGATTGCACATCATGAAATATCTAGGTGGCTCAAACACCCTCACCCCCTTAGGGGGCCTCTAGATGTTTTATGCTGAGGGTGCTATGATGGATGCTCGGGCTCTGTGAGATAGAGACTCCACCCTAGATCAGGCATAAAAAAAAACTCTCCCTGTGCTCTCACTAGATGTGCTTCAAGCCTCGTAGACCTCTCTATAATGCTCCTGACATCCAAAATACATGTGACCTTCTCCTGAACTAACGAACCCTATGTCTGCAATAATCTCTGTAACATTACGTCTATTTTGTTAGTGTTTGTTAATGCTTGTGCATCTCTCCATCTATGTAGTGTCCTGATAGCCTCCCCAACCAACTGAAATACCCCTACTGACTCACCAGCCTATGATGTTGTGGGGTCTACCATGACTGAGGTATCCTTAACAATACTAGGTCAAGGATCTTATGGTGTGCACACTGTATCAAAGAGTGTCACTCCTTTTTTGTCCTCTCTACAAAACCAAAAAATTACCAATCAATACCAATCTCATGATACAATCATCAAATATGACCACCTAAATTTCTAAATAAGATTATCACATTCATACCTAGTTCTCTAGCTCTCTTGAAAATCTTGCCATCTCCATAGACTCCCAATACCTCCTCTGCCTCATAAAAATGTCGTGATATCTACCTGACATATTTTTTTTTCTATCTATCTCAGGGCACCAAAAGTATATCTCCTCTATGGCAGGTCGTACGCCTATCTCATAGTTGTAGGGACATCTCTATCCCTAATGATGTCAGGTAACCACCTCTTGGGTACCACATCATTTTATCTCTCATCCATGACCCTAGCTATCTCTCCTATCCTCCTCTGGTGCTAGGATCATCTATTCATGTATCTCCCACCTTTGCATTTGTGCCAATGGGTCATCCATCAGATCCATCATCTTAGCTCTCCACAAAAATGATCTTAGGTGGGTCCTGATCTTCCCCACCTCTTCATCGCTATCTCTGGCCCTATCTACATATGATATGTACTCTATAGGGCCACATCACTGGTACTCTGTCTAATGCAATCATATCATATCTTGTATGTCTTTGTTTATAAGCTGGTAATGGTGGTATCATAATAAGATCGGGCCTCCAAAACTTCATGGGTACCCTGTTTACTGGATGGGTTTTCTACCTAATACAAGTAATGGTCTGTCACCTCCTCCACTGTCTATAAATCCTATACATGTGGCCAACTAGGCTAGTGATCCACATTCCCAATGTAGGGATCATATATCAATTCATCTAGATGTACCTAACATAGCTTCCAATATACCTTAAGTGCTCTCACTGTCAACCCCTATACCCACTGGAGTAGTCTCATGGAATCTAATGTTTATACCAATGGCATATTGATAGATTTGTACATGGGAAATCTATTCATAATAGAGAGTTTTTTCTTCACTATTCTAAATTAATAAAATGCAATAATAAGAAAAAAATGACCTCAGAGGATGATAGGGTTTACCGATACCTGTGACGAATGATGTTGATACTGATGGATATTTGGATATACAAGTGAATAATTTATCCTTATTATTTTGTGAATAAAGAACCCTACAATCAAACACAACTAAACAAGAAATATTGGATTATATGGGTAGATGAGTTGCTCAACAAAGGCCCATTCTAGAAATCTAAAGGGACTTCCTTGAAGGATGTCAAATTGTTTTAAAAAATTAAGTTAATTGTCAATTAAGATAAAATGATAAATAGTGACAAAGATATATAGGAAGATAGACATGAAATTAGAACTCAATATTGAAAAGAAAGTCTTGATCAACTTTGAATGTGGCCTAGGCTAATATGGAGGTTATCCGGATGAATTCAAAATAATCATACCAATAGTTTGTTGTTTCTTGTCAGATCTCATGGATGAACTTGTTATCCCAAATTCATACCCCTGGAAAATTTGGTCAAGATAACTCCTGCACATAAGGAAATAAATTGGGAAAATGTTTTGGATCTACGAGCTCACATTCCAGAACGAGGCAAAGGAAAAAGTCAAAGTTTGAACCCAAGTCAAAGTTAATGCTGGGATGCAAGACTTCGGAGGTAAATTGGATTTTTTGAATTTTTGTCAAAAAATGTAAAATGGAAAAGAGGAAGCCCTTGCCTCCGCCAACCCTAATGGATGCCACGTCATTAGCAGATTTGCGAGGAAAAAGTTCAAAATTTGCATGAAGCCAAATTTGTAGGAAACATAAGGAAAAATGCAGAAGGCCATATCTTTTGATCCAGAGATCCATTTTTTACGATCTTGGTATCAATGGAAAGATCTAGAGATTCTCTTCATCATGGAGTCTTCAATTTTTGATTTTGGTAGAGATTTGTGGGATAAATTTTCTAAAACACGTTTTGGCGTGGAAAAGACAAAAAAATCTAGTTCCAACCACCACATTGAATGGAGTATGGGTCATTTTATTTGGTTTGTGAAGTAGATACATGTAATTATGAGCTTTTGCATCAAGACCATCAACAAAGGAAGAATTAAAACACATTATGAAAATTGGTTGAAAGACAGATTTCGGTATTTGATTTTTCCCTCTTCTCTCTCTCTCTCTCTTATTCTTTCTATATATTGGAACACTTCTCATTTTGAGAAAGAGAGACATTCCGGGCATAGAGAAACTCTGTCAAATTTGTTTCTCGACACCATTTCTGAGTAGTGAACCTTCTCTGATGCCTGGAAAATGTATTTGTGTCTCCATTCCAGAAATGTAATGGTCTATGCACCTTTTGGAGCAATAAAAACATGTTTTGTGGCATTCTTCAACCCTTTGCATCATTTTGTTGTTTCTCTGTGCCTCTCCCTTTCAGTCTTGGTTTTTTGTGCATGTATTTCACATTTGCAGGTGTAGGATGTCATGTTTCGTGGAGTTTAATGGATGATTTACAGATCTGGGCCATGTCACTTCTTTCTAAACTCCCTCATCTCCATTTTTCTGTTTCTTCCTCCCTCAACAGAATATATCACTCCCTTTTCTTGGTGCTATCACCTTGTTAGTGTAGGATTTTCCTCTTTATGCACTTTCTCTCTCCCTGTCTCCTTGGAATTGTTAGATTAGGACTAGATAGTCACATTTCCTTCCTTAGGAGTAGTTTATCATTATGATTAGGAAGAAGAAGATGACTTTCTCCAGAGGACCATCTCAAGTCCACAAGTCCCACAGCTTGGGAGATGGTCCCATGTTATGCAAATCACACCAAATGACCTTGCCTTAGAAAAGTAGATCCATAACTCATTTGGGGGTGCTGTGATTTCACATTAATAGTTTTGGCATGCCCAGTGGGACTGATCTGAAGCACCTTACAACTTCACTTCATCAGGTTTGATGTTCTCTTGGTGAATCTTTCAGCCTTTGGAGCCACTTTCAAGCACATCTGGCGATTCCATCTAGTCAAAAACCCATTCTCTAAGTTGCTGACCTTTTCCATCCATTTCTTCCTCCATCTCTTTCATTTTCCCCCATTCCATGAGGTTGTGTAATGATGACTTCATTCCCTTCATGGAACTCACATTTATAGCAATACAATATAGCTCCAATGTATTTCCCAACTCCTCCAGATCAACATTATAATCAGATCTAAGACCATTATGCTTACCCATATGAGCAGTGTCAAAACTAGTTTGACTATGAAGCTTATTAATGACAAGGGGACGCATATAATGGTGATAGTTATGGAGAGGATGCTGGTTTACTCGAGAAGATTCAAAAAATAGAGGCTAACATGGTGCATTCAAGGGCAACAGCTCAAATGAAGGCATTCAAGATTGGTTGTAGGGCACCTTGTCCATAGGAAGGCCCTTTTCCAAGACACTACAAACCTTAGGAGAAGTTGGCCTTCATGATTGAAATGCTACCCCAACTTGCACAATGGACAATGGAGATCAGGGCTTATGATAAAAGTGTGGGACAACCTTTTCAATGGGTAAGTCAGTCACCAGCTCCCTGTATTTCATTGTCTCTTCCTCAATCTTTATCATTTCAATAGAGGCAAGAGTCAAGCACCTCACTTGTTGCCCCAAGTGTTGATTTCATTTCTCCATTCCCTAATCTTCCACCTCATCTTAGTTCTTCTGTCCTTTTACCTTCCATACACTCATCCCCTCGAAACAAACAAGAAGTTCCACCTCCTTCCCCACCACAAAAATTGCAAAGCTGGTTGAATCCAAACCTGTCACTCCTCTTGATTTCCTAATCCCATGTTGGGAAGAGACTCAAGAATACAATCAAGGAGAACAATAAGAAGAAGAGCCCAAGAGAAAAGAAATGATAGACAATTTGAAGAGTTGGGCTACAAAATCTGGGTTTATAAAGATCCCCTTGCTGGTTAAGCCAATAGAGGAGGTAAAGATTGAAGAACCAGTGGTGTTTGAGGCCATGTTTGCAGTAGAAGAAGAAAAGGAACAAGAGGAGGAACAATCAGTCCCAAGCCCCATTGAAGAGGAGTAGCTAGGAGAGATCAAATCAGTGTTGAGGCCACTCAATGAAGAAGGCATCATTGAATATTTTTTGCTTTCATTTCAAGGGCCTGATTTTATTGATGAACCCATGATGGAGGAGGACCATACACTTTCAGAGGCTCTAAGTGTGGAGTAGGCCACAGGGGAACCTTCAGTTCTTCCTCCCACTTCATCCCCTTCAAGCTCTAATGTTGAAGAAGAGTTTCATATTTCAAACTTCATGTTTGAGAGTGAAAGGAGCCATAATGATCAAGTTGCAGATCAGGAAGGCACCATGGAGGAGGTAGAGCACTTGCAGTAGAACAAGGAGGCAGACTATCTTTCAGACTTGAGAGATTACTTTGATGAAGAAATTACATCATTCACTCCTCCATCCATCTTCCAAACACATGAGCCTGTTTCCATGGAGGAGAAAATTCAGGAATAGCATTCTACACCTTATAGCATCCCTCTGGAACCAAGATTGGAAGACATGACTCTCCCATGTTCTTCACAAGAGGAGGAAGAGAAAAGGTAGGAGGATGTCATCATCTCTCTCATGCCATTCATCCAAGAAGGTCCACAAGAAGAATCCATTTTTGGAGTTCAATTTCAGAGAAATGGGCACATCTAAAGGATCAGACCGTGCCCAATCAGGTACTTGGCTTCATTGGATCTAAAAGATAAGCCAAAACAAGTCATGCCTACTTCAGGGGATGAGGACGATCATCAAAGTACCAAGGGTCACCATCAACACCTCTAGAAGTCTGATGTAAGTCAGCTTGAGGAGGTATTTCCCATTAAAGCTAATACTTTGATGATTTGGGTGGAAGACCGGCTTATTGTCAATTTTTCACTCATCCAACCAGCCATGTTCAGTGCCAAATAAGTTGCATGGCTGCCATTTTTGAGGAAGGAAAGCTATTTCTTCCTATCAATTGTAGGCTTTGTTTGAGTTCCCTTTGCTCTTGGTTAGATTAGAGTAGGTAGGTTTGTTTTTAGTAGAAGAAGTGCTTTTACACACTTTGCATATCCCACTTGGGGTATTTATGATTTTTCAGTTTGTGCGTAGTTTTTGGTGTTGTTGTTTTTCTCTTGCACAATGCATTCGGTTGGCTTTTGGTGAAGTACAACTCCAAGTTTAAGTGGGTTTACAAGAGGCTTAAAGGTCATAGTTTCAAAGCTCAGATCAGTTTCATATTTATCAGGTAGAATCCATGCCCAATGGATGCTTCAAGGCCACTGGTCTCTTCATCTAGCTGGCTGATGTCCTCATGAGTCACCAAATTGTTATCCCAAATTCACCCCCCCCAAAATATTTGGTCAAGAAAACTCCTGTACATAAGGGAAATATAAAGGAAATGACTCAAACCCATGAGATCACATTCTAGGATGACAAACAGGTTATAGTTGGGCTTGGAAATGAAATAACAGAGCCAACAAAGAGAGCCATGTGTCCTAGTGGCACTTCTCCAAATATGAATCCAAAAAGATAAGCTCAAACAAGTGTCACTTCTCCACGTGTCTCAGGAAAAAATGGAGGCAGTGCTAAATGTTCAAACAGAGTCAAAAGGCGGAGCTTTAGGGTTGCGAGAGTATTTTGAGTTTTGCGTTTTTTGCGCAAAAAGGCAAAATATAAGTTGTGGACCTACATGACCAATTTTTACTCTAATCTGGTTGCCACATGTCCCATATCAAAAGGGAATCCCAAACGAGTGCCAGGTTACCGCGTTTCCCTAGTAGGTGAAAAATGAAGAAGAGTCTTCTATGCAATTAATGTAGAATCCAATCTCTTCAACTACCAAATTTGATTCGATTCAATCTGTTGGGGAACCAGAAGTGACATATTGTGGGGGTAGATTTGTAGAAGGCATTGATATTCAGGGGTTGAGCTTTCAAGGAAAGATTCAATGTGTATCTCATAGTGGTTGGAGTAGAATTTGAATTTTCCCTCTTCTCTCTCTTTTCCAACTATATATACTATAACACTTCTCATTTTGAGAAAAAGAGACATTCTGGGCATAGAGAAACTCTATCAAATTTGTTTCTCAACACCATTTTTGAGCAGTGAACCTTCTCCCACGCGTGGAAAATGTATTTTTTCCAATATTCCAGAAATGTAATGGTCTGTACACCTTCTAGAGAAATAAAAACATGTTTTGTGGTGTTCTTCAACACTTTGCATCATTTTGTTATTTCTCCGTGCCTCTCCCTTTCAGTATTGGTTTTCTGTGCATGTATTTCACATTTACAGGTGCAGGATGTCGTGTTTCATGGAGTTTAATGGATGATTTAAAGATCTAGGCCGTGTCATTTCTATCTAACCTCCCTCATCTCCATTTTTTTATTTCTTTCGCCCTCAATAGAATATCTTACTTTGTTTTCTTGGTGCTATCACCTCATTAGTGTAGGATTTACCTCTTTATGCACTTTCTCTCTCCCTATCTCCTTGGAATTGTTAGATTAGGAGTAGATAGTCACATTTCCTTCCTTAGGAGTAGTTTAACATTAGGATTAGGAAGAAGAAGCTAACTTTCTCTGGAGGGCCATCTCAAGTGCACAAGTCCCATAGCTTGAGAGATGGTCCCATGTTATACAAATCACACCAAATGACCCTGCCTTAGAAAAGTAGATCCATAACTCATTTGGGGGGTGCTGTGATTTCACATTAACAAAACTCAAACTGATTCTCGATGTCCTCAATATCAGCTGTGAATTAGATGAAACTCAACATGATCTCATGAAGGATGTCAAATTTCTACCAAAAGAAAGGTTCTAGACAATTGAAAGGCCATAAATGCTTGTGATGGGGTGTGATCTACCTAGAAGAATCATCTAAAGAAAAGACACGCTTGCAAAAGAAAATTTATATCTAGAGATACTAATAATATTTGATAAAATTCTACGATTTGTTAAGAAGATGCTGGAAAACATTAATCATAGGTGATTCAGAAGAATCATAGGTGATTTAGACAATCATGGGAAATTCAAAGTAATCATGGACAATTACTACAAAAATTCTTATTTTGTCTACAAACTATAATTTGATGTAAAAAGAGATAAAAAAAATTGATTTTATGAAATTTGATGTTATAAAATCAATGATAAAGCATAATAGAGGTACCTTGGAGTAGTGGGAAGACACATAAGTCCTATAAATGGTAATGGAAGATTGATATTGTTGATTGTTGATTGTTGTTTCTTATAGATTTCCTAGAAAAGTTCCTTAGAGACAATACCACACAAATTTATATATTTTAGGATTTAAAGAGACTTATGATGCTTGTTGTGTGGCTTGGAGATCACTAGAATGTAGAGTCTTGATGTCTGTCTTGAAAAAAAGTGCACAAATGTTTGAGAGAATTTTGAAGATCACTGAAACAAGACTGCAAACTCTTATTTATACTAACTAGCATTTTGTTAGAATCGCCAACGATCCAGGAATTATAGGGAAAATTTTGAGAAGTGGTTGAAACCACTTCCTAAATGGGATTTTTAGGTAAACGGAAAAGGAAAAATGGTTATAATGAGGTTATACGAGTTAGGGAGGTTAGGAAGTTGGGGTAAAATGAGTTAGAGATAGTTTTAAAATGGTTAGGTGGTTTTATGGGAGGTTAAGGAAATTAGATGCATAAATAGTAAATTATAAGGGATTAAAAGGTTTATTTTATTGGATGGGGGGAAATGATTTAGGGATGTGTTTTATAAATGCTATGTTTTGATAAAATAATGTGTGTGTCTAGGGAGGTAGACATGTGATGAAAACCCGGTGTCTACATTTTTCACTTTTTTCGAGACTTTTTTGATTGCCGAATTGCTGGAAAAAAATGGTTTTAGATAGCTAGTTTTTTGTTTGGATGAGTGACCTCCCTCAAACTAGGGGTGGTTATGACAAATTGGAATGATAACTAGTTTGATTAAGTTGATTGTATATTTTTGACATGTGTGTTTCCTTTTAAGTTTGCCCAAAATGAGGTATCAAAACAAGGTGGATACTGCCATGGAATGAAGTGATAGGGGAACTAAAGGGTTCATGTCCTATAAGTGTATGATTTGTAAGGAGAAAATATATGCCACAAAGACCTAGGAACCAAGTGATAGGGGAACTAAAGGGTTCATGTCCTATAGAGGTATGGTTTACTGGTGTTAAAGTCGTAAAATGAATCCACGAAGGATTACTGGTTTGACTCAACTTGGGTAAGTGAGGCAATTTAAAAATTCGATTAGTTAGTTGCGAGGGTTTTAAGGACCTAAAAATGAGGAAAATTTTGGATAAAGGTGTTATGTAAGTGGGATAATTTTTTTGAAGTAGCTATTTATGTTGAAAAAATTATATTTTTGATGATTAAAGGGAATTGTGAGTGATTATTAGGAATCATGAGCGATTTAACCCAATCGTTGGTGATTATGGGAATCGTTGGCAATTATAGGAATCTTCGGTGATCCTAGTGTAGGAAGATAAGTACCTTATAAATAGTTGTTTTAATTACGGTAATTTCATTGTTACTATGTGATTTATGAGATTTAGAGATTTAATTGAGTGATTTATTTAGTGATAATTGAGATTGAGGATGCAGGAGGATCTGGAAGGTAGAGAAGGCCCACCCAAGGGGAGCTAAGCACATTTTTTGAAGTTTTTGTGTGTTTGTAGTAAATTATTTTTTTGTTTTTGGTTTCTGTATGGGGTTTGTTTGTTGAGTCACCAGAATCATAAGATATTTTGTCAAATCACATGTGATTTGGATAAGCGAATTGTTAACAATTGGATGTTTTTGTGCAATTTTGATGAAAAATTATTCTAATCAATATTGTATGTTTTGTGGACATATGCAAGGTACAAGTTAATGATCAAAGAAAGGATTCCTATGATTCTAGAGGATTTGAGGGCTTGGTTTTCAAATAAGGATTGGTTTCATTTGGAGGATGTTGGTTTGGGGGTGATGCATCATTATAGATGTATCCACAGGAAGTGGGGATTATTATTGGAGAGGTGGGATCCTACTACTTATAAATTTTGCATGCCAGTGAGTGAGATGAAAATCACCGCAGAGGATGTACACATGATTATGAGATTACCTATGCATGGAGAGGGGATCTATTTGATTTATGAGATGGTGAGGGCTAGTGTGATGAGGAGATTGTATGGTGGGGATACTTATGATGTAGAGTTTTCATTAGGTGTATTCTCATATAACACCTTATATGCCCACAAGATAGAGGATCATTATTTGATAACCCTAAT
Organism: Taxus chinensis; assembly: GCA_019776745.2. Classification (NCBI taxonomy): domain Eukaryota; kingdom Viridiplantae; phylum Streptophyta; class Pinopsida; order Cupressales; family Taxaceae; genus Taxus; species Taxus chinensis. The sequence goes on along the minus strand of CM034146.1, from coordinate 883,828,780 downwards.
GAAGATAAGGATTACAAGTTATGATTTACCTGAATTTGGTCGGGGTCAATTTCCTTGGATGATTACAAGTGTTTTTGCTGATATGATTGAGTAGAGGGTTGTGTCTACATTGGCCCATGCATTACTATCCCAAACTTACAAGGATTTTTTGTCATGAAGGATAAAGAAGAGGTTTGGGATCAATGTTGGTTTTTTGCTATAGTGTTGGGCATACAACCACATTGCATTGGCTTGGCCAAGAAGTTTACCGTGGGGAGACCTAGAAGTGTTAGAAAGATTAGTTAGATTTATCTAGTGGTATTATGGTAGGGGAGATGTAGGGACCGTATGCAATGAATATTAGTAGAGACAACTCTTGTTAGGCTTACATGCTAGTTACATTAGGTGGAGACCATATATACGGTTTCCAGTGTGTGAGGGAGATGAGGGCGAGCTTAGGGGAACCCAAAATGATATATGGGTGCAGAGGTGACATTTGGAAGAGTGGGAGTTGATCTGATTAATTCATATTAGGTGATAGTTTAGGTTGATAAGGATGTGTCAGAGGTGGCAGTGGTTTATATGTGCGAGGATGGAGATGTAGAGACACCATTTCCAGTGGTTACAATGCCTCGTTTTATGGCCAATGAGGAGGGAGAGATGGTTGGGGATGACCAAGGGGTACCCATGGTTGTAGATGATGCTATGGTCACAGAGGAATTTGATGCATGGTGGTTAGCTCAGCCTACTAGAGGTGATAGATTGGTGTGGTGGTTAGCTCAGCCTACTAGAGGTGATAGATTGGTGTGGCTCTGTGTGGAGGTGATGATGGTGATGAGGGTAGGGCTGAGGCTGCTTGTGGCGGTGATGAATGGTTAGCTCTATATGATACTATTACATGCTTGGAGGCCGAAAAGGCCACATTATTCCCTAAGATGGTTACTTTGACTGTAGAGAGGGATGGATTGAGTTAAGATCTAACAGGTGTATAGGTAGAGTGTAGACACCAAATTTGTGTCTTACGACCCCCTGTGCCCCGCATCTCATTTCGTAACCTAACCTCATCACCTAAACCTTACACAATTATTTATTAATTACCTTATAATTAATAAATCCACATCGCCATACCTGCCACCTCATTTCACCACCTCATCATAACCTAGTCTTAACCCTAAACTAACCTAATTAAGACCTATAACTTTGTCCACATCCACACCCATGACTAATTACTCCTCACCCGCACCTAAAACCAACCTCATAATGACTTGACCAAGCCCGCAACTAATCCTTCAGGAAAAAAAGGAGGGAAAGCTAGCTATTTTACCAAAAATAGCCCGCTTTGACCTGACCAACATCGGTTCCTACTCAACCACCATCGGTTGCGTAACCGCCATCGGTTCCCTGTAAATGACCACCTCTAACCAGAAACAAGGGATCGGATTTTCATTTGATCAGGAGGAGGAGAAATCATTGAAAGGATCTGGATTTGCTTGGCTGAACAGAGACAAGTGAAGAAACAAGAAGAGTTTGCAGAGAAGGACATCAAGCTCAAGACTGCAACTGAATAACCAAAGCCCAGTGACACTCATCTGAGCATTAGAAGAGGAGATAGCACATCTTGGATTGTTAGATCATCCTACTTGAGCCCTGTCTTTGTCATCACAGTCGTGGAACCTGCATCTTCATCAGGAATGAGTAAGTGGTATCTTGTATGTTTCTAAGCACCATTTCTTGAGCCTGTGGATTGATAGTAATTATAAACTCATTCCTAGATCTACCACCTACCAGCACCCTACACTTAACCTTTATCCATACATCCTTGTATTTCCCAGAAGACCATTTTATCACACTCTGAGTCTTCCCTGTCCTCTCACTATTCCCCTCATCCATCCGCTAGTCTTAATAACCCCACAATCACCCTGTAACCAACCTCTATCCAGAAGCACCTAGATTACTGACCCTGACCAGTGTCGGTTATCTCCTACCGGAAGCGGTTCTCTAACCGCGGTCAGTTATCCAGTGACTGGCATCGGTCACTGTGACTTATACCCCAAAACCTTCCTCTCACCTATTTGTCACCTAACAACCTCAGGTCCAGTCTCGTTTATCCCTATAACTCAACCTGAATGTATCAACAACTAATAACCGAACAAACAACGTGACTCTTTATTATTGATAGTTTAGCCTCTATTGCTTTGTAATGAGGTACCTAAATCTTGATTTTGCAATAGCTTTCTTTGTTATCATTTGTGTTAATTCGTATTAAAATGGGAACTGACCACCTTCGAAAGGAAGTTTTTATATTTCCTGGGCCGAAGGCAGTTCCCTCATTTATTGTCTAATTAAAATCGGGTGGTCTTGTATTCTTACTTACAGGTAGTCCTTCCAAGACAAAAATGAGTTCTTCACAATCAATCTGATATTTCTCTACGGTACGCGCACACCATCTTAACATTCAACGGGTATTCCTCCTAGCCCTAACCCTTATCTGTCTTCTCAAAGGAATGAAAGGATAGAAGCAAGTCTATTCCACAGAGCTGAAACATTCCATGTGAAACATTTTGGCATGCCCGGTGGGACCCATTTCGGGTTTCTTTAATTCTTGCTTGCTTTCATATAGGGAGCATACCTACTGTTTTCTTATTCTAAATATATTCATAAGGTATTTTGTTATTTTGGTAAAATAACTGGCCTTGCTTTTATATCTTTGCATTAGTGAAAGTCATCTCTTTTGCTTCATCGAATATCATTTTCGATTTGGGTTTAAAACACGTGCATCACATTCTTGCTTGTTGTTTTCAATTCTAGTGAACATAGATTAAGTAACAGGTCATACACGTGGGGGTGATATCCATGGTATTGACAAGAAATTAATCTTACTTTCACTGCACAACACATACCGAATCACTTCACAATTAACACAACAGCTCAAAACATCCCCCCTTTTTTCCGCAGTATTCCTCCGCCCAATTGAGGTAACCTTATGAGCCAAAACAAACTTGACATTTGCCCTAAGTCTTTTGTTTAGGATTTTGACATCATTCTATGTCTAAAGGCATAAGCCCACAATAACTAAAATTAACCCTAGGGTTAGTCTCTAGATTTGCGTGTGCATCTTGCTTGTTTTCAGTTCTGTTTTCTCTGTTATACACTGTCTTCTGTGATCACCTTAGAACAATTTGATAAATGTACTAAGCGTTGTTAAAAATCAAATCAGCAGCTTCTTATATTTTCTTATACTAGTTTTATTACACTGACATCGGTTAACTAACCGACGTCAGCTATAGTCTAACCGACGTCGGTTATCAAACCGATATCGGTTACTGTCTTTTACAGTTCCTAACAAACCAGCAACCTACCAATTTCACCATTCTGAGGGTATTTCTATTCCTGATAGATTGAAGCCCTACTGTGTACTCTTGTCCATGGTTTTTATCACTCGGAAGCAAGCCGCCGCCATGGTTTCACATGCTTACTCTGTACCTTTGCCTGAATCACCCCCTTCACATTCTATAGGGAACCCTATGGACACCAGTGAGATCCCCAAAATTCTTATAAGAAATAAGGAATTTGCCAAATTTTTGGATGCTAATCCTAGCACTGTACAATACTATTTTTCTCATGCCCCTAACCGTACACCTGATGGTCAACTCCTTGTTGGCATGCTTATTAATATAGCTGCTCATTTAGCTCCCACTTTGCCTGATAACATTGTCTTGCCTTCTGCATCCTTAGCCTCGTCTCCCAATCCAACAGCTTCAGAGGTTCATACGACACAGATTGGCTTTCCTTCGGTTAATCTTAGGCCCCACATGTCATTACCACTGACTTCTCCTACCTCATCTCTCTTGTAGACTACTCCATTCATGACTTGCTCTCTACCACCTATCCACACGAGCTTTCTTTCTCAAGCTCCGCCTACCTTTTCATTCCCACACATGTATCCAGTGACCTCAACATCTTATATAGGACATCCCTATTCGGTCGCTTCAACATATTCGTCCCCCATACCTTATCAACACTTAACCCCATCATTGTCTAGCGGTGACCCTTGGCCCAATTTGCCTCCATTTACCACAACCACACCATCATCTCATCCAACTACTGATTTAATTAAACAAATGATGGACAAAATGCAAAATCTGGAGGCTTTTGTTTTGGGAATTCGTAGCGCCTTGACATACGAGCAAGTTTTTCGGGAGCCTATCCACCCTTCAGTACCTCTTCATTCATATCCTTCTCAATGGGAATTGCCGAAATTTACCCATTTTAATAGTAAGGAGGACCCTCAACAACACTTACGATCATTTAGACATGCCTGCTATCTGATTTCTCACGACGACGCTTTACTACTCCGCACCTTTCCTATGTCCTTATCAGGACCCGCCTTGGAGTGGTACAGTGCTTTAACCCAGCACTCAATATTCTCTTTTAACCAGCTAGCCCAATCTTTCTTGGATCATTTCTCCATTAACATTGCCAAGAAATTATCTATCACCGACCTCTATGCCATCCAACAATTTGAAGACAAATCTATCGCAGATTTTGTTGGACGATGGCGGGGCCTTATCAACCAACTTACGTATGCCTTGCCTCAAGCCGAACTTATTGAACTCTTTACGCGGGTATGTGCTAATAACATCTCTCCTACCCTCCAAATTCAAACTTTCCGTATATTTGACGAGGCCTTTACTATGGCTCGAAAACTAGAGATTCGAGCCTTAGAGGAAAAGAAATTGCGGTTGCGTAACAAAAATCCCAATTTCCGAACTCCAAGATTCCACCAACAAACCTAACACCACCAATCCTCACCCATCTACTTCTTCAAAATCAAAAGGAGCTGTCCACGCGGTGATGGTCAAATCTCAAACACCGTCTAATACCCCACCAAAAACCACCTATAAATATAAAGTCGAGCCCATCAATTACACTCCCTTGGGAGAAACTTATGGTGTCATCTTAGAAAAATTGCTCAAAGCCGGAGCTATCACCTTGCCTCCTGTTAAACCTCACTCCGGGTTTGACTCCACCCATGCCATACCTTCTTGGTACAAAGAAAATGACTTCTGTAACTTCCACCGCGTGAAGGGACACAGTCATGAAAACTGCAAGATGTTGAAAAACATAGTGTAGGAAATGGTTGATGCGGGGGATATAGCCCTCGATAATCCTAACGCCCCTGCTAACCGAAATTTGAAAATATTCAACAAACCATTCCCAAATCATTCTTCTAATAGTAACATAAATCAAGATATCTTAGCCAAGGAGAGTATTCATGAGATCCATGCAGTCTTCGACGCCTAGCCAAAAACCTCTATCGAACAAATTCTAAACCAAGCCTCTTCACTAACGCAGGAACCCGAACCCCCTTCCTCACTATCAAGACAAACTAAAATCCTCACCATTCCTTTACCCATCAAGGAATTAACTGCCCAGAGTTCCCTTCTCACAAATGATCCTTCTTACACCACATCCTTACAAAACTGTGAGCGGATGTTATCTAATTTATCTATTTCCCAAACATCTCCTCCTACCATTCTTGTTGTACAAGAGGAAGGCTCGCCAATTCTTTTGTCATCCTTAGACGAGAAACCTCTTGAACCGACATCACCACATTCTTTAAACATGACAGGATTATCTCAAACATGCCCTCCTACCTATTAGTTCTTCATCACCTAAGTCTTTTCAGTGACCGGTTGACCTCTTAATGCCCATTGATACAGTGTCTCATCTACTCCCTGCATCACACCCACATTGGACCGAAATCACAACCCACCTTTCTTCCATACAAAGATTCCAATTCACACGTGAAGAATGTCATTCCCCAGAAGATAGATAGGTCCTATGGGAATGTTTGAGTACGCCATATTCTACTCAAATGCAGATGACCGATCCAGATGCCTCTACCATATACCTGAAGTGTTTACAGAAGCTTAAAATGCCTATGTCCTCATATTCACCCCCCTCATCTCTACCAAATACCTCATCCACTTCTATTAACCTAACCAAATCTTCCCCTACACTTGGGACCCCACCAATACCCAGTCTAATACACCCACCTAAGCAGCTTGATTTATCTAAAAATAAAGCCATCCATCCCATTAGGAGATAGACTCAATCTCCTCAATCTATGTCGCTATCACAACTAAAACCCTCGTCATCACACCTACCTTCCATAGTGGGACCCCATCCTTCTACCTTGCATTAATACATCATACCTCCTGTGTTTTCTTTAAAGTGACCTACGCCTTCTACACCCATACAGAAATCCAAGGGTATAGCAACACCGTCACCCTGTGTATCCTGTCCACCTATCAACCTCAAACAAATTCCATCATCAAAATTTTTGTTTTATGTCACTCCTATTTCTCCATGGTTGTTTTCTGATACCACATCATCTATGGCCTCATCGTCCAACCAGCTAAACATATCTTCTACCTCAAAGAAACCATGTTTATTTAAAACCCATTATCAAAACTCCTTGGCTAAACCACCACCCATACAAACCAAGCATACCATGTCATCACCAGAATCAACCCAGTCAATAGCCTCCTCTTCCTTTGACTTTGACCCACTCAAAGGGTCTTACGCCAAAATCGTTGCTATGTTGGTAGAGAATGTGACCATTTCCCTACCCCCACTTAGACCTTATGATCCATCTAAACCTTGACCTATAAGTTACGATCAGTCTAAAATCTGCGCTTACCACCACACACCAGGACACGACGTAGAGGGATGTAAAGCGTTGAAGGCTATACTTCGCCAGTCACCTCTCTCAGATAGAAAAGTTAAGAAAGATAACTTACGAAGAGAGAGACCTTTAGCTTCAATTCCCTCTACTATACCACCTGTCCCCACCTCACCAAGATCTATCATTATTACACCCCCACCTCTCGAAGACCATGACCTATCCCTACTGTCTTCCTCCTCTCATATTCATGAGATCAATATGATTAGTGTTGCTATTCGAGGACAGAAAAACAATGGGAAAGTGAAAGAAAACACACCTGTGGCATCTCTTTCTCCATCCACCATCTCGATGGCACCACCACCTAAATTGGTTATTCGCAGACCCACCTATCTCGTCTCTAATGGAATTGCCCACCGAACCATGATCAAACAGCTTCACCAAGCACTTGTAAAAATGACATTATATGATCTCATTCAGACTTCTGAATCTCATCAACAAGCTCTCGTTGAAATCCTTCAAGGGATAGAGGTCTTACCTAATGAAACCTTTCCTGTTACCTCTATTCTAACACCCAATCACGTTGCTTCACTCACCAAACAATCTATCTCCCCAACCACTTTTGTCTCTGTACAGCAAGCCACTGCTATTAGTTTCTCCGAAGATGAAATCATAGACTTTGGTGCCGAAGATCCTGACCCTACTCTTTTCATCTCAGCTTATGTCTGGGACATTCGGGTACATCGTGTTATGATTGACGGGGGCACTAGCCTAAACATCATCTCTTCAAAAGCCTTCCAACAAATGAATATCCCTTCTAGTTTCATGTTTACCAACCCCATCATGTTGCGGTCATTCAATGATGTTATTACTTCTACCTTAGGCACCGTGATCCTTAACATTCACTGTAGGGCCACGCACTTTACCCAAACTCTTCTATGTCCTTGAGGGAGAGTTCCAATACAATATTTTGTTAGGCTGCCCTTAGATCCGGGCTATGGGATGCATTCCTTCCACCTCACATAGATGCATAAAATTTGAGTACGAGGGGAAGTCCTACACCATAAAAGCTTATCCTCCCCATTTCAAAACCGGCAATATGTTGTATCGCCCTAATGATGTGCTTGTACCAGTCAAGACACCCATTCATCCAACCCAACCATCCACTTCAACCGTACCTACACCTTCAACCAATGAAACCACCGTCACAAATACCACTTCCTTTCCTGCAAATAACATCCCAACCTCCGACCCCTTAGTAGATGTTTTTCAACACCTTACGCTGGGGGAGTACCGCCTATATAACATTAGCTCTTTCCATACCCCGCAGGAGTACGGACAGTTACATACACATCCTACCTACGACCGTCGCATGGGGGAGGTAATCTCTTACGGACCACCCCATTGCCGCACCAACCTAACTTATGGGGGTGTTGACGCATCCTCTGTTACCCCTTAACCTCCTATTGGTGTGGTTCTCTTCCAATCCGATTTTCAATACTTGACAAATCGTCGTTTTTCCCTCACCTTCTTGACTCGCTATGCTTGGAAAGGCTTTGGTTTTGGCCTTTATGAACAAGGCCGACATACACTCATTCCCGTGACTACACACAAACACAATGATCGTAGTGGTCTCAGTTTTCCTGAAATACTTACACCGGAGAAATCTCGTGTTATTTGTATCTTGGAAGATGATGATGTCACCCCTACCAAACCATCATCACCCATTTCGCCATCATCACCCACAGAGTCGATAGACCCTGAATCTATCAATCCTAACTTTTTTTTTTTTCATAAATGCTATCTTCCTAGGTCCTCTCACTTATCAATGCGATAAAGAGGACCCATCTTCTCTTCCCCTTCTATATCCAGACATGATTGAAGAGGATTCACCTTCAATTAATGTTGTTGAGTGCCAGGATGATGACTCCATCCTCACTTATCTTGGCGCAGACGACTCTTATATTCAACGCGCCTTGCCGTCTGAAACTCAAACCATGTTGAACGATTCGACTATAGAAATAAACATCCACATAGAGGAGGATCCTAACATTGTGAAGATCAGACAATCCCTTAACACATCAGAACAAGCCACCTTTACTACCTTTCTCCGTACCCGCAACCAAGCTTTTGCTTGGTCCTACGCTGACATGCCAAGAATTGATCCTGTCATTATTGTCCATAACATTACCCTGAAACCCTGATTCTAAGCCAATTCAAATAGAAACTGAGAAAAATGCATCCACGCATTGCCCTCTTAGTCAAAGAAGAGCTTCAACGACTCCTTTATGTTTCCTTCATCCTGCCTATTGACTATCCTCAATGGATTTCTAACATTGTACCTATCACTAAAGTGACGGGGGGACTTTAGATATGCACGAATTTCTCGAGATCTTAACCTCACTTGCCCTAAGGATGACTTCCCCCTCCCAAGTATTGATCAACTTGTTGATCTCACTGCGGGCCATGAAATGCTTTCTCTCATGGATGGATTTTCGGGATACAATCAAATTTTGGTAGCCCCGGTTGATCAACATAAAACTACCTTCATAACTCCTTGGGGAACCTTCTGTTATCGTGTCATGCCATTTGGCCTTAAGAATGCTGGTGCGACCTATCAGCGGGCTATGAATTACATTTTTCATGACATTATGCACACTATCCTTGAGGATTATGTCGATGATCTTCTTGGCAAATCTAAACATCGCAGTGAACATCTCAATGTTTTAACCATTATTTTCGATCGCCTATTACAATATTCGGTTCCGGCTTCAACCAAAGAAATGTGTCTTTGGTGTTCTTTCGGGAAAACTTCTTGGCTTTATCGTCTCTTTGCGTGGCATTGAGGTCAATCCATCTAAAGTCAAAGCTATCCTAGAAATGCCCCCACCCAAAAACCTCAAACAATTGCGTAGTTTGCAGGGTAAACTTCAATCCATCCGGCGTTTCATCTCCCAACTCTCAGATCGATGTCAACCTTTCCATCACCTTCTTAAAAAGGACATTGCCTTTCAATGGAGCGAAGAGTGTCACCAAGCCTTTGAAGCTCTAAAACCCTATCTCTTGCAGCCACCCGTGCTTATTCCACCTCAGGATGATCGCCCTTTCTACCTTTACCTTTCCGCCACCGACCACGCTGTAGGGGCCATGCTTGCACATCGTGACTCCGAGAATCGAGAACAAGTCGTTTATGATATAAGTCATGCTTTGGTGGACTATGAGATTAGGTATACACATGTAGAAAAGTTGTGCCTAGCCTTATCATTTGTGGCCACCAAACTCTGACACTACCTTCTGAATCACAAAACTTTCGTCATAACCAACACGGACCCCATCCATTATATGTATGTCAAACCTCATCTAAACCAACGCATCGCCCGATGGCTTATGCTCCTTACTGACCTCGACCTTGAATTTATACACCAAAATTAAATCAAAGGACAAACCATTGTCGATCAACTCGCGGAAGCCCCTGTACCTGGGGCGCAATTTACTAATTTTAATTTCCCTGATGAACTCATCGCTACTCTTTCCCTCAGGGAGGATTCGTATCCAATGACCCTCTTCTTCGATGGATCCAAATGCCAGTGCGGAAGAGGAGCCGGCATTTTTCTCATTCCTCTCGATGCTGAGCCTATGCCTCTTTCATTCCGACTCGATTTCCCCTGCACTAATAATACAGCGGAATACGAGGCCCTTATTTTGGGTCTCCAAGTTGCATTACACTTAGGTGTCAAATCTATCAATATTTTCGGTGACTCTCAATTGGTAGTCAATCAAGTTATGGGCATCTATCAATGTAAAAATGAGGAACTTCAAAAGGACAAACATTACGTGGATTCACTTCTAACCTTATTTACTCATTATTCTATCCAAACCATTCCCCGCTCCACTATCAAATTTGTGGATACTATGGCTTGCTTAGCCTTGCAAATTCCAGCTTCATCAACTGACTCTGACATTTTCGTCTTGATCCAACAACTCTTTGCCCCATCTTACTCAGCCCCGGTTGTTTGTATGATCAATAATGTGTCTGCTAATTCGCAGGATACCTTGTATCACCAACTTCACGACTACCTAACAACCTCCGTTCTCCCACCTGACCTTACTAGTACTGGAAAATGCGCTTTTCTTAAACGTGTTTCTCGTTATGTCATCATGGGGGGACTCCTTTATAAACATGGCTTTGATGGCATCCTCCTTCAATGTCTAACCGGCGCGGAGATCACCTATACCATCCAACAGGTCCATGACGGTATTTGTGGTGGACATTTCAGCAGCCTTGCCATGGCCAAACAAATCCTTCGCCTAGGTTATTATTGGCCTACTCTCAATAACGACTGCTACGAATATGTTAAGTGTTGTGTTATGTGTCAACAACATGCCAACCTGCAACAGACTCCTAGCCATCCGCTACAGGTCGCACGAGATCTTTGGCCTTTCTCACAATGGGGTTTAGACCTTATTTGTGAGATTCATCTACCCTCTTCACAACGTCACCAATGGATAATCACAGCAATCGAATATTACACAAAATGGGTGGAGGCTATTCCACTCATTTCAACTAAAAAAGAAAAAATTGTAGAGTTCATTAACCACCACATTATATGTCGTTTTGGTGTTCCTCATCACCTGATAACAAATAATGGAAAATCTTTCAAAAATAAGTTGTTGCAAGACCTTTGTGACAACTTTGGTATCAAACTTAGCTTCTCATCACCCTACTATCCACAAGCAAATGGACAAGCCGAATCTTCTAATAAAACCCTGACCAAAATCCTCATGAAATTCGTTAATGATTCTGGAAGAAATTGGCATGATCACATCCCCTTTGCCCTTTGGGCTTATCGTACTAGAATTCGTACCTCCACTAATTCTACACCTTTTTCTTTGGTATATGGTACCAAGGTTGTCTTGCCTCTCGAAATACAAATACCCTCCCTTAGAATATCTCTTCAAGATATTCTCACCAACGATGATTTCCACTAAGAGCAGTTAGCCCAATTGGAGCTTCTTGACGAGCATTGTCTTACAGCTCTTGATCACCTTCAAATCTATCAAAAACGCATCAAGCGTGCTTATGATAAGCGACTTCATGAGCGTACCTTTAAGGTTGGTGATCTTGTCCTCAAAGAGAATCAACATGTAACCAAACTAGAAAAGAGCAAACGTGGAAAATTTTCTCCTAATTGGATTGGGCCTTACATTATCACTCACACTTATGGATCAGGCACTTATTGTTTAGCTTCGCTTAATGGTAAACCTGATCCTGAACTCCTTAATGCCTTGCATCTTCGACCATTCTACTGTTGAATTAGTGTTATATCACTTCTTATCTACCTTACGCTCGTCCCTTGAGCTCATTTACCACCACATACACTTTGTTTCTTACATCTCAAAATCAAATCAAGCTCACATAGTTTGATTATCACCTCCCCTTAAAAGATGCCTTCCCCTTTTTTAGTCTAGTCCATGACTTCAAAGTATCAAAATAACACATTCTTAATTATATGCTTATGGGATTTTCTTGAGTCAAACTTCCTACCAAACTAGATGCTTTACGCCAAAAGGACATCTAGCTCTCTAAATTATATATAGACTACTCCCTCGAAGGACAGCTATATGCCAAACTATTGCTGCTATTATATATAGACTGCTCCCCCGAAGGATAGCTATGCACTACAGCACCACATCTGCTACTATAAATAGACTGCTCCCTTGAAGGAAAGTTATACACAGTCAGCCTTTATCAGAAGCTTCTCACATTGATCAGCTTCGTGAAGACCTCAAGAATAAAACAAAAAAAATCCCTTGTAGACTTCCCGCATCGATCAGTGTATATTCAGTAAAATAAAAGCCACATTCAAAAGAACTTTTGAGTCATGGACTTTTCTATTTGGGTTAGGTTCTCTTTTGTCGGAATACTCACTTTATAATAAGTTCTCTGCTCACTACACTGTCCACTTCACCTCACCATTTGTTAAAACAACACAACTCAAGGGACGTGACGTACACCCGATATATTGTGATCATACAACTCTTTTCACCTATTGACTTCTCGTCTATGCACGGTACCTAGGGGTTCAAGCTCATTCTACGTTATTATGTGGTTTGTTTAGCTCTTTTCACCTACGGGAGCACTCTTTCCTCTTTGACTCGAATCTAGGATTATGTGTTGATCTTAATCAGGACATGGTTCCCTACCACTTGGTTAGGCTAACTTTCACGTCACTTATACCTATTCCAAAATCACCAATTCATCACCAACACCAACAACATTACCCTACCAATATCAATATCAATATTTTTATCAACCAACAAATTGCCTAACCATACCTAAAATTGCCTGAATTCACCTCTCCCTGGTCCTAAGGGAGAACTACATCGGTCTGAGGCCCCTCCTTGCTTCGTGCAATGGGCTATGTAGGCAGCACTTAGGAGACATGGGGTCTCCCAAGGTTAGCTCGACCATCCCCTACCATACCCTATCATGTGTTGTAAATATAAATATTTTTTGTGTATTTCTATTTGCCAACATTCATCTTTATCCTTTTTTAAACAAAACAAAAACAACATTCAAAACACAACCATTCTTATTATTATCATCACTCAAAACCACATACATCTTTAGTTTTATTTTAGATGTTAAACAAATACATCTTCTCTATCATCGACTCGCAGGTCGGCATCCTTATTTATTCTTATATTCCTATGAAATTCACTTAGACCCTTGCACCTCCTCCCGAATCAGGTGGTGATCGTGATCATCGATGCCCCTCAGTTGGCCTCTCCATCCTCAAAGGTGCCACTGCCATTGGTTCCTCCCATTGATCCGCCAACATCTCCTGTAACATACGAATACGTCCTCTCGCATGGAGGAATCTTGCCTCCAGTCTCTCCACTCATAACTGTGAAACCTCTAACAATCTCATTGTCTCATTCACTTGTGTTTGAAGCTGGTGAGCCAACTCCTGCAGACGATCTCTCTCCGCTGTAATCACAGCTATGTCTGGGCGCTCACGTGCACCTCGCAGCTCTGCTACCCACCATACTCTATAGGCCTCTGTCGTTCCCGCATCCATTACCCTACGATCGGCTGCTATCTCTTCTGGCCCTTCTGGAGGTGTAGGTCACGGAGGTGAGAATGCTACCTCGGCGTCGATCCTCATGTATGGTCTATATGTCATCGGTATATCCTGAACGAACCCAAATTGTCGCCGCACGCGATCTAGAGGAATCCTCTCGTACTCACCTGGCATGTGCCCTGCGATCCATCTCAATCGCTCTACACCCCTCAACTCCTCAGCTATGTGCTCTGTCACCATATAGTTCCCGTAAGGCCTCCAACAAATATCCACAATCATCACCATCTCCCATACCTGTCTATAATACTCGATGTCATCTATCACGGCCTGGGATCTCGCTTCTTGTTCTGTCTGGACCCATCGTCTGAATCCCAACCTTTGCACTCCTGCCTCTCCCGACTCAATGGGTTGGCCTATTGGACGCACACAAACAATATGCTCATAGGCCTAACAATGTAATAAGTACGAACAATCCAGTGTCGTCCTGTGTTTTCGCTTGCAGGCCCATAGACCCCTATATAACTCTGCCAGATATGCGGGTGCCCATGCGAAAGTCACACTCATTTCTATCATTTCCCAAATAACACTCATCAACACTTTTGGAAATCTTCCCCCTTCCGCCCTCAGCAATGCATAATACCCCACCGCTATCATTAATAGCACGGCCAACCTTGTTTCCTCAGGGTGTGTTGCATACATTGTACCATACGTAAAAGATAAACCTCGCTGTGTCAAATCTCGTGCAGCTGACCCAAATATTGCTGTTATCGCTGCCCGCCCTGCACTAGGAAATGCCTGATACACTGTTTTTCCTATCATTGGGAGTCTCAAAATACGGAACACATCTTCCAAAGTCACTGTCATCTCCCCTGTTGGCAGATAGAAGGTATTCTTTTCTAGATTCCATCTCTCAATCAACGCCTGCAACATAGCATGGTTACGCACGATTCTTGAATAATAGTGGATTCCACTTAACCCCAAACGATTTATCAATGCCCATTCAGCTGGTGTTACATCCGCTCGGATTCGTGACAACAACGCTGGCACAGTATCATTCATCCTTAACCCTGCTTCTGCCTGCATACATCAAAACGACACATAATTATTCAAAAGAACAAATCTCTACGGGTTTTTTCTCAAAGTTTTGGGAACTCTTACAGTGACCGATATCGGTTATGAATAACCGATACCGGTTTGCTAACCGATACCAGTTATTTCTAAACGATACCGGTCACTGTCAAAAATATACCTACCCTACTTAAAACATACACCTACGATAATTTTGCCCGTTTACTCCTATTTATACCTAAAAACATACGTGACCACCCTATTTACCTACCCCATAGCACTCACCCCATCCCCAACCCTTGCCTATCACCTTTTCTTTCTCATCTTTACCCACTTACACTTCTCTCATCCTATTCACAAAACATGCAAGAATCAAATTACAACCAAACAGTTTACCTCTCGGGATGCAGCAGCTTGGGGCGGAACATGTCTTCCCCCTCGTCCCTGCCTGCTGGATGCTTCTCCTCGTTCAGCCATGTTCACCACCCTCTTCAAATATAACTTGTCTTTCTACCTTCTGAATCTCAGCCCACACTCACTTCACCTGTTTCTTTCCTCCTTATCACTCAAATTCTTTCATGCAATTACCTGTAGCAGTCGTCAAACAGCGTCGCATTCACATATTTAACTTGTTGCATGACTCTAAAAATAAGAATGCTAAAAATAAGAACTTAAGTTGCCAACCAAGCAGTTCTATTTTTAGGAAAATAATTCTTGCATAACCGATATCGGTTACATAACCAATATCGGTCATATAGATACCGACATCGGTTACATAACCGATATCGGTCATGTACCCCCTTGTTGCTTAAACCTAAGCCGTTTCTTCATTTTTGCAAATTTTTGTGGCGCCCGTCCCTTTTTTCCTGCATAAACAACACCATTATCTATAATTTTTCATTAAATCCATATCTCATCACAATTTCCTAAACATCATCTATCCATATTACAAAAACAACCAAGCCATCAACAAACGATATCAAAAACCATCAATCTATACACCATTTGGATCCAACTCAGCAGCTACATACGTTCAATTTCACAAACCAGTGACAAAACACATCCAACATTTCATAAACACGACATGTCAATTAAACTCATCATCTATATATACATACATTCCATTTCAAAAATCCATCAACAAAAGACATCAACACCATCAATATATAAACCATGTGGATCAAACTCATCATACATTAAATATCACAAACCATCGACAAAACACTTAACACTTTTTAAACACAGCATGTGGGTCAAAATCATCATATCTATACATCAAAAGTTTCAAATATACAATGTACCCTGCATAGGGGCCTCTGTGATCTCATAATAATACAAAGCCGGCACGCAGGCCTCAACAACTGTCAAAATATCGACTCAGCTCGCAGGCCGGTCTCTCATATCAAAAATATACTCGGCTCGCAGGCCGGTATCAACGGTACAACCTGTACTCGGCTCGCAGGCCGGTATATACAATAAATGAATAAATAAATGAAAGACATCATATGTGGGCACGCAGGCCTCTCTATACATAGCCGGTTCGCAGACCGGTGCCTCTATCTAATATCCATCTACAAACAAAACATCTCTCTCTGACCCAGGGATCCCTCAGCTCTCCCCACCGCCCTCTGCCTGTCTCCCTGCGGGTCCCTGTGCTGCCTCTCGTCTCCTCCCTGTAACAGACCCACCGGCTGTGGCTGCACCACCCTGGGATCTCTGGCTACGTGAGGTCTCCACTCTATGCGCCGCATACGGCTGATAGTCAGCCTCGGTACCATCAAGGATGTCCTGATAGTACCGGGCCTCCGCTCTCGCCTCCATATACCGGGCCCGTGCCACCAAAGCTGCTGGGGCTGGTCCCCCGACTCCTAATACCAATGGCCCCTATCCTACCAGTACACCCTGTGCCTGTGCCGGTGCCTGTGGCTGTGCCGGGTGGTGGTGCCTGTACCTGTGCCTGTGCTGGTGCCGCTGGTGGTGCCTGTGGCGTACCTGTGGTGGTGCATGTGGTGGTACCTGTACCTGTGGTGGTGCCTGTGGCTGGGCCTGTACCTGTGCCTGGGCTAACTGCCCCTATAAGACACCTATCTGTGCCTGTGCAGCAGCAAGCTACCCCTATAACAACTGTACCTGTCCCCTGAGCTGGTCCCTCTCTGCTCTAACAGCCGCCAAGTCTGGCTGTGCGGGCTGTGCTCTCCTCGCGGCTCTCTCCCCTGCCCACCATACCAAAAATGATCCTGTACACCCGGCATCATCCACTGTATCATCTGCCTGCTGCTCTACTACCCAATCTGGGTCCATAGGCTGTGGTGCAGGCAAGTGGGGCCTCTACATCATCCCTCCGGTACTGAGGGAAGGGAGGTGGCTCATCCTGTCGTAGCCCTAGCTGTCGTCGTACCCTCTCCAGGGGTATCTGCTCGTACTCTCCCGGCCTCCGTCCCGCTATCCAGAATGTATACTGGATCCACCGTAACTGTGATCGGGCTCCTCCGTGGGGCTGATGACCTCTGTAAGGCCTCCATACAATATCCAGGGAAGTCACGCCCTCTAATACGTGCCGGTAATATGCTACATCCCGTCCGGCAAGAACTGCCCGTGGCTGGCCCACGACCCCCAGCCACCTCTGAAAGCCATATCTGTAAATCACTTGTGGCCCTGGCTGCTGGGGCAGCCCTACTGGTCGAATGCATATGATATGCTCATATGCCCAACAGTGTAACAAAAACGTAGAGAAAATCCCGAATCACCTCATCCGGCGGTAGCCCCACAGCTCTCGGTATAACTGCACCAGGTATACTGGTGCCCAAGCATAACATGTATGCTCCTCAACCATCTCGTGTAATACCCCCATCAGCGCCCGTGGAAAGCGGCCTCCCTCTGAGTCCGGGAGGGCGAAGCATGTAATGCCGATCATCATCAACATGGCAAGCCATGTCTCATGTCGGTGGGCACGATACATATCCCCATAGGCGATGCTCACGCTGTGATAAGTCAATAGCACGGCTGCATCCCCGAATACCTGTAAGATACTGTCCATGGCTGTCTCTACATCCACCTGGAAAACTGCCTCTCCATCGATCGGTAATCTAAGGATGCGATACACATCCTCCAATGTAATGGTCATCTCTCTAGTCGGGAGATGGAACACATTGGTCGCCGGATCCCATCTCTCGATGAGGGCGACCATAAGACTGTGATCCCTCTCTATCGCCCTATAACGCTGGACTCCGCCGAGTCCCACCTCGCGCATGATGGCCCAGTCTACCGCGGACACATGTGGCCACATCCGTCTCAACAACGGGGGCATCCTATCCCGCATAGTCAGCTGCTGACGTGCCTGCACAAATCACCCACTTCATTAGACCTACCCTTTCAAACACCAACTACTTTACCCTTCTATACCCCCTTTTACCCACCCGACCACAACCCGACTCTATCACACACACCTACACCCACCTATTTTACCCTAAAAACTTTTCGACATCCCCTTGCTTTATCTTGCACCCTACCATTTACTCAGCTCTACTCTCACCATTTACCTATGCCCCTACCAATTTAACACCTCCCCATTCATACCCAACTCCTACTCTATCCGAACCGCACCAACCACACAATCACCCCATTTTTCCCCCCACTAACCAATCAACCTTCCTATTAACCTCTACCCCTTCCCTCTTCACCCCCACAAACACAAAACCCAAACCACTCATACCCAAACACCCCAAACCACAGCAAAACCAACCAACAAAATAAATATTCCTAACTAGGGACCGGTACCGGTCACCCATGACCGCCACCGGTCCCCTCTCCACCGACGTGCCGGTCGACGTACGACCCGACACCGGTCACCCACAAACCCACCCTGCCCCGAAATTTCTTGACCGATGCCGGTCGCTTAGTGACCGGCATCGGTCACTGAAAAAATCACGAGAGCCGAACCCGACGCGGCCCCCCAAATCCTTTTTTGCCTATTTATACCTATTTACCCACCCAAACACCCTAAAAATCTACCCACACTGCCGCCTTGGCCTATTTAACCTATCTACCCTCTCCTTTTTTCAAATAATTTCCATTTATTAATTATTTTACTCAAAATCTTGCATTCCTACCCCAAAACCCCAAATACAGCTTAACACAATCAAATTCACATAATGAAGGGTTTCGAACCTACCGGTACAATGACACGTCGTCATGGTGGGATGGGTGGTGGTGGTCCAGCTGGTCCAACACCTCTTGCTCCTCCTGGCTATGCCATAGCTCTACCTCTCCTCTGTTGGGTCCTCCACCAATCAACTGCTACCTCCTACTCACTCGAGCCCACTAACCACTCACTTCTCCACTCAAATAGCGTCACCTCAACAGACAAATGCTCCAATCTCAACACTCCACCTCAAACAACTCAAATTGTGTTTCAAAGTGACAATGTGACAATGACAGGCCATATTTTTCTTTTTATAGGTTTTTCGCCTATAACCGATATCGGTTTTTATTGTGCCCTAAGGAACCGGTATCGGTCACCTAACCGATATCGGTCATAGACAATCGACACCCGGTTTTATCCCAACTCTTCCCCAAATTTCTGCCCTTATTTACTAATCGCCCTTTCCCACAACATCGCCTATATCCACCTTTGCTGAAAACCCTTTTTTAACTTCATTGGCCCGACCCACGGCCGCAACCAACTAACCCGGCCCGCCCCAAGGCCGCAACCCAACCATTTTGCCCGACCCAAGGCCGCAACCCAACCATTTGGCCCGACCCAAGGCCGCAACCCAACCATTTGGCCCAACCCAAGGCCGCACCCAACCATTTGGCCCGATCCAAGGCTGCAACCCAACCATTTGGCCCGACCCAAGGCCGCACCCAACCATTTGGCTCGACCCAAGGCCGCAACCAACCATTTGGCCCGACCCAAGGCCGCAACCAACCATTTGGCCCGACCCAAGGCCGCAACCAACCTATTTGGCCCGACCCAAGGCCGCACCCAACCATTTGGCCCGACCCAAGGCCGCACCAATTAAATACCTCGCCCAACCTCAACACAATACAATTTTATCCACCCATCATGTAGCTTTTTGTTCAATCGAGCTCACTTGTTCATGTTTTAGCATGATTAGGGTCCTTGACTTGATCAGTCGACAAACTTTTCCTAGACCAAGACCGTGATGTCTATATCAACCAAACCAACCATTTGGTACTGCCGAACATGCCTAAACATTCCTGTACCTTACTCGTTATATCCCCTGGAGCTACTTCCTATGCCTTGGATACCAGGATTATATCACCCTTGTTTGGATAAACTATCGACATTTGCCTATGAATTTCTTGTTTGCTCTTCAAATCATGTACCCTGTTCGCACTACTGCATGTCAACGTGCGTATGCTTCCTTGGACCTACCCCACCATCTTACCATTATCTAAACACCATTTACCCTTTATCAACCCTATCCCTGATTTCACGCTACCTCAATCTATGATAGATTTGAGGGGGATTACCTATACCCTTAACAGGGGTAACCACTTCGTATTATTGTCCATGCAGCTTTAACAAAGACAAGCTACACGACAACAAGGGGCTAATGTAGACACCAAATTTGTGTCTTATGACCCCTTGTGCCCCGCATCTCATTTCGCAACCTAACCTCATCACCTAAACCTTACACAATTATTTATTAATTACCTTATAATTAATAAATCCACATCACCATACCTGCCACCTCATTTCACCACCTCATCATAACCTAGTCTTAACCCTAAACTAACCTAATTAAGACCTATAACTTGGTCCACATCTACACCCATGAATAATTACTCCTCACCCACACCTAAAACCAACCTCATAATGACTTGACCAAACCCGCAACTAATCCCTCGGGAGAAAAGGAGGGAAAGCTGGCTATTTTACCAAAAATATCCCGCTTTGACCTGACCGACATCGGTTCCTACTCGACCGCCGTCGGTTGCGTAACTGCCATCGGTTCCCTGTAAATGACCACCTCCAACCAAAAACAAAAGATCAGATTTTCATTTGATCGGGAGGAGGAGAAATCATTGAAAGGATCCGGATTTGCTTGGCTGAGCAGAGACAAGTGAAGAAACAAGAAGAGTTTGCAGAGAAGGACATCAAGCCCAAGACTGCAACTAAATAACCAGAGCCCAGTGACACTCATCCAAGCATCAGAAGAGGAGATAACACATCTTGGATTGTCAGATCATCCTACTTGAGCCCTGTCTTCGTCATCACAGTCGTGGAACCTGCATCTTCATCAGGAACGAGTAAGTAGTGTCTTGTATGTTTCTAAGCACCATTTCTTGAGCCTGTGGATTGATAGTAATTATAAACTCATTCCTAGATCTACCACCTACCAGCACCCTGCACTTAACCTTCATCCATACATCCTTGTATTGCCCAGAAGACCATTTTATCACACTCTGAGTCTTTCCTGTCCTCTCACTATTCCCCTCAGCCATCCGCTAGTCTTAATAACCCCACAATCACCCTGCAACCAACCTCTATCCAGAAGCACCTAGATTACTGACCCTACCGGTGTTGGTTATCCCCTACCGGTAGCGGTTCTCTAACCACGGTCAGTTATCCAGTGACCGACATTGGTCACTATGACTTATACCCCAAAACCTTCCTCTCGCCTATTTTTCACCTAACAACCTCAGGTCTAGTCTGGTTTATCCCTGTAACTCAACCTGAATGTATCAACGACCAGTAACCGAACAAACAACGTGACTCTTTATTATTGATAGTTTAGCCTCTATGGCTTTGTAACGAGGTACCTAAATCGTGATTTTGCAATAGCTTTCTTTGTTATCATTTGTGTTAATTCATATTAAAAGGGGAACTGACCACCTTTGAAAGGAAGTTTTATATTTCCTGGGCCTAAGGCAGCTCCCTCATTTATTGTCTAATTAAAATCTGGTGGTCTTGTATTCTCGCTTGCAGGTAGTCCTTCCAAGACAAAAAGGAGTTCTTCGCAGTCGATCTGATATTTCTCTACGGTACGCGCACACCATCTCAACATTCAACAGGTATTCCTCCTAGCCCTAACCCTTATCTGTTTCTCAAAGGAATGAAAGGTTAGAAGAAAGTCTATTCCACAGAGCTGAAACATTCCGTGCGAAACATAGAGCTAGAAAAAGCTAGAGATAACCGAGATCAATATAGATAACAATGAGATATATTACGAAAGGATCTTGGGATTATAGGTTCTTCAGTGTCAGGAGCCAAGCTTTAGGAATCTAGAGCTTAGAATAGTTGACATATGGGTCCACCTAGTAGTGTTAGCTTAGCTAACTACTATCACTATGTGAGGAGTTAGGATACTGCAAGCATTTTTTTTGGTAGAGTCTTCCTGATGAGCCTTGTTTTGATGTTTATCAGGATTAGATTCGAGTGGAACCTAGTGTGAGTGCTGCGAGTGTGGGTCATACACCTCAAGGTCCAGATGGAGATAGTCCTAGTAGAGGAATTGATGGAGGTGACTTGAGTAAGGGTGGTGATCAAGGGAGTCGTGCTCCAGGAGGTTCCTTGTTTGCAGGTGTTCAGTTTACTCAGTGATATGATTTTTTTTATGTATATGTAATTGATATATGAATATTTTGAGACTCGCGATGATGTATAGAGAAATTTTTATACGATATATGATGATTTTTTATATGATCTATGTTTTGATTGTAATTTAATGTGATGTTTTTTGATGTGGAAATTTAATATTGAGAAATGTTTGATGAATGTTGATGTTATATGGATACTAATAGATGCTAGTGTTATTTTGACGTGATGTGGATGTAACACTGACTAGTGTATTTGATGATTGTACTTTAATCATATTTTTCTGTCAATCCAGGGTGATGTCCATGGATTTTTACAACAAAGGAAATAACAGGAACGATTTTGTAGTACATACTTTAATAACAAAAACTAAGAAATTTTTGAACTGATCATAATTATAAAATAAAATACTTGAATAGAAAACTAAAAAGAAAGACAAAATTGAAAAACCATTGATCATGGAAATGCATATGCATCAAAGTAATGAAATAATTTCTAGAACATCAAATGCATTCATAAAGACAGAATGAAAATAAATGTAAACTCCATTTTCATTGGTTAGGAGTGGCCCTTGCTCCTTCCCTTCAATCAAGTTAACATTTGAAATTAAACAAAACAAAATTCCTCTGAATCTATTATCTTTAGTGATTTAAAAAATGCACTGTTACAATGAATAAAATGACTAGAAAATCAAACCACTAAATCTAAGTACAAGATCTCTTTAATACAAGATATGTTGTAGTTCTATTAGGAGAGAACTAGTTATTCCAAATGACTCAGTCTACTTAACTAAATGCTAACTAAAATAATGACTATCTATTTGGGAAATAAATTAATGAAGGGGAAGTCCTTAAAGTGTTGAAATTTGAATCATTTATGAAAATTAAAGAGGAAACCTTGATTGACTCCTTTGAAGGAGTCAATCACTACTGGAAGATTTTTTGTCCCATAATTGATTGAGAGAATTTTGATGACAAAAAATCTTAGTTTGGGGTACTTTATCCTCAAAAATAGGTGAAATGTTTGCTGAGTTAATGGTGCCACTTATGTATAAGATATGGTTCTTTCAGTTGTGATTCTAATCATTTGAATGATATACATGTATGTGCGAATTTCCTTCTTTGGAGAATCAAGGTCGATAACAACGATGATCTTGATGTGGTTGTTGTATATATCTTCCCCCCGGGTAGATATAGACAAGCGGAAGAATATGGAAACCAACACGTTAATTCAAACCTCAGCCCCTGGCGCAGGAAAATGGCGCACGGATTAATGGCGCACGACTTCTGAGTTATCAACATGAAGACATGTACTGCTTTCAAAAGCGTAGTGAAAGTGGCGCACAACAAATGGATGTAAGACAATGTAAAGGATGCGCCCTTGGCGCACGGTAAATGGCGCACGAACAATGAGTGTCAACAGGGAAAAAGTTGCGCCTTGGCGCACATAATCAGGATGTCGACACAAATGTAAATGCGCCCTTGGCGCACAGAAAGGAATGTTGACACGTTGAAAAGTTGCGCCCTATGGCATCAGGAAAGTGGCGCACGGCTAAACATGTGATCGAGCATAAACATATTTGCGCCTTTGGCGCATCAGAAAAGAGTGTATGGACATTTGCAAATGAATGCGATCTTTATGCGCATCAAAAAGGGTTGTAATATTTGGACAAGACATAAGACGTGCCTTTGTTGCACGAAACCTGATTGTCAACATGCATATGTGATGCGCCAAGGCGCACCTTCAGTGAAGGCTTTTGCAACATTCTGAGCGCTGACAGGAAGCAGACCCTGACACATGAGATATTCAGATGGCCAGTAACTTTTGACTGGGAGCTCCGATTCACACAAGGTTGGAATTTTCGGAAATGTATACGGCGTCCTATGACACGAGACTACGATTGGACCTATCTAGGTTATATTGGGTGGGAACAAGTTCTCCTAAAAATGGTTTCATAGAGATACAGTTTAAGTACAAATTTTGGGGTTTGATATGGTCACTCACCTACCACCATAATGAGATGAATTAAATACAACCTGAGGTGGTAAATGGGGTAGATGCAGGACTATTCTCTCTAGGATGTTTTTGATATCTCCCTCTCAATTCTTCCTATAAAATGCTAATCGATGCGGGAATTCTTTCTGCATAGGTTGAACATTCTTGTTTTGCCCCTCAACTTCTTCTCAATTGGCAGGTTGAATCATGTGGAGTTAAAACCATCCCATTATCAAAACAAGGGACATAAACTTGCAATATTTGCCAACATTGTATGCACAATTGCAGTAGATGTTGTAGGTTGGAATCTCTTGGATGCAAATTAAGGCAATGTCTGTGGATGATTATCAACCCTCTCAGTGTTTGAAAATGCATAGTTTCTTGATGCTTTCACTGTAAGATCTGGTTATCTGTGCATGATCTTGCATTACATTTTTTTTGGTCTGTGTTTATTGGCATAGTACAGGTGTTCTTCATTCCTCGGTGCATAGACCTGCTGTTAGTTTAGGTTTTTATTTTCTGCAGGGGTCTTCCCCCTGTCTCCTTGGAAAATTAGACCCTAGGTTGGGTGAGTAGATCCATCCTACAGTTTAAGACGTAAAGACTAATGAACAGAGGAAATCAGGAACCGGCCTTCATCCGGAGAGCTTTTCATTACGATTTCATTAAGGTCCCACACTTGGATCAAAGAAATCCATGTTGTGCAATCGCACTGAGATTCTCAGACCCATATGAGTTGCAGATGAATCCCAGGGGTGCTGTGAATAATTTATTGTTGACACCAACAGTGGTACTTTGAGTTTATACCTTCTCATTAACAACGGAAGTGAGTTTCTACACCAACTACGTTAATTAGAGTCCTGCATCAATTCATGAATTAAGTCCCACACTATCTTGTTATAACAACGAGAGATTCAACATACTCTTATCAAAAGTGCAGTGATAGGTGTTTGAACTAAACAAATTTATTTAAGCAAATGTTTGAAGTAATCAACCATTAACTTCAAGGTAAAACTAACAAATCATATGCATGATAAGTTCCTTCAAAAGTTTATATTAAATTATTAGATATAATAAGTTAACGTTGTTTCATCAGTTCTACTATGATATCAAAATGGTATATGGCTAAACATGGATTCAATGACATAAAAAAATGGAGCTCATCAAACGTGTCTATGGATATCTTGAATTTAATGTGAACTCTTTATGTATATCAAAATGTGTCCTTGGTTGCGGATGGGTTGGAGTAAGAATAAGATCTTTGGATGTGGATAATTCCTTTGCTTGTATACCTGATTTGATACATCTGTGATGGGAATTTCTTACAACCAAGAGTGACAGGCTTTTGCACTTTCGTGATCCTTATAACAAATTAGTTAGACACATAAGAATAAATGCACATGGGAAGTACACATGTAGGATCTTGGATATATAATGGTAAGTGATATGTAATTACCTTACTATGACACATATTCAAGGGTTGTACCTATGTAGGTTATATGGGAGAGAAGGTTCTCCTATCAATGGTTTCATAGAGACACACACTAAGTACACATTTTATTTTAGCACAAACATATCAATGATTGGGAAATTTACTTTTGGTGGTAAATGTGATCACAACTGCAGGACATCTTTCCTAGGATGTTTTTGATATTTTGAATTTCCTCATTCAAGGGCTAATCGATGCGGGAATTCTTTGTTGCCATAAAGTGAGATGTTGCACTTGCAAATCAACTTGTATCAATTAGTATGTTGTACATTGAGTCCTATAATCATTTAATTATCAAAACAAGGGATCATAAATCTGTCCCAGAATATTTCTTGGACATTGTGATTGCACAATTACAGTTTCCTATCCATGGAGGTATTGGAATCTCTTGAATGCCACAACAATGCTGGATGATAAGTAAAATAGGAAACTTACTAATTGATCACATGAATAGTTCCATCTCAATATATTTGCTATCACTGTAGACACAACTATAGAATTCAGAATTGCAGATTAGAATGCAGTAAAGTGTTCCTAGGTAAATAGTTTATGCAATAAAATAAAACAATAAAACAATTGGCAGGGGTTTAGAAGACCAAA
This sequence comes from Taxus chinensis, assembly GCA_019776745.2. Lineage (NCBI taxonomy): Eukaryota > Viridiplantae > Streptophyta > Pinopsida > Cupressales > Taxaceae > Taxus > Taxus chinensis. Next base: position 883,802,312 of record CM034146.1, on the reverse strand, counting down.
AGAAGACCCTACCTTGGGTGATAATCCTATCCTAAAGTCATAAGACTAAAGACTTCATGAACATAAATCAGATCTATTATTGAATTTTCATCCTACATTACATTAAGGAACAAAGGATCAAAGAAATCCCTTGATTTGACTCAGACTCAGAATATGGATTGTATATTGGGCATAATGAATGGTATGAATAATTTATCTAGATGTACCAACACTAGCCTCTATTATTTCTATACCTTCTCATTTACAAAAAAGAGTTTCAGAAAAACTAAGTGAAAGATTCTTTCAATAGAATAAATCCCCAGATATTTAAAAAAACAACGAGAGATTCAACATATATTATGAAAATCATGGATAGGTGTTTAATCATGCAAATAAAGCTCACATAACAAAATTTGGATTTTATGTGTAATGTTTCTGATACCATTTCCTTCAATCACTTCGCAAAATCAATCAATCAGTTCTTCACTAGTTTACAGTAAATGAATGCAGATCAAAGGTTGATGTTGTAATATCCCAGTTCTACATGTTCATAGTGATGGCATAAACATCTTGATGAGGGCATGACATGTACAATATTCTTCAAGTGCTCACCTAAAATATTTTCTTCATATTTCTGCTTTAACCTCCTTAATATCCTTTATCATTGATTCTCCAATTGGTTGCGGATGGGTTGCAGTGAATAGGGATTATTTGGATGTGGATAATTCCCCATTGTTCCTATATGAGTTTGTTGCTATCTGGAAAATTTTCTTACAACCAAGCAGTGACATTATCAACATATCGTTCATCCAAACAACTTAGTGAGATCCATCTTACTGAATAAGATGCACAAAAAATACCACATAAGAAAGATATATAATTGTAACTATATTAATTAGGGGCTGCAATTATGTCACATATTCAAGGTTGTACACTAACTATCTGTTTAGTAGCTGTTACTTTGAAAATACATGGACATAACTAGAAAAAATTGATAAACAACTAAATAAGATGATTTACTTATAAAGGAAATTATTTTTCACATGACTCATTCAGTACCCCCAGACATTCATCTCTTGTTCAATTTCTCCTCATTCAAGGGCTTCCTATATCTTCATGTTTCCCCTTCAGTGACCCTCGCACTCTTATGAAATTCAATCCTCATGGGTGATATTTTTGCCCTTGCTCCTATCCATAAGGAATACACACCATTCATCATGAATCTGTCCCAGAATATTTCTTGGACCTTATGATTGACCAGTAAGTTTCCTATCCATGGTGGTATTGGAAAATGAAACATTGGTGGATGATAAAAAATAGGAAACCACTCATTATCACATTCATTTTCCATCTCAATATATTTGTTAACCCTGTAGAAACTTGGAATTATATTTGGATAAGAATGCATCTATTTCCTCTATAGTTTAGGGGATAACTCATTCTATCTCATTTGGCATACCTTTATAACCTAAATTCCATGCTCCCTGATCATATTTCTAACCTCATCATGTGCTTCCTTCATCATTTTCAATAATCTATTTTTGATTACATCCTCTTCCATATAACTGTCATGTTGTCCCTTGATTTCATCTGTGTTTTTGGATTTATCTTGGGCATAAAATGGTATAACCTTTTCTAGATGTCTGATTTCCTCTATTTTCTTAGTTCTCTTTAATTAATTTGAGAAAAAATAATATAATTCTTTCACGCGAACATCCCCAATATACAAAATTGGGATCCAATTTTTGTCACATGGAAGGGAACAATCATGCAAATAAAGCTCACATAACAAAATTTGGATTTTATGTGTATTGTTCTGATATAAATTAAATAATCTCTTTGCTAAGCCAATATCATAAATCATATCAAAATTAATGCAGACAAGTTTATGTTGTAATATATTTTCTTTCAAGTGATGGCATAAACATTTGATGAGGGCATGCATCTCAATATTTCATGTGCTACCTAGACTGTTTCTTCCTATTTCTGCTTTAACCTCTTAATATCTTTATCATTGTTCTCCAATTATTTCTTATGCTTAGAAACGAGGGATTATTTCTCTTTTTCCCATTTTCCTTTGAGTTTGTTAATATTGGTTTCCTATTATAGCATCAAATTATCAATATTTGGTCCCATACCTTGCATTTCCATCTTACTGTAAGATGGTTTTTCAGGTTCCCTGATAATTTCATGAATAAAAATTTGGGGCTGCAATGGTGTTACATTTTCTTCTTGCACACTATCATGTTTTGCTTTCCCAAAAACTTGCTTAATTATTTGGTCAACAACTACAGGAATTTGTTCTTGTTTTTGTTATTTTTTTTCAATGACTTATTCAGTAATCTATAGGCATTTTTCCTTGTTCAATTTCTCCTCTATCTTCCTCTTCTTCATGTCTCCCTTCATGACCCTCCACTTTATGAAATTCATCCTCATTCTCATATTTTTGTTCTTGCTCTTCCATGGTTTCCTCAATGTTGTTTTGTGTCTGTTTCTACTTTTAATTGATCATGTTAAATATGAGTTTAGAGTATATCTCCTAGGAGTATAAGATTATTTCTAAAATAATATGGATAAATGGACTCATTCTCTAACTATATTGTATCATCATGTTAATAAAACACATTCTCACAAAGCTCACATAAAGGAGGGGATTGGAGCCTACGTGCACCTCAGGTGAGCTTCCAAGATAGGACTGGATGTTATGCTGGTGCACCTAGGATTAGTTGATGAAATAGGCTATGGTACTAGAGGCTACATTTTGGTTCCACTGCTGGGGCCTATTTTTGAAGTTATTGTGAGAATGATACGTGATGACAGAGTGATTTGCCTTGGACAATATCGAAGAATGGTTTTCTCATATATTTAGTATTGGACCTAAGTTTTATGCACACAAATGGGTAGAAAAAAATCTGTATCATGAGCTATATGAGTACCTTCTTTTTTTGTTTTCCAGTAGAGTTGTATGAATGAATTTTAACATATACATCTAGAACTAGCTGGTACTGTAGATCTCTGCATATGGACCCAAGATGAATATCAGAGGTTGTAGGATGTAGATATGACTTGGATATGTGTTGTTGATCATTTTTGGAAAAGGAGTGGTTGACCAGTTAATACCTTAGAATACATTATTTCTACATATTCTTGTCCTGAAGTTGCTGAGTTTGAGTTATTAAGGGAGCCTAGAGGATCATTTTTGTGTGCTATCACTGAAGATATGAAGATCCTAATCATTACGCTAAGTTCTGGAAGAATTTCCTATGGCTAGACAAGCTTCTTCTAAGTTCTAGGTGAGGAAGCTAGGGTGGAGGAAGATGGAAAACATTGCAGCTATAAAAGAGATAGAGGAGAGACGCACTTAGGTATATCAAAGCACATGAAATGGAGCTAGCTAGACAATGTGAGGTTGTAGGAATGATGGATTTATGGAGGGAGACCATTGTGGGAAGGAATTGAGGTTCACATGAAGGATGTGAAGCATGAGTAGTCTATGCTACCCCATCTTGGTGAGCGCGGAAGAAAGATCTCTTCAGATTCTGTTGAGATTTTCATCACTTAGAGAAAGGAGAGCCATTAACATGCATCTGAATCTGCTTGATGACCAACCCTTGGCAATTTATTCTTCTAAATGAAGAGATATTTATTGCTAACATAGTTGGTATTGGTGGGATTGACCAATCTACACCTAGGAGATATAACTTTTCATTTGGTACATCTATGGCTGCACAATCATTTCCCTTGTTTGGAGGAATATTATTTTAGAACGACATTTGGAAAAAGTGTGGGTACACAAAGCTTGGGTATCGCAACTAGGAGTGGGTGTAAGACACACATCTCGGTAGCAGTGAAATATCACAAACCATGTGTGCACATTTCAGTGGAACATTGTGAACGCTAGGCGCGACCACTTTAGGCCTGTTATTGGCTACAAGAGGTGGATCTAGTGGTATAAGAGCTAGAGGACCTAGTGGACCTAGTGGATCTTGTGGATCAAGAGGAATGCAACCTAATAGATCTAGTGGATCTGGTGGTGGAGGAAATACCAGAGGAAATCAAGGTTCTGGTTCAGGGTGGATAAGGACCTTAACCATTGCAACAATTTTTTTTTAAATGTCTTTACATCTACCAGACTATAAAAAGTGTTGAGGATGCTACAGAATATGTACACAAGTGTGAACTGATATGGTGCGCGAAGGGAATCACTACCCCAGAGTGAAAGGAAAGTTATTTTTTAATGACATCATAAGGGTGTGCACATAGTTGGTACCGAAAGTATGACCCCCATCAGATGGTGGTAGATTACACCACGCTATGAAATTCCTTTTTAGCAGAATTCCATATCCCTTAGTTTTGACATAAGAGTATCAACACTTTGAAGGAGATTCAACATGGTATTATAGAGATTGTGTGAGAATAAAATGCACATTTTAAGACTCTCTTATCAAAATTATCTTATGAAATTCACCCTTCTCAGCATTCTCACTAGTTTGTTGGAGTATTGATAACACCATTTAGGAGAGTGATTTCACACAAGAATTTCATAGACCCCCGTGAGGCCTTTTAGGTTTACCTGCATAGTGATGCTATTGGAAGCATGGATACCAGTGTTAGCCCCTTCCTTCAGGCTCAAATTACTACAATGGAGAAGAATATGGAGAAGCTATCTGTGAACTTGGTGCATGAGACTCGTAGTGGTCTATGGTGCATGAATGGTGAGGTAGAAGGGAATACAAAGGATAGTTGTCCCCAGAGATCAGTACGCGCCATGATAGTGGAATGTTAAATTTTCCATAGAGATCATAATGTAAGTAGATTTCCACTGTTGCAGCGTGCAATCCATAATAATTCGTCTTTCTATTGCAAGATCTATACCTCTACTACCCATGACACTAAGGATTGTAGATTAACTGACCAAATACATGATGCCATTGATATTGGTGTGCACTAGACCAGCCTCACAAAAAATTCCAAGGAAAATGGTCATCACTTTGAAGGGCACGCAGATAGAGAGGTACATGGAAGAAGTTTCTTAGGAGGATTTCATAGTCATGGTAACCGCAGGGGAGGAAGAAGTGAGTTCCTACATGGAACCTATTACAAATGTGGATCTATAAAGCACTATAAGTGTGAATTACCTAATCTACTATAATGCTCTTGGTGTAGGAAGAAGCGTAATTATGAGAAGTGCCTAAAGCTATTTGAACATATTAGCCATTAACACCAAAATGAAAAATTCACCAAGATGGTAAGAGTGAGGAAGGATGATTCACAATGGATGCCAAGAGTGGCACGCGAGTTAGAACTATAGCCTGTACTAGATATGACACAAGATGAGGATTCCTGCACCAAGAAAGTACTAAGGCAAAGACTGCTGGTTATTAGAGAAGAGGTGGTGTATGGAAAGTATCTGGACCCTCCTCATTAGAAATAAGTGTATCAAGAATCCATGGATGTGATTCGAAGCCTACAAGGAGAGATCTAGTGCCTGAAAGAGCAGTCAAGGTAGTTAGATCAAAGGAAGAATATTGATGATCCATAGAAGGATCTGGATGAGGTGACAAAAGTATGCAAGATGTTAAGGAAAGAGAATATCATCCTCTTGCTAGGAGATTGATTACTGGAGAAGGTACTGCATGCTAGAGAAGGAGTGAAAGGCAAGTTATGTGTGCAAACCTTCCTCCCCACAACCTTGATTATGACAAGGACATTACCTTTAATACTATTATAGATGGGTGGCTTCTGAGAAATATTTTGATTCACACGGGTGTGAAAGTCAATGTTTTCACTCTAGATGCATAACATCAAATGGGAAGGCCCCCATTATAGTCATATTCGAATGTATTATATATGTATTACAAGAAAAAGGAAATGCCCATTGGTATTTTGAAGGATGCTGCTATAACTATCCAAGGGAAAATGTTCACTGGGGATTTTGAAGTCTTGGTGCTAGCTGAGGCAGAAAATTTATAGCATTTCTTGGGCACCATTGGTGTTATAAGAACAATGTTGACCTATGGTTTAATAAGGGATACATAAGCTTTGAGAACAAGGAAGAACATGTTATCATCCCCTTGACAGATGGGAAGTTAGTGCCCTCTATTGATCCCTTTGGAGAAGCAGTTCTTGACAGGATCATTGTACACTTTATCAGGGACCTTGAGGTGATTCACCTCATAGAGGGAGTTATTCATTTTGAAGATGCTCATTCCATGAGTAATATTACTACTATGGCATGTGAAAATTGGGTGCACATGACTTATGAGTTAATTGGGTGACAAAAAAAGGATTTGTAACAAGGGTTAGAAAGGTGTGCTCATTCAAGCACCTAGGAGGGAAGAAGTTACAAAGTTATTTTGGAGGATCCAACACTGAGGATTTCTTATGAGATATGGAGGATTAGTGGAAAAATGTGGTCAAAAGAAGAGCGATGCTCAACTATAACTTCCTCAGGACTGTAGCACGTTGGTGGGTGACACATCACAATAGCCTTCTAAAGTAGCATGAGGTAAGAATCACATTCTTTGTTAGGTTCTCCCGAAGCAATGCCCCCACTGCAATACAAGGCTACCATGGGAAGGAACCTGCCTTATTTCATGTTCAAGCATGTGAGAAAGTGTGGAGGGAAGGCATAGAGGCCATTCCACCTTCTTTATGGGTGCATAAGTTGTATTCTACCTTATAAGGTTGTGTGCACACATGGTAAATTCACTCTAAGTTTCTTCATTAGACATGAAATTGGCTGGAGTTGACGATTGACATCCTTCAAGATTTCGAGTATCGGAGTACTAAACCATTGGTGGATAGGTCATTACAAGTTGTTAAGTTCTTAATGATGGGAGATGGTTCCATGGTAGAAGATTGATTACTGGAGTTATTGGGTAAACTTGGTTTAGAACCGTGCTTTGATGAAGAAGAGTCAGAAGAGGTGCAACTTAATTGCATGTGCATGGAGAAATAAAAGGGAAAGTTGGTCTATGTGATAGATGGTGAAGAGATGGAGAGTTTGGATGTTAACCATACTAAAGGTACACGTGAAGTTATTGATAGTGCTGATGAAAAAGCACGCACCTACCACGAGCACCTAAAAAAAAGAAGGTTAACATTGGTTCAAAAATGGAACCTAAGGAGGCCACCATTGGAGATTAATGGTCAAAGGAGGTTTTAAGAATCATTGATATACTATGTGAGTTTTAGGAGCTATTTCCACGCAGATACCATGAGCTTAAAGGTGTCCACCACTCCTTGGGAGAAATTAAAATAAATTTAAAGGAGGGTATGTTCCTTATTCATAAGAGGCCTTATTCAATGAATTTGAATCTTCACGTCAAGTTTAAGGATGAGATAGATAAGATGATCGCTTCATGCATCATTGAAGTTGTGGAGGAATCAGAACGGATAAGCCCCATAGTTATCAACATTAAAAAGGATGGAATGATAAGGATTTGTGTTGACTACAAAGACTAAAATGTGGTATGTGTAGTTGATCATTTTCCAACCCCCTTTACCGAAGATATTTTGGAAGGAGTAGTTGGGTGTGAGATCTATTCCTTCACGGATAGATTCTTAGGATACCATCAAGTAAGAATTGCTATAGAAGACCAAGAGAATAAAAATTTCTCCACTGAATGGGGAATTGTTTCCTATACGCTCATGCCTTTTACACTGAAGAACGCACCTACTGTGTCTTCATGTATAGCGTTCCAAGATTTTCAAGATTTTATCCATAAATTTCTGCAAGTCTACCTTAATGACTGAACAATATATGGATTGGTGCAAGATCATTGTGACAATTTGAGACTAATGTTTGAGAGATATCGGTAGTTGAGGATATCCATCAACATTAAGAAATATGTTTTTGCTACTCTATTTGGAACATTGTTGGGGCATATTATATGTATGGAAGGCTTGCTAGTGGATCCTGCCAAAGTTGTCATTATTGTGGGATTGGGGTAGCCTACCAGCCAGAGCGCAGTGTATGGATTCCTTGGGCATATGGGATACTACCGGAAGTTTATCATGGAGTATACCAAAATATCCATGCCATTAGAGAAATTACTAAAACACAACAGTATTTTTCATTAGGGAGAGCCATAGAAGATGGCATTGTACACCCTAAAGTGTAGGCTTATCACTGCACCCATATTACACTTTCCTTCTTGGGATAAGCCGTTTCGTGTACATGTTGATGCTTCAAGAATAACGATTGGAGAAGGCTTAACATAACCTGGAGAAGGGATTTTTGAATACCCCTTTGCTTTACAAGTAGGAAGTTGACACCAATAGAGAAAAACTACACCATTACTACTGAGCGTGAAGCACTGTCGATGATCTATGTGCTGCATAATTTCATGTAATATCTACTGGAAACACCCTTAATATTTTACATAGATCACATGGCATTGAAGTACTTGTTGAACAAACTTGTTTTGTAAGGGTGAATATGCCGTTGGGTCTTGTTCTTTTAGGAGTTTGAGTTTACAGTTATTGTGAAACTAGGAAAGAGTAACTGAGGACTTGACCATTTGTCAAGAATAGATTCTGGTTAGGAAGCACAGATAATTGAGAACACTATACTAGACACGTAACTATTTAGGTTATGGTGTGCACCCTCTGAGTTGGAACATATTGCTATATTTATCAAAATGGGTTTGGCACCAGAGGGAATGAAAAATTTGGAGAAGAAAAAATTAGCTATACATGTCATGCCTTACATGTTAATTGGTAGAGACTTATACAAGTTAGGTCGTGATGAGGTTCTACGTCGATGCATGTTAGAACATGAACACATTGCAATCATGTAGGAATCACATTATGGGATTGTAGGAGGGAACTATGCAGGAAGTGCCATGACATAGAAGATTTTACTCGTAGCGGTATTGTGGGAAAGTATATTCTAGGATTGTATTGAATTTTGTAAGGCTTGTGACCATTTTAGGTGCCTTGGTAAGCCAGGAAGAAGAGATGAGATTCCCTTGAGGTCAATAGCCAGTGAAAAACCATTTGAGAATTGGGCCATTGATTTTGTAGGACAGATTTCACCTACTGGCTGAAGGAATGGTTCATGGTATATCATTACCTGTACTAATTACTTAACAAGGTGGGAGGGGGCAGTGCTTACAAGGGATTGCACAACTACGAAAACTACTAGATTCTTATAGGAGAACATAATAAATAGGTATAGATGTCCTTTAAGTTTGAATAGCGAGAAAGGTACATATTTTTTGAATGAAACAATCAGGATTTTGTTGGCAGAGTTCATGGTGACCCATCATAAGACTACCCCATATCACCCACAAGCTAATGGAATTGCTGAGGCATTTAAAAAAGTTCTAAGCCATACATTGACCAAAATTTATGATGTGGAAAGACAAGATTGGGATGACAAGGTATCAAATATTTTATGGGCATAAAAGATAACTTACAAGAGATTGAACAAGGCCACACTATTCCAGTTGTTGTTTGGTGCAAAGGGTATCTTATTAGTTCAATTTATGCTACCAAAACTGTGTATTGCGCATGCATGAGGGTTAGGTGATGAAAAAGCAATTAAAGAGTGCATGGAGAAGTTAATGCAGTTGGACGAAAGGTGATTCCTTACTAGGTGGAGTCAGAAGACTGAAAAGGAATGAAAAAAAGCATGGCATGATCATCATATAAAAAAAAACATTCAATTTTAGACAGATGGTTTTTCTATATGATTCCAAATTTCTACACAATCTTGGGAAGCTAAAAAATACATTGGTTAGGACCATATGTCATATCGTACATCCTCGATTCAAGCACGTGCTAGTTATGGGAACTGGATGGGATGAGGTTACTAGGTTATTTCAATGGGAGTAGGTTGCAGCCCTATTATAAATAAGGCTTCTGTGTGATCTGAAGTAAGGCAGTTTTGCCAATTAGTTTAGATTTATGTTTTTTTGTATGTTTCCTTTGTTGTTCATTGGTGTGCCTGTAGCTAATTACTTTGTAAGAGTTTCCAGACATAGGGGACTACACATACAAATTTTTTTGGGGTAAGGTAGCAACTATTTTGTACATGAAGGAAGGAATGTTGAGAAAAATTTAGGGCAAAGGAAGACAAGCGAGTAATGGGATACATAAGGACGCATGGATGGAGAAGGTGCGTAAGTTTCATGCAACTAGGAAGGTGGGTTGAAATAACATGAAGACAATAAGAAGGGAATAATCGCTCAGTATTCCATGAGTTAGGCAACACTATCATGAACTACTTGGTTGACGACACAAAGGTTACATACTTTGGCATGGGGATACATGTGAAGCAGGTCCATGGCAGTCTAAGTCGTGTTGGAGTGCCTAGAGCTTATAGCAATGAAGTGCAAGGGGAAGTCACACAAGTTTATTTAATTGAAGGAAATTATCTTATTAAAAAAATGACTTAGGACACGTGGTCAGAGGGACCCTAAGGCATTGATAAAGTATAGATAAGAAAAGGTTAGTCATTTCAGCTACCTTGCCTTAAAAAATTTCTTTTTTGCTCCCAAAGTCGATGTGCAATGAGGAGATTTTTAGAGAAGAGTAACACAAAGTACCATCACGAACCAAAAAACTTGTGCAAAGCTATAGTAAGACCTGTGGTGTAACATAAAGGAAAGAGGACAGTGGAATGGAGAGGATGTTACATGAGAGAGAAGTAGGGAAGTTGTCGAGTTAGTGTGGGATAAAGAAAGAAACACAACACCTAGGGAATGCAGGGAAGTAAAGAGAGATTGCACCAAATAAGGCACACAAAAAGAAACCAATGGTGGAAAAGGAGGACCCAGTGGAGATATAATCAGAGATGTAGTACCCCCATGGAGTGATCAAGATTGAGAAGTAGAATTCAAATCTATACCAGTGTAAGATCAGCAAGTACAACCATTGGACAACAGATAATGAGAAATTGTTGAGGGTGGATCTAGTGTCAAACACTATGATGGTAGACAAGCTCATAAACCCTAAGTTGTATGACTCGGTGAAGAAATAACTACAAAAGACTAGGGTTTTGCAGCTATGAGAGCTACCCTTTATTGCCAAACCCACCCCTCTTTTCAAGTGGTTAATGCCGTGGGTGCACGAAGGCTTATTCTACCTTGTGGGAAGGAGATTGCAGATCACAGGAAAATTAATTCAAACAGTTACATGACTTTGAAATACTAGAGAAGATATGAAACTCGATTTATGTGCCACTTCCAATATCAAGGAGCTAGCAAAGAAGCTAAATTACGAGAAGGGGAGTAGGGCACAAGTTATTATAGATATCCCAGACCTAGCACTGAGTGTTGCCTCTTAAATCATTAGCTACAAATTGGGGGCGTCATAGAGGTGGATGGAAATCAACTATGGATTCCTTTATATGGCCTATAGGGTGTTTAAGAGTGCACACTACAAATTTGTCCAATTCATTGCAAATGAAATTATTGAAGAGGTGCAGGTACATAATGATGCAAGAACAAAGATCACTTTGGGATCCATCCTAATTCTTATCATGATCTAGTAGATTGGCATCCCAAATGGTCTGGACAGGAAAATTTGGGTTCACACACCCATGCACGTGTCCCTTGCAATCCAATTTGCATAGTTCACTTTGTGATGGGACTACCTCAAATGCTTACAATTCATAAATGAACATGTGGTTTGAGAGGTTATGTGAAGCCTTTGAGAATGAGTGGCACATTCCCCATTAGTTTCCATAAGTTTTTGGTGACCAGGTAATGTTTTCCATCACACAACACTTTTTTTGGGAAAAGTTCATGATGGCTAAAGGAGAGATGGGGCCATGGTGTAAGCTCCCCTTTACATTCACTGCCAGATACATGAAGTGTGCCATCAATAGGACTAAGGACATGCAGAGGTTAGTTTTTGATGCAGATAAGGTGGATGTTGATGTCCAGATGTTTCTTTATATGTATAATTATAGCACTCATCCTTCCTATGTCAAGGTTTTGGAGCTAGATTGCTTGGGCTTACACCCATGAGTCAGGGTAACAATCAAATGGTATGTCAATCAAGTGTTCATGCAACTGCACCCTAAAACAATGGGAGGAATTGAGGTGGAAGTTAAATACTCTCCCTTTCCTAAACCATGGGAAACACCTATCCTATCCATGAAGGCAATATAAGAAGAAGTATAATAAGAGGAAGGAAATCTAGATACTTCAAGGAAGAGGAAGTACTACACACACCAGAATAATAGCAAGGGTGCTAACACTTTGGAACAAGGTAACACCAACACTCCATCACCAAGGTGCAAAGAAGAGGAAGTAGAAGAGGGGCCTGAGGATAAGAAGAAGTAGAAAAATGGTGCATTAAGCCCCATGGCAGGATCGATGGAAGGAGAGGAAGAAGGCCCAAGAAGAAGAGGGGCACTCGGTAGGAGATAGGGAGAGTATGACTCACAAGGCTGCTATTCCATAGGCCACAAGCCCATAAGGAGACAAAGGGGACTCCTTTATTATAAAGGAGGATAAGGGATTCACCCCTAGGGTGAAAACAAAAAGGACAAAGTGCAAGGTGATAAGGAAGAAGTGGATGCCAATGTCCCCACACATGGACTTTGTGGATGACCCCAATAAGGTCCTGCATGTAAAATTTTAGGCCATCCTCCCACTAGAAAAGTTACATAGTTAGGAATTATTGGATCAAGATGGGGGTGTTCCTAGAACCATAAAGATGCTCAACTATGATATGTAATTCCACGTTGACGAACCTATGTTTGAGGTCTCTGATCTTGCGATCAAGACCATTCACCTAGGGAAGAAGGGAGGATACACATATAAAGTGGTGGATCTTAACTACCTTATAGATTAGCAGGAATGTAATGCCTTAGAAAAGATATCCTCAGAGGTGATATAACACAGTATGGATACATGGGCCACTGTGTGAACATTGGTTGCAGAACAGAAGAGAAAGGAAAAAGAGATGGATAGGTTACACCGAGGGTTGAAGGGAGAACAAAAAAAAATGGAGGCATATGACTGAGCTGGTGCCCTTGTGAAGACCATTCTGAGACAATATCTGGAATTAGTAATCCAAGACAAGACAAATTACGTGGATGAGATGGAATATCTTGAGGACCTCATAGGGATGTTATTTTTTAACACCAAGGATGGTGCAAGCCCGACAAATATGGATCTTACAAGAGAAAAAGAGGAGGACAAGGTCACTATTGAAGTCGGATCACTGAGTTGTTGGAATTTCTCTCCCAACTCAAAGAGGAAAACATACTGGTAGATACAGGATTCAATAGCTATAGGAAATGTGAGCCTATATTTAATGCATGGGTAATAGAGGAAGAGGCAGCCCTTAAAATTTTACAAGAGACCACCCCTACCAAAAAGGTAGAGCACATACAACTGGTTGTTAACACCATGGCCCAGAAAGAGAAGATAAAGACTAAGCGCAAGAAGCTAAAGTTCATAATCAAAGAACTCTGAGACTTTTTCACTGAGGGGATGGATGAGTTTAATAGTTTCTACATGGAGTTGGGAGTGGCCATCAACACATTACAAGGGAAAGGGGAAGAGATCATCCTAAACTAGGTGTTCAATATAATAGGAGACACACTGGGAAGGGCCTTATCAGAACTAAAGGCTTGAGGGAAGCTAAAGGATTAGATAGATGTGAAGTTTCCTGAGCTCTTATAGTTTTCCGTATAAGCATCCCCCCATTTTTTAATTCTCTTCTAAGATTCTTTCTACCACTATTATTTATTCCTTGGAAAAGTAATTTTACCTTTCTAGGTTTTGTTAGGAAAGATTGATCCTTTTGTTTGGCTGACACGTAGGGTTGTCAAGGCAAAAACCAGTTTAGTATGGGGTGATGTTGGACCCCTAAAAAGTAAATAAGTACCTAGGGCATGAAGCCTTGTGGCACGTGGAATAAGGGCATGAAGCAACACAAAAAAATTAGTCCTCAGAGAAGCACTTAGAGTCATGTCAGGATATATGTGAGTTAGAATTTAGTTAAGTTTTAGATAAAATAGAAAAATACGTGCACTAGGAGCCAATGGAAAAATAACCAAATACAAATGTGGATAAGCTATGAAGACTTGCGGGTCAAGTAAAGGATATTCCAAGGAATCATTATGGTTATCATGGAAGGATAAGGGGCCACGCTTGTTAAGGATCAGATGGCATAAGCATGCTAAAGACACTCAATTGAAGGAAACACATGGTGACACCTAGAATTTTCCTAGGTAGTGGTAGAACAAGCATGAAAAGATTCCAGTAGGACTTCGTGGGTGATGATGAATGGTCAGGAGATGATTCCTTTGATTGCTTGATATAGAGGATCATTTCTAGAAGAGGGTGTGTGTGTGATGAGTAAGAAAGAAGAGAGGAATAAGAGAGAATAATGTAGTGTGTATAACAAAGATCTCTTGAATGTAAAGAAATTATTGCTATGGATGGAACCTCTGAATGTAATATTGTCTACTCTAATTAAATCATCAATATAATGAATACATTCTATAATACCCTAAAAATCATTCATGATGTCTTTTTCCATTTGTTTAATTAGTGTCACTAGTTTCCTCAATGTTTTTTTGTGACTGATTCTAATTTTAATTAATCACGCTAAATCTGTGTTTAGAGTATATCTCCTAGGAGTATAAGATTACATCTAAAATACTATGGATAAATGCACTCATTCTCTAGCTATACTGTATCATTGTGTTAATAAAACAAATTCTCACAAAGATCACATAAAGGAGGGGCTCAGTGCCTATGCACACCTCAGGTGAGCTTCTAGGCTAGGAATGGATGTTGTGCTGACACACCTAGGATTGGTTGCTAAAATAGGATATGGTACTAGAGACTACAAATTGCTTAAAAAATGTTGTACATAGTGTGGAAATGGAGGAAAACTAGTGAGGGGGGAAATGGAAGAAAATTTCCATCTCCTTTTTCCTCTCAAAGTACAATACACTCTTTAGCTTAAAAAATCAACCACCAACCTTTGAAATAGGAATGACGTTATAATTTATAGGAAGAGAAAAGTCTATTCATATAACCCCCATTGACACTTCACATGCCTTGAAACTTTTCATTTTCTTAGGAAAACTTTAAGTCCCCTTTTATAACTTAAGGCTGAATTATTACATTGAAAGTAAAGTCATTTTTAATTACTTAAGTCATTATGAAAAAGTACAACCCCAACATAAAATTAGAGAGAGAGAGAGAAGAAGGAATTGTAGTCACAAAATCAAACACTTGCTATTACATTTATACCGTCGGGTGTGTTAATTCATATATGGATCTTGCACGATAAAAGTATTCACTAGTAACCTATTTCAAGGGTTTTCTTGGTCAGTGCGTCAGTCATCCTGGTTGTTTTTCTAGTTCATCCATCAGTTGTCTCTGTAGTTTTGGCCATCTTTTAGAATGTTTTAGATGTTTTAGTCATCTCAATTTTCTTTTTTTAGTCTACATCCGGGTGCCTAGGGTTGCACTAGGGCACCCTGAGGCGCCCCAGTCCATGATTTTAGGCACCTGTGTCATCGTGATTTGTAGTCTTAATTTATTTATTTGAGGTCAATCCTAACGGTCACCCCATGTATTCCCCTAGGTCATAGTCGGTACTTTCGGGTCACCAATGTCAAAATTTGAGCAAGAGATCCCTATATACACAAATCATACTCACTACATTATGTGTGGACATCACACACATCAAGGGAAATTATCTACTAAGGAAAGGGACTACATTTGGGCTTCTTCTACATCTACATAAAAGTTGCATCACACAAAAACAAGGGGAAATGGTTGTATTCTTTTCATTTTATCCATTGTTTTGAATTTTACATCTAGCTATTGCCCCTTATTACCACGTCATTTACACTAGGGCATATTAGGCACAAAATATCACACACACGCACCTGAACAACATCAAGTTTCATGTAGTGCACACTCAACATTAATTCTACTAGTTTGGTGGGTGAGGACAGTATGACCCCACTAACCTTTCGTTTTGTAGGTCATTATTTAGTCCATCCAGTGAATCTAGCGTGACAGATAGGCAGGGTTTTAGATCTCATTCTAACACTATTGAGCACAGATCCTGAGCATTTTGAAAATTCCTAGTGCCTAAAATCTAGACTAGGGAATCTCAGGGCACCCTAGTACACTCTCAGGTACCTCAGTATAGAAAGACATTCAACTCCTTCCCTTCCTAAATTAATTCCATAATAGCTTGCTCAGTCTACATACCAGTCTACTACAGTCTAACAGAGAGTGAGGCAAGTTATTTACAGGTTTATAACATATCCCTCTCATTTCTATTATTTAAATAAACTTAAATACAAAGGCACAATATTTAGATCTAGCACTTCGATATAACACACAGTTTCTATTTAGATTAACTCGTAAAATAGTTATAAATCCTATTTTTAGTTAATCATTTTGGTGAACCCATCTATAAACACCAAAATTGGGTCATACCCCCTTAAACCCTGATAATTAAATTAATCATATCCTACCTATTCATATCCCCTAGTGCACATGTTAATTAAATTAATTACAATCCTCACCTAACCACCTCACCTAGCCACCTCACTCAATGACCTACTCAAACCTCAATAATGACCTAAGACTGAGTCTTAACCTATCCTAACTAATTAGGACTTAGTCTAAACCTAGAATTAACTCTTATTAACAAACCTAAAAGGAATCTTACTTATCATGCCATGAACTATCACTCAAGACTTGGAAAAAGGTTGGAGATCATGCCAAAAATAACAACAATCTAGCTATTTTTGGCCAGCCTAAATATTCCCACTTTAACCAACACCAGTCACCTACCCATTGTCGATTAGGTTAAATACATTTCCAAAAGCCTTTGCCTAGGTTCATCATTTGATTTAGGATCTCATTTCTTCAAGATACTTGGAGCACTCAAATTTATTTACTACTCAGGAAAAGTAAGATGCATGGGAGCACTACCAACATTGGTCACCATTCATTATCCTCTTCATGATCACAGATACAAAACAAAGAGGCACATAGGTCTGAACTATCATGGTATGAATAAAATAGCTCTTCTCTCTGGATCTCTATTGTCATTGTCTTCATCACCTACATCCTCAAATTTATTTTCTAATAATTATTTAACATCTCTACACCAAATCTTTGGTTTCGTTGTGTAGATTTATTTATTCATATTTATAGTCTATTTCTCTCCACATGTATATACTTCCTTCCTTCCATCAACCTATCACTTGATCATACTTGAAATTTTCACCCATTTTCACCCTCTGCAAATCATCTCTGAGTCCTAAGAACCATTTTACGACCCCAAACTCACCATTTACGACCTCTGTGCAATCATAGGGAGTCTAGAAAACCAATTCTAATAACTTTATGCTAATTTCCCCTACCGACGTTGGTTAACCAAATGATGTCAGTTACTTTTCCTAATCAACATCCGTCAGTCATCCAACATTGATTACTATGTCTGTCAATATAGCTCAAACCAAGGAGCTAATACTCACTTCCCAATAGTCTAGAACCATTTCTAATCCTTACTAGACCTTACTTAGAGCCTCTACCAGACATGTAACTCAACACCAGCCCAATCAAACCTTATGTTCTGACCTTAAACAACATTTTTCATGACATTTCTTATTTTTTTTTACGAGATACCTAAATCGTTTCAATTTCAATAGGTTCTTTACTTCATGTATTCTTTAACTAGCATTAATATTTCTATATAGAAGTGGATTGACACCCTATTCATGAAGTATCACGCTTCCCAGATCTAGCTTCCGCTAGGAAGTCCACTCATTGTTTATTTAATTCTATTTGGTGGTATTTTTTATATCTACAGGTAGTTCCTCCAAGCCAAAAGGAATCTCACACAATCAACTCGGATCAAGAAATCAGATTTGTGCATTTGACCTTCAACCGACATTACATCATGTATTCCTCCTTGGCCTTCTACCCTTATCTATTTCATTAATTTTCTAAGAATCTGGTGAAATATTTTGGTGCACCCGGTGGGAACCATCAGGGGTTCCTTTGTATTTGTTAATTCCTAGGAAAAAAATGTGTTTATTTGCCTTTGAAAATTATTCACATTAATTTTCTTCTCTAGAATATTCTCCTTCTTGCTATTGTCTAAAAGAAACCATACTTTTAGTGCTTTAAAAAGAACACATCTTTCTTTTACTGCATTTTATTAGTGAAAGAACATCCCTCTTCCTATGCTCCATTTATTACATCAAATGTAATTGTGCATTTGGGCTTAAAACACTTACATTTAATTTTGTATTGTCACATTATAGCTCACATTAATTTGAGGGCAACCTATATACTGGAAGTCATGTGTAACTAATGGTTGACTAATTTAATCATAGTTCACTTGCACACTCTCTCTCTATACCAAACCACTTACATAATTTACACATCTCTTGAAACATCCTCCTACCTGGAATTTGTCAAAAATCACATGATTAGAGGATTGATAGTGGATGCCTAGCTGGTTTCTATGTCCAGTCATTATCTTAGAGAAAGGACCACCCCCACCAAAACTTTACCTGAAACCATCCTTAGATCTTGGATTTCATAGGAAACCTTCTATTGAACCAAAAACTTTATTCTGCTCATAATTTAGTCTTAAATAACATAAGCTAAAACATAAAATTCACCCATATTATTTCATGTTTCTTAACTTTTACTTGATTTTTGTTTTGAGTTGTGAGGACGTATTCTCTACTTTTCCTTTCTTCCTTTCACACTCCATGATTATAGTTGGTTTATTCCAAATTTTTTTAAGTGTGTTAGTGTCCATCACTATCATAATCAGGTTTTTGGGTTTATATTTTACCTAATCTAAGTGACCGAAATCAACCTTTTCCATCTTTTCAAATTTTACAATGACCGGCATTGGTCCAGTGACCAGAATCGGTTTATTCTAACCACAATCGGTTTACTTGAACGTTGTCAGATATTTGAGTTCTTTTCATTTTATGAAAAACAACACTCGCCACATTTTATGTTCTTTCTGAATTTATTTAGACATATTATCATACCCTTGAATCTTTCAAATCACTATTAGATCAAGTTTTGTTTCATTTTCATCAGTTATCACCCCAATTGGAATTTTTTTGATTTCTTACAGTAACCGGTATTGGTTAATCTAACTGGAATTGGTCACCCTATCACCATCATCAATTAACCCAATCACCTTTTGTTCCTGTGTTTTAATTTTTAATTAATAAAATGATCTATTTTTACTTCCTAGAATAATTTTTCTCCATTTCCTCTATTTTTCTATGTCATTTACTGAGAAAATATTGCCAAGCCTACGCCAACTCACATGGTTTTGAATCATAGTCAAATCAATGTCCTTTTATTTCATGCAAGCCTTCATCCACTCCCACCTATCCCATCGCCACCTTCCATCCTATCACCTATGGATCCTACTCAGGCCATTATCATCAATAACAGTGATGAGGAGTTCACAAGACTCTTTGACCACAACCTTGCTACCTTACAACATTATATTTCTCATTCATCTACTCGATATTTGTTAAGACAACTGGTATACAACATGCTTGTGCCCATCCCCCTACCATCACCCCCACTTCTGTGTCAACTAGTACTAATTCAGACTTACCTTCTTCCCCCTTACTACCTGTAGTATCCCAACTTGACCCCACATCATTAGTATCTGCGGAACATACAACATCAGTCACACTTTTGACATCAGTTGCTCCTATGGTGTCAACCATTTCTTCATTAGCCACCTTGATCATAGCCACGTCTACACTTGCCACCTCATATATACCTATTGCATTGCAGCCACCCATGGTGTCAAAAAATGATAGTCCATTCCAAAACATCATCCTCTCCATTCTGCAGTATTTACCTCTAATCACTGGAAGAGTCACTACATCCACCACACCTACTTACACATATCACCAACAACTACCTATCTCGTCTATCACCTAATCAGTATATTTTCTTCTTGCATGTATTCCTAACTCATAGTTCTCATACTCAGAACCACCATATACTAGAATGTCGTCCCCATCATACATTCATCATCAAACCCCTTATACTACAGGGGGTTCCCAGTCATCACAACCTACCAACGAACTTATTAAAATGATGATTGAAAATATTCAAACATTGGAAACATTAGTTTCTAGCTCTCACAACTCTTTAACATATGATGAAATCTGCAATTTTCCCATCCATCCATCTATTCCCTTTCATCCATACCCTACACATCAATAAATGCCCAAATTCAACTAGTTCAATAACAAATAAGACCCACAAATACACTTGTGATATTTAAAATATGTGTCCTATTTAATCACTCATGATTATGCCCTACTCTTGCGGACATTATCAATGTCCTTAACATGACCTGCATCAGATTGGTATAGTGGTTTACCTCAACATTCCATTTAATCATATAACCAAGTCGCTCAAGCCTTCTTAGACCATTTTTCAACAAATATCATCAAGAATGTCACCATGATTGACTTGTACTTAACAAGATAATATGACGACAAGTCTATCATATATTTTGTCACTCGATGGGGGGGCCTCATAAATCAACTTACATTATAGCTACCTCAAACCAAGCTTATAGAGTTGTTCAGTAGGGCTTGTGCCAAGCACATTTCACCATCTCTCCAAGTTTAAAGCTTCCCTACCTTTGATGAAGCATTCACCATGGCTAGAAAACTTGAAATCCATGCCATAAAAGAGAATAAAATTCAATTGCGTAACAAAAACGCTGCATTCAAGTCAAATGAGACCTCTTCCTCTTCCAAACTGCAAAAAAATTATTCCAAAGGCAAAGGATATGCCCACGTGGTATTTTTAAAAGCTTTCCCATCTCACCCATCCAATCAATCAAAACATTCTTCCAACCTTTCTCTGGTTCAAGCTTTCTAGTTCAAGAAAGAGCTATGAAAGTACACTCCCATAGGAGAGCCCTATTCATTGGTTTTAGAACAACTTCTAAAATGAAGAGAAATTTCTCTTCCACCCTTCAAACCACATACTTGTTTTGACCTTGCTCATCCTATGCCTGCATGGTACAAGGAACATTATTACTGCAACTACCATCATGTAAAACATCATAGTGATGGTTTGTATAACCTTCAAAAAAATTGTCTAGGAAATGTTAGACAAAAAATATCTCATCTTAGACAATCAAAATGCACCAGATAATCAAAACTTGCATATCTTCAAGAAGCCATTTCCTAATCACATCCCATCATCTAAGTAAATTGGTGAACCTTCAACTAATGACAGTATTGTCCATGAGGTCCATGCTATGTTTGACACCATACCAATCCTTCCTCAAGTTCCTCCTATCCCCTCCATCGAGGTGATTTTAGCACAAGCTACTTTATCCATGGAGGATCCTATTTCATCTAATCTTTCAACCATAGAGGAGTCCCCTTCATCTCCCCCTTCACCCATGGAGGAGACCACAATATTTGGCGATGTCATTTAATTACTCCCCTCGCAACGTAATGAATAGCCTATGGTGTCATCTCACCTATCCACCGGAGAGTCATGCTAACCTCGCTTTCCACTAAAAGAGGAACCTACCTCATCCCACCTATCATCTCCCATACTAATAGAGGATCATTTAGAATTTCCACTGCCTGTTGGTGACAAATTAACCTTCTAGGATCTAATTGATTTTCTCTCAGCTTTCTTACCCACATAGTCTGAAGACAACCAGTTCCCTGTCTCACAGACATACTTTACATAGATTACTACTAAATCAATGTCATCGCCTCTTACAAAAGTGCAATTTTCACACCTGGTAGACTACTTATATTATGTTGATAAATCAATGCTTTAGGGACTTCTCTGGCTACCCTTTTTAACCCAAATGTAAATGGCATCTGTTGATACCTCTACAATTTATCCAAAGGTATTTCACACAATCGAACCAACCATGCCCATACAAGTCATAAAAACCTCTTCTTCATCACCCTCACCTACACCTAAACCTTAACCCACAATCAGACTTGATCGTATGCCTAAGAACCCACATGCACCTACACTTTCCCCTGTAGCCAAAACAATCACCACATTGGGAGTCATACCGACATCAAGCCTAGTTCATCCTCCTGTCAAATTGGACTCAACCACATATTCCCAAGCTCGCGAAAATACTATTTCCCCATTTAAAAGGAAGACCCAACCTTCTCAACCACATACACTGTCTTCATCCACTACTCCTCTTTCACCTTCACCCCTTCCATCTATCCTAAGACCTCACCCAACAACCTTGGCCGAATAACCTCCTACCCAAGATAAACTAAGAAAATGATAGCCCGCCACTTCATCATGAGTCTATGTTACACCTTAATCACCTATGTTTCTTGCACCTTTGTAGTCACCTATAACCTTATTACCACTTGTACCCATGCCACTTTAAGTAACCTCATCTCTACCTATCATATTCTCCACTCTTCAATAATACCCTCCACCTCGCCTCTTCCAAAAACCTTCACCATACCTCCATTATCACCTTGGTTAACCTGTCCTCTACCACCATCTTCCTTCCATTATACATCACACACTTCATCTTGACATTTACCCAGGAAGGTGTAACAAAAGTTGAAAAATACACTACCCTCCAAAGAGGTAAGTTAAACT
Organism: Taxus chinensis; assembly: GCA_019776745.2. Classification (NCBI taxonomy): domain Eukaryota; kingdom Viridiplantae; phylum Streptophyta; class Pinopsida; order Cupressales; family Taxaceae; genus Taxus; species Taxus chinensis. Next base: position 883,779,699 of record CM034146.1, on the reverse strand, counting down.
CTACAACACCTTTTATCACTAGCTTCATCTACTACGCCTTTACCCAATAAGGTAAAACCCGAATATAAAATAATACAACCTACCAAACCAGTGGTCACACCCATTTCACATCTAATTCCACCTCCCATGATGCCATTCCCAACAAAAATCACCCCACACTTCAATACAGACCCACACTCACCTCACATTGTGATCCATTGGCACGGTCTTACGTGAATATTCTAGCTAACTTGTTAGAGACTTTCATCATCACATTTCCACCACCTAGACCTTACAACCCACTCCAACCCCAACAAAAAGGGTTTGATAATACTAATTTTTTTTTCCTACCATCATGTGCTAGGGCATGATGTAGAAATCTATAAGGCTCTAAAAATTGTTCTTCTCCAAATTTTTCCTTCTGAACAAAACTTTGACGATGATGATCTTCTAGACCCCTATTCCACCCTCCACCTATCACCACACATCCTCACCCAATACCTATTCAAAGACCTAAATCACCACCTCCACAACCCTTTTATCCACCTCCAAAATTTGAGATCAATATGGATTGTATAAGAGATCTAGCCAATACCCCACAAAAATACCAATGCACCCTACTCATTTCACAAGGCTCTTATCCCGCACTAGATTTTTGTAACATCATTTCATTATACTTTTCATTACAAACCTTCTCCATCCACCTCTCTTCCTTAGATTAACATGATCTAAGTTACCATTTGTGCCCCAAAAAGATAAAGGAAAGGAGAAATAAGCCAACCCATCCACAAATCTTGTGCCCACTATATTTAACTACACCCACATCAAAACTCACCCATTCTAGGACCAACATACCCTATTTTTGATAGGGTTACACATTGTATAATGATAAACCAATTTTTCTAATCTCCTCTAAAAATTTCTTTGTATGACCTTGTCCAATCATCAGAATCCCATCGACAGGCCCTCATGGAGGTATCTACAATCCATTGAAGTTTTACCAAATAATCCTACACCTGTGGCATCCATTATCACCCCTCACCATGTGACTTTTCTCACCAATTCATCACCTTCCTCTACACCCACTACCACTCATCATGTAGCCACTCTTAATTTCTCTAATGAAGGAATTGTATCTCTCCACTCAGATGATCACTGATCCCACCCTTTTCATTTCTATTTATATTGATAATATACGTGTTTGACGTGTTGTGATCGATGGAGGTTCCAACATCAATGTCATATCCCCCCATGTGTGCAACCAAATGTGTATCCCTTGAAATTACATGCATAATAACCTAGTTATGATGCATTCATTCAATGATTCCATCACTTCCATGCTTGGTACCATCATTCTCCATGTTTGTGTGGGCCCTCGTACTGTTTTGGAATTTTTTCATGTCTTAAAGGGGGAATTCAAGTACAAACCTGTTTCTTTGGCCGAGCTTGGATTTGTGTCATGGGTTTTTTTCCTTCAACCTTACATCATTGTGTAAAATTTGAACATGAGGGACATAACTATACCATTCCAGCTAATCCTTCACCATTCAAAACCTGTAACATGTTGTATCGACCTAATGATGTTCTTGTACCAGTTAAGGCATCCACCACCACTACCACTTCTCCTTCACCCACAAACCTATCCACCGGTGTTGTTGCTACCTCTCCCACACCTAATTTCTTAATTCCAACTTCTCTTGTAGCCTCTATAGCCAACCCATCTTCTAACCCATCTACTTCTCAACCAATCAATGCTTCTTCTTCACAATCGCTAATTGATTCATCTATTCCCACTACCCACATATCCACTATTGATCCCTTAGAGGGTGTTTCTCAATGTCTCACTCTGCGGGAGTACCAAAATGTATAAACATTGAAACATTCCTTACTTATCAAGAGTATGGTAACCTTTGCTAACATCCTTGCTATGATCACTGCATATGAGAGGTTTTCCCTTATGGTCCTCCCCAACTTTCGTACCAACTTAACATATGGGGGACTTGATATTTCTACCTACGCTGCCGAGCCACCTTCCCAAACACGACCATTTTCATCTAACCTCCAATATATCACCAATCGTCATTTCACCCACACCTTCCTCCATCACTATGCGTGGAAGGGCTTTGGATTTGTTTTCTATGAACAAGGCCAACATACTGTCATCCCATGCACCAACCATAAACACAAAGATCGCAGTGGTATTTTATTTCACAAACCATCTTCCAAGAAATCCTATATTGAACTCATTGAAGATGAAGACCCTTCTTCACCCCATTTATCAACTTCACCACCTTCACCTACAGAGTCTATAGATCTAGAATCTATTCATCCTAACATTTTTTTTCATGAAAACCATTTTCCTGGGACCTCTAACTTATCAATGATATGGAAATGCTCCCTCTTCCCTTCCCTTCATGTATTTGTTTTCTATGAACATGGCCAACATGACTGTCATCCCATGCACCAACCTTTTATTACACAAAGATCGCAGTGGTATTTTATGTCAGGAACCGGTCCACAATATCATCTTCCAAGAAATCCTATTATCACGAACCTTGGTGCAAGATGATTCCTATATTCACTGGTCATTGGCTTCTAAGACACAAACCATGTTAATTGAACTTCACCACTCAAAATTCACCTACAGAGTACACTATAGGATGAACTAGAATCTATTCATCCTAACATTTTTTTCATGCCAAATAAAAAAATAAAACCATATTTCCTGGATGACTGCTAAACATGAAGCTTATACTTATTTCCTATGGGAATGCTCCCTAACTTACACCTTCCCTTTCATGGTCCTATCCTGACATGATTGATGACTTTACACAAACATTGCGGTCCATTAATATCGTCGTGTAATGTCAGGATGTTTATTATATGAGTCTATTAAGCCACGTACCTTGTGAAACAAAAGCTATAGAAAATGCATCTATATTCACATCGCCCTTGGCTTGTCTAAGACATTGCTGAACTCTAGCAGACACACCTCTCTCCAGAAATCAATCCTCTAACTTGATTTCCCAGATTCCATCGCTACCCTCTCTCTAAACGATACCAATTACTAGATCATTCTTCAATAGTTTCAAATAACATATGGTGTAGGTGTTATCCTCATTCCTTATGGTGATATGCCATTATATTTCAAACAGATTTTGAATGTACTATGGATCTATGAAGCATTCGTATTAGGTCTTCAAGTTGTCATTCCTTAGATGTCAAATCAATTAATATATTTGGTGAAAACTGGTTGTAAGTCAAGTGATAGTCATAACGAAATACTTCAAAAGTATAAACATCATGGAGATATACTTTTGACTACATGGGATTTCATGATCTTAACTGTGAACACCATTGCTTTTCATCTCAAATGCCGCTTCGCCTTCTGACTCAAAAATTTGTCACAGTACAAAGGTTACAATCACCTTCTTATATTTTGAGACGTAACCTCATCGGTTGAACCTTGACCTTTGGTATAAGTAGTTTAAACTACCTTTCCTTCTCAATTCTATCTCCAGAACTTACTCATAATGGACAACACACCTTTCTCAAAGGTGTCTCTTGCTATATCATGGGTGGTCTTATTTATAAATGTGGCTTTGCCATGGTATTCTCTGACGATGCCTAACAAGTTCTTAAATTACCTAAACCATCAAGGCAGTTCATAATGGAATTTGTGGACAGTGGTTTAGCTTTCGCTAAACACATTGTTCATGGTTATTATTGGCCAACCTTAAATCATGATGTCAAACATTGTGCAAAGTGCCAACAACATGCAATCTTCATCACAACCCTAGTCAAGCCTTATACGAGACCTTTGGCCTTTAAATGGGGTTTGGATCTTGTCGGAGAGATCAATCCTCATCTTCCCAATGTCATCAATGGATTATTACCACTACTAAATATTACACTAAATGGGTAGAAGCCATACCTTTTATTTATACACAAGTCCGAGAAAATTTATGAATTCATTCATTTGTCACTTTGTTGATAACGAAAAAACAATTCAAGACGAAAACTCTATGATGCCTTTGGCATTGAACTCAATTTTCCTTGCATTACTAGCCTCAAACAAATGGCCAAGCAGAATGGATCAACAAAACCTTAAACAAAATTATTATGAAAGTTATTGACTGCTATTGGAAAGGATTGGCATACGCACATTCCTTTGGCCTTATGGGATTATCACACTAGTATCCATACTTCAACTATTGCCATGCCTTTCTCTCTGGTCTATTGTATAGAGGTTATATCTACCTCATAAAGTCATCATGGTCTCACTTAAAGAGATGCTCAATGATGATGACTTTTTCCAAGACCGTTTGGCACAACTCAAGTTATTAGACGAATGTCACCTAAATGCTCTCGATCACCTCCAAATCTATCAAAAATGTATCAAATGTGGCCTATGATAAATGTGTCCATGAAAAAACCTTCCAATTCGGTGACCTCGTCCTGAAGGAAAATCAACATGTAACGAAAGAGGAGAAAAGTAAACGGGGCAAATTTACTCCTAATTGGCTTGGACCTTATATTATTACTCATACCTATGGATCAGGTGCTTATCATTTGTCTTCACTCAAAGGTAAACCCAAACCTGATCCCCTCAATACTTTGCATATTCAACCATTTTATTGTTGAATCAAGTCCTATATCACCTTCTATCAATTAAACGCTTGTCCCTTAAGCACCATTCACCTTCCGCTTACCTATTTTAAGGATCAACGACTAAACAAGAATCATGTAATTACCCGTCACCTTTTAAGCCTTATCTTCAATGTGAGTACCATGGCTCTACTCATGGCATGATTCTCATGGATACTTTTCATCTTTTTCAAGATGGAATCCCATGGTCGTTCATCACATACACCCTCTCTTTCATAGTTAGCATCTATGTGCTATGGTTTTTTCTTCAACACAAGAGCCTATCTTTCTCTATAGTCTTGTCCATGACCTAAATGTCCAAATCAAAATAATTTCAAAAGTAAAATGGGATTCAAATCCTTGATTCAAACTTATAGTAAAAAGATGACTCCCTAAAAAGGGACATGTACGCTTTCTATCTCGAGATTATAAATAGATTATTCCCTTGAAGGACATCTATACAAAGTTAGTCATACTGTACAGAGTTTGTCATCATAAGAAGACTATTCTTGCAAACAATTTAAAATCAAATATTCAGAAGCTTCCCATATCGATCAGCTTCATGAAGACCTCAAGGAGAAAAATCTACTCATCCCACATAGAATTCCCACATCAACCAGTCTATCTAAACAAAAACAAAAGCAAAAGCAAAAATAAAAAGATTAACTTTTTCATCATGGACTTGCCTATTTTGATCTCAGGTATCTTGCCAAATAGGCATGTTGTCTTGCACTAGGTTATGCTACAACCAACCTGCTTTCACCTCATCTCCTTTTTACACTAATTTTCTGGCCACTCAAGGAACATGCCGCAAATATGACATTTCGTGAACATGTGACTTTCTTCACCCTTCGAATAGTCAATTCGGTAAACACCTTTAGGGTCTTACGTTCATAAGCCCATCTTTGGTATGGTAGACTTGTTATGGTTATTGCTAATTAGGTGGCTCTTTTGGTCACCTCTTACCCTTCACCTTTTTCATTACTTGTTGATTCTCCTATACAAGACTAGACCATCGACACCTACATTTTTAAGAATTCCTTTTTCACCAACATCACCATGCCTACCTGACCTAAACTCAATCATACCTAAAATGACATAAACTCAACCATACCTAAAATTACCTAAACTCAACCATGCCTAACTAACCTAGACTCAATCATGCTTGAAACTTACCAAAATCATTCCTCTATCCTCATCTTATTCTTCCCTAGCTTATGGGAGAACTACATCAGCTTGAGGCCCCTTTTCTCCAGGGCTATGTAGGCAGCACTCCGAGGGCATGGGGCCTTTGGAGGTTAGCTCAGCCTCACTTTACCCTAACCCATCTTCTCCCCTTTTTTATTCACATCCTACCTTAGTTAGTTTCCATTTTACACAACACTTGGAAATCAAACAAACATATAAACATATGTACCTACCATTTGGTTACATCATCATATCATACGTTTTCACATTTCCATTATATCAAACAATTGGAAATTTACACCACAACATACATATACATCATCATTTATTTTCCATATTACCCATCACTTGGAAATAAAATCAAACCCACAAACATGACCAAAACCAGGCCTAAATGACCTAGACTTCACCATGCCTAACTCACCTAAACTCAATCATGCCTAAATGACCTAGACTTCACCATGCCTAACTCGCCTAAACTCAATCATGCCTAAATGACCTGGATTCATTCATGAATAAATCACCTAGACTCCACCATGCCTAACTCACCTTGAATCCATCATGCCTACATGAAATCAACTCAATCATGCGTAACTCACCTAGTTTTATATCAATACATAATAACAATGGAAATTAAAACATAAGTACATCATCCATGCAATAAATATCATCATCTATATAAATGGGAGAGTCTGTGTATCAATACACATATACATAGATACAAATAAATATAAGTATCTCAATTCACTCAGATACAATTTCACTATCTTCGGCACGCAGGTCGGTATAAAACTCAAAAAACACAAAAATCTCATATATAACCTCACTATCTTTGGCATGTAGGCTGGTATATATATCAAAAATCCAAAACATCTCAAGTGACTACATATCGCTCCACCTCATATCCTTCAGTCCAGTCTCATATGTCTCCTCCTCTCAACCTATCAAACACCTTCCAACATCTCTCCTCCCTCCATGGGTCTCAATCTAATCTCCACCTGGCCCTCAGTTGGGACCTAGCCTACGTGAACTAGTAACCTCGCCCTGACCCTGTCTCTGGGCTCGTTAGCCCCCTATGCTCTTTGAACTATGAGTGTTGGATCTCATCCTCTCACTCGCTACCTACTGGGCTCTGTACTGATCATACGAGGGAACATCTATCCCAATAGTAGTCAAGTGATCCTGATAATAACATGCCTCGTTCAAGGCATTCCTAAACCTTTCCGTAGTCACCATCTGAGGTGGTGTCATAGGTCTCAATGCAACCAAAGTTCCTTGTCCTGCTAATATTGGTCTTGGTCCTGTCGACACTAAAATTTTCCTCCGTAATTTCTATTTCATTAATGTATGTATTAGGAATAGGATGTTGTTAAGTATAATTAGTAGTAGCGTCTGATAGAAGATAACGGCGCCGTCAGTACGGTGCCCGCCAATAATGTGGAGTACGGTAACAGTCAAAGTACAATAGGAATGTTGTAAAAAGTAAATATTTGTCGTAAGTGGTCCGTTAATGTTAAAATGTCAAAGTTTTGGTAATTAGAGAAGCAGGGTCTACATGATTAGAAATTAGAAATATTATATTGGTAATAAAGACAAGAAGTGAGGTCATAAATATTTTGTGTATTTTATTTGTAAAAAGTCTAATAATGTGGAACCCATGTAAAATGATAAGGTTTATCTTATCTTAATAGATAAGCTTACATGTACAGATAAGAATTAAGGTATGGAATATGATTCGTCAGAGTGGATTTCTTATCCTATCTTAGAAATAAGGTGGATAAGCCTAGAAGTCCTATAAATAGAGAGGCCAAACCCCCTCATTTAGCATAGAAGGAAGTAGTGAGAAATATTGTAGGAAGTGTGCGAAGGAAGCCATCAGTTTAAAGGTGTGTTGAAGAAGCCATTAAGAGGCGTAATTGTAAAGTTTCTCCCATAGTCTTGGTTGAAAGGCAAGTGAAGTTAGTAACACTTGAAGTACCTCATGGGTGAGATGTAAAAATTTCATGTTGATATTATAATTTACAATTATATTCTATATTTGTCATCATTTCTTCGTATCATAGTCTATGGTATTCTTGTGTTATGTTTGTTGTTGTGTTTCCAAATTACATCTACCAAACTAAAAGCTATGCATTAGTAAATAATCATAGCATGAGGAGTTCCTGGTGGAGAATTATCATAGTGCCAGATTGGTGATGACATTTTGGTTCCGTTGCTGGACCATTCCTCATTGGTGGATTTTCTGGAGAGATATTCCCACTTAGTCAAAAATCATTTGGAGGATAACCTTGTTTTTACTGTGCATAGTAGTTACTATGGTAAAGTCACTTTTTAGCATGAATAGTATTTACCTGCAGTAACTTCACTTTTTACCATGAATAGTATTTACCGTAATAACTTCACTTTTTACCTTGAATAGTGTTTACCACAGTAAAGTAAGTTTTTACCACAGTAAGTCAAGTTTTACTATAGAAAGGTGTAAAGTCACTTTTTATTATGGTGATTCCAATTATTTGTGCACATTAGTCTTGTTGATTGTACTTGTGAGTTGGTATTTCATTGTGGTTACTTTTGAAAATGGGGAAGATTCCTATTTTTTTAGCCCAATCTAATGAAGATGATTCCTCTTTCATTCAAGAGTTTAAGCGATCTTGCATTTATAATGGCCTCATAAAAAGGGAACAATGGACTGAATTTTTTCCTACCTTTTTGAGTGGTTCAACCCTTAGGTGGTTTGAAAAACTAGGTGATAATGTGAAAAACTCATGGGATTTATTAACTGAAAGTTTTCTTGAAAATTTTGATAAACAAAAAATATATGTAGATCTCATGATCGATATCACAAAGCTATCCCAAGGAGAGAAGAAGAATATAAGGGATTATCATGTTCGTGTTCTAGAGCTAAGGAGGAATCTCGATGCCTAGATCCAGAAGGAAGGATTAGCGGATGAGTTGATGAATGACATGGATAATCTCCTCTGTAAGCACTTCATTCTTTGGATGAAGCCAGAGATCAAACAACGAGTGAATTATGACTGCCCAACGACCCTCAAACAAGCAAAGGAGATTTCAAGAAGGAAAGAAGAAATCATGGAAGAAGAGCTCAAAGAAATTTTTGCTAAGGTAGAGCCTACACCAACACCTTTGGTCAAGAATCCAGAACCACTCTTAGTGAGCACAAATCTTTCTCCTAGTACATCTACTGAGTATGAAGATTTGCTCAAGAAGATGGGCTAGTTAACTATTAATATTCTTCAAGGGAAAGAATTTAGTTCCCAAGGAGGAGATAGAGGTCCAAAAAGAAATATTTCTGAAGTTATATGTAATGGTTATCATAAAAAGGGTCATTATAAGTATAATTGTTTAGATAGAGCTTCTATATCTGGTACAAGAGATAATGATAAAGGAAAAGCACCTATGAATTCTTTTGATGCAGTAGATAGGAGCATAAATAATGAAGTAGATGTGTTTGTAACAAAAAGAAACAAAGAAAAAGATAACCAAGATGGAAATAATCCTAAGAAGATGAAAGGAGAAACTAGTAAAAAACATAGGAGAAGAAAGTTGGGTGTGCAGGATTTTCTGATTTCACAGGGACAAGGACCATACTCCATCTTAGAAGATCTATCCAAAATGCCTGCAAATATTAGATATGGTAAAATCCTGGCTATGTCTTCTGAGAAGAGGCGGGAGCTGCGAAGTAGACTCAATGCTCGATGAAAGAAGGAGGTTGAGGTACCTGTTTTAGAGGTAAAGGCAGATCCCTATGCTCCACAAGCTGAGGTATTATGTAATGGTATTTCAATTCATGATGTCTTAGTTGATGGAGGTGTTGTAGTTAATGTAATGACCGAGTCTATAATGAATATGTTGGGTTTAAAAATTGATCACCCCTCAACACTTATGTTAAAGTCATTAAATAAGGGAAAAACTAAACCAGAAGGTGTTGTTTCAAATGTGGCAATATCTGTTATGGGTGTTATATGTGTGGTAGACTTTCAGGTGATGAAAAATGATACTGTTACAGTACCCAATGCTGCTGGGGAAGACCATCGCTAAGGAGAGTTCATGCAAGAAACTACTGGAATGAAGGCTTCATGACACTTGGACATGGTAGAGAGAGGGTGAAGATAAATGTGATCCCTCGACATCATAATGTAGAACCTGTGGATTCAAGTGATGAAACTGATGATTGGACATCCTCTAATTACTCTAGTACCAGTGAAGTGAAGAAAGCGAGGTGGATGTTTGAGTCATGGATAGCCTTCCAGTCACACCAACTCATGACCCCATAAAATTATCTGAAGAAGAAGTTGATGATCGTCTCCAACAAATAAATATTGGTGATGTTGTGATGGAGAGTGAGAAGGAATCCTACCTCCAGCTCTTTCGAAGGTACATACACCTATTCACTTTTGATTACAAGGAACTCCATCAAGTAAGTTTGGTAGAACATTCTATTGAGCTGGTAGATGGTGCTAAGCCCATAAAGCAAATGCCATATAGAATGAATAATAATTTTTCCAAGACTGTAAAAGAAGAAATAGATAAGTTGCTTGATGCAGGATTCATATTTGCTATGGAGAATTCAGAATGGGTTTCTCCCATTGTGATCTCAATAAAAAAGAATGGGAAGCTATGCATTTGTGTTGATTACAGGAAGCTCAATAAGGCAACAAAGAAGGATCATTACCTTCTTCCATTTTCAGATCAGATCTTGGATGAAGTAGCTGGCCAGGAGTGCTATAGTTTTTATGATGGATATAGCGGCTACAACGAAGTTCGTATAGCAGAGAAAGATCAGCTGAAGACCACGTTCACCACTCCTTGGGGAATGTTTGCTTATAGAGTTATGCCTTTTGGGTTGTGTAATGCTCCAGCAACATCCAGCGTTTGATGAATAGGGTGTTCGAACCCTACATTGGGACCTTCATCAAAGTATTTCTGGATGATTTTTGCATCTATGGGAGCTAGTTGGACCACCTGCACCAAATGAAGACAACATTTCAAAGGTTAGATGAAGCACAAGCCTCACTGAACCCTACAAAGTGTGTCTTTGGATGTTCTAAAGGCGTTTTGTTAGGGCATGTTGTATCCAGAGATGGTATTGGTATTGATCCTGATAAAGTTTCAAAAATCAAAAATTTACCATTTCCTCTTAATAGAAGTAAGTTGAGATCATTTTTAGGCCATGTGGGTTACTATAGAAGGTTCATCAAGAATTTCTCAAAGATTGCACAGCCACTAACCCATTTCTTGAAGAAGGATGTTACTTATGAACCAGGAAATAAGGCGCATGAAGCTTTTGGACAATTGAAGGAAGCCCTGGTGTCTTCACCTGTTTTGAAGAATCCAGATTGGAGCAAGCCATTAATTGTGTACACTGATGCCTCAGATGCAGCACTAGGAAGTACTTTGAGCCAAAAGGATGAAAATGGGAATGAACATCCAATTTACTTTGGGAGCAGACAAATGAGCAGTGCTGAGGTAAATTATACTGTAACTGAAAAAGAGGCTCTAGCTATCATTTTTGCTGTAAAGAAGTTTAGAAATTACTTGCTAGGGTAAAAATTTCTAGTTGTAACAGATCATTAGGCTCTAAAATATATTGTAAATAAGCCTAACCCATCAGGGAGGATAGCAAGATGGATAATTTTGCTACAAGAGTTTGAATTTGATATTATAGATAGGCCAGGAAAGAAGCATGTCAATGCAGATGCACTCTCTTGAGCCTATGATGGTTTAGGATCATCTTGTGATGATGATGATTTCCCCGATGCAGCATTGTTATCCCTTGACACAATCCCTAGTGAATACATAGATATTTAGAATTATCTGAATGAATTAAAGTTTCCTGATGGTGCCAATAAAAAGACTAAGAGAAAGATTACTCAAGCCAGTCGTCCATATTCTATTCTGCATGGAGTATTATTTCGAATAGGACCTAATGGACAGTACAAGAGGGCAGTTGGACATGATCAAGGGAAGGAACTGCTAGAAGAATTCCACAATGGTACATGTGGAGAGCACTTCTCTGGACAACTTACAGCAAGAAGGATCTTGGATGCAAGTTATCACTGGCCCACTCTTTTTAAACATTGTTATAATTATTGTAAGACATATGATATTTGTTAAACACATGGTAACCGTAAGACTTCATCAGCTCCATTATGTCCTATTCTTCCCCTTGGTCCCTTTGAAAAGTGGGGAATAGACATTGTAGGTCCACGTCCAACTACATCACGCCAAAATAAGTATATTGTAGTTGCCACAGATTATATAACCAAGTGGGTTGAAGCTAGGCCATTGAAAACAACTTCCATGGATGAAGTGGCAAGGTTCATGTCTGAATGCATTGTCACCAGATTTGGTTGTCCATTAGAAATTGTAACAGATCAAGGAAGCCACTTCATTAATGAGGTGGTAGAAGCCCTAGTCAATAAGTTTTCTATTAAGCACAGGAAGGCAACAACATACAAGCCAAACACAAATGGACAGGTGGAACGAACAAATTTTGTGTTGTGTCAAATTATAGCAAAAGATGCAGCCTTGCAGGTACATAAATGGGATAAAAGGATTCATGCAGCATTGTGGGCATATAGGGCAACATCAAAGTCAGCAACAGGATACTCCCCATTTCAGTTGGCCTATGGCATTGATCCAATTCTTCCTATTGAGTTTGATATTCCCACTGTGAGAGTTATGAAAAATGAAAGGATGGATGAAAGTGATTCAATAAAAGAAAGGTTGGTACATCTTCATTTGCTGGAGGAAATGAGAGAAATAGCAAAGGATACAAGCCATAAGAAGAAAATGAAGCAGAAGGAATACTTTGATCAAAAGATCTGGTGGTCTCCATTTCATGTGAATGACTTGGTTCTAGTATATGATTCCAGATACAAAAAAAGAAGACAGAGAAAATTTCTTTCAAAATGGATGGGGCCCTACAAAATAGCAGCTGTGCATGAAAATGGTACGTACCAATTGGAGGAATTGGATGGCACTCCCATTATGAAATGGGTCAACCACGACAAGTTGAAGATTTTCCAAGCACCAGAATAGTCTACTCCGAGGACGGAGTAGAAGCTAGGAAGGGGGAAGATGTCAACACTAAAATTTTCCTCCGTAATTTCTATTTCATTAATGTATGTATTAGGAATAGGATGTTGTTAAGTATAATTAGTAGTAGCGTCTGATAGAAGATAACAACATTTCCGTCAGTACGGTGCTGCCAATAATGTGGACTATGGTAACAGTCAAAGTACAATAGGAATGTTGTGGTAAAAAGTAAATATTTGTCGTAAGTGGTCCAGTAATGTTAAAATGTCAAAGTTTGGGTAATTAGAGAAGTAGGGTCTACATGATTAGGAATTAGAAATATTATATTGGCAATAAAGACAAGGAGTGAGGTCATAAATATTTTGTGTATTTTATTTGTGAAAAGTCTAATAATGTGGAACCCATGTAAAATGATAAGGTTTATCTTATCTTAACAGATAAGCTTACATGTACATATAAGAGTTAAGGTATGGAATATGATTCGTCAGAGTGGATTTCTTATCCTATCTTAAAAATAAGGTGGATAAGCCTGTAAGTCCTATAAATAGAGAGGCCACCCCCCTCATTTAGCATAGAAGGAAGTAGTGAGAAATATTGTAGGAAGTGTGCGAAGGAAGCCATCAGTTTAAAGGTGTGTTGAAGAAGCCATTAAGAGGTGTAATTGTAAAGTTTCTCCCATAGTTATTGGTGAAAGGCAAGTGAAGTCAATAAAACTTGAAGTACCTCATGGGTGAAATTATAACAGTTTCATGTTAATATTATAATTTACACTTGATATTTAAGATTTGTCATCATTCCTGTCATATCATAGTCGATGGTATTCTTGTGTTATGTTTGTTGTTTTGTTTCCAGATTACATCCACCAAACTAAAGGCTGTGCATTATTAAATAATCATAGCACGAGGAGTTCCTGGTGAAGAATTATCATAGTGCCGGATTGGTGATGATAGTCCCTATATATGGGATCTCGTGCCTCCTCCCTATAGTGTGGGACCATGTCCCACCACTACTTCCTGTAGTATGTGACCCTATCCCTAAGCCTATGGAGGTACATGTGCTGCAAGCTGGGGCTGCAAGGCCGCTACCTGTGTTTTTACAATGGCCAACTAGCCCTGTAAACATATCACCTATGCCACTAAGGCGGTAACATGTACTTCATCACCATCACCGCCCTATGCGGGCGCCTATCCCTGTGCCAACTAGGCCTATAAAGTCGTCACTTGAGCCTGTAGGGTGGCCACCTATGCTTGGGATCCTGTCAACTGACCCTACAAACCTGTGATCTACATCTATAGGGTGGCCACCTACCCCTAATGCATCTCTCTGAACCGTGACCGTAGCAAGATTTGGCTGCTATGGCCTTGGTGGTGTTGTTCGTCATTGTACCGCCCACTACTACCTGTGATCCATTAGTGACTCTGACATCATCTATCTACCTATCCACTGCTTGTTCCTCCTACCCTATCGGCATCATCTCGGACATGGTAGAGACATAAGTATTTCCACGTCATCTCTCTGGTACTTTGGGAAAGGTGGAGGCACATCCTATGGCAGCCCAAACTTCCGTCTAACTCTGTCTACGTAGTATCATCTCGTTCTCACTAGCACGTCGCCCGTTTATCCACCTCAGATAGTTGAAGCTCCTCTAAATCCTCCATCATGACCATGTATGAGGGATAGCTAGTATATGGCCTCCATATAATATCAACTCTGGAAAGCCCCATCAGTAAATTACCTGTAATAGATAACATCATATGTGACTCTCAGCCACCCTCGGGTGACCACCATTTAAGTACCCAACATGTCTGTATCCAGCTCGAAGCTGAGCCACCCCTGAACCAATCCTTTTGTGGTAGAACCACTGGGTGCAAACACACAATGTACTCGTATTCCCAATAATGTAGTAAAAATGTGCAACACATTCCTGAACCGCCGTACATATCTCACATATGCCCATAGCTCCTTATACAATTGCACTAGGAACACTCGGTGCCCAAGAAAAGTCGAATCTGCTATCCTCCATCATATCTTGGAGCACTCACATAAGTGCTTGTGGAAAATCTCCCAGCCTTAAAATATGGTAAGACAAAGCAACCTATTGCCTACATCATCAACATAGCCAGGCCTTGTCTCCTGAGGGTAAGCTGCATACATGTCTTGATAACTAAGGCTCACGCTATGGTACCTCAGCTCGCCCATTGCCTCCCCAAATACAGCCACTATCGGCTCTACTAATGCCTATGATGAAATGGAATAAAATGGCTCTCCTCTAATAAGAACCCTTAGGATCTGGTACACGTCCTCTAAGGTGATGGTCATCTTACCCGTCGGAAGCTAGAAGGTATTGGTTTCTGAATCTCATTTATCGATGAGAGCGACCATCATACTATGATTATGAAATATCTGCCTATAACATCAAACCCTGGATAAGCCCGACCTCATTCATATGTTCCCACTCCTCTTTGGTCACACTGGATTGCATCCGTACCAATAACTGACGGTACTTTATCCCACATCTAGAAGCTATTCTCTAGCATGCATCATTCAAACACAACATTGTCAAGACTTGACCATATCCATAAACCCATTACCCGACTTACCTATTATCGACTTACCTATTACCCTATACCCCTAATACCCAACATACTTCTTACCTAAAAAACATGTTCCCACAACACTTATTACCTATTACACCATACCCACACACCAACCCTACTAGACTACCCCTTTTCCCCAACCCAATTTTACACCCATTAACCCTTACCATCCTTACCTATCCTAGTTAAGTTCACCTACTTCCCTACCACACATTGCCAACATCACCTATTACCCTAGTCAATCTTCATAAACCTTCATTTACATCTTCTTTCCTATCTTTCCCTCCCACCATATCCCTTTTATTTACTTCTTTGTCCCTACAACTAATCGACATGGGTCACTATTGACCAAAAATGATCATTCAAAACTGACATCAATCACCTAATCCTTGAATGATGTCAGCCAAGGTCAACTGACATTAGCTAAACATTAACCGATGTCGGTCTCTGTTGCATAAACCAAAAATTAAAAACCCACCCCCATAACCCATTTCACTTAAAATTCACCAAAATCTTCCCTACAACCTACACCAATCCACCCCAATTTCCCTTAAATTCATTTACCATCCTATTTTAACCTACATTTTCCCTTTCCCACATCCATTTTACCCACTTTTCACCCAGATTTCAAAACGAAACACCCACCCACAATTTCTTCTTTTTTAACCAAACTTTAATCAAATAACAAATTAGGGAATGCTCCCTACCTCTGACAGACTGTGTACGTGGTGACACCTTTTCTCTCTATGTCGGTGGACCTCCTGACCCCTCTCTCACCTCTGCCATGACCAAATCAATGAATCACCTCCAAACAGCTGAAAATACTCGAATTGATCTCTGAGACCCGCCAATAAAACACTAATCATCCTCTATGTGGCTCGCGAACTCATCTCAATGCATTGTACTGTCATTTTTCAAGCCTCACTTTCTCTTCTATCATTTTCTACAAATGGAAAAAGTCAAAATGAATATGTAAAACATAGTTTTTTCTTTTCTAGACTCAAATTGACATGACCGACGTTGTTCATGTCATGCCCTAGCTAACTAACATCAGTTATTCCCTAATTGACATTGGTCACCTTCCATTACCATTTCACCTACATTCATACCATTTTGACCTAAAAAAATTACTAACCAAATACCTACTGACCCTCCCAACACCTATTACACCCTACACACAAGCCTAAATTACTTGTCCATGTCCTTAATTGTATTTATAGACATTTTATTTACCTATACCTTAGCCTTACCCATGCCATGACCTACATACCCTAACCTGAACTTCCTTTTGTGACCTTTGAACTTGTGTACTCGATATACCTTATGATACCGTTACCTGTGTTGTTTAGCCTAATGACCTTACCTTGCCTATTGTCATGTTATTTATCCTAACCAAACCTTTGGTGTACTAGATCATACCTAAACGTTTCTAAACGTAACCTAAGTTGTGTTTCCGGACCATATCTTGTACCCTAGATACTTGAATCACTTCAATCTTGTTTGGATAAACCTATCAACTTGGGATGATGTATAGTTTGCAAGCTTTTCAACCTAGTACTATATCACAATTTGTATGTGTGCGTACATTCGATTACCCATACCTATGACCTAGTACACGTTACCTATTACCCCATACTTATAACCCATGATCCATGACCCATTACCCATTACCCATTACCCACCTTTCCCATACCACTTACCTACTGCACTTCCCGTTATTCAATCACCTTCTTATCAAACCACTAATTGAATATGTTTCCTACCTCATCGATTCATGGTTTGAGGGGGATCAGCTTCAGCCCTACTTGGGGCAACCTAACCTTCATTCACACCTAGAACACCAATTTCCTACTTTTGTCAGTGTCACTTATAAATATAAGCTACGTAACAAAAAGGGGCTAAATGTAGATACAAAAATTAGGTCATACCCTCCTTAAACCTCGTTAATTAAATCAACCATATCCTACCTATTCATATCTCCTAGTGCACTTGTTAACTAAATTAATTAATATCCTTACTTAACCACCTCACCTAGCCACCTCACTCAATGACCTAAGACTGAGTCTAAACCTATCCTAACTAACTAGGACTTAGTTAAAACCTAGACTTAACTCCTATTTATCATGCCATTATCTATCACTCGAGAATCGATAGAAGATTTCAGATTACACCAAAAATAGCAACAATCTGGCTATTTTTGGCCAACCTAGATATTGTCACCTTGACTGACACCGGTTATATCTCAACCTACGCCGATCACCTAACTATTACCATTTAGGTTAAATACATTTCCAAAATCTTTTTCCCAAGTTAGTCATTTGATTTAGGATCTCATTTATTCTAGAGACTTGGATCACTCAAATTTCTTTAGCACTTAGGAAAAATAAGACACACGCAAGCACTACCAACATTGGTCAGCATTTATGATCCTTTTCACGATCACAGATTCATAACAACAAGGCACAAAGGTCTGAACTGGTGTGGTACAAATAAAATGAATCTTCTCTCTAGATCTCTACCATCACCTTCTTCATCACCTATGTCCTCCAATCTATTTCCAGTAAGTATTTAACATCTCTACACTAAATCCTAAGTTTCCTTGTGTAGATTTATTTATTCATCTCAATAGTCTATTTCTCTTCACACCCATATAATTCCTTCCTTCCATCAACCCATCACTTGATCATACCTAGACTTTTCACCCATTTTCACCCTCTCCTAACCATATCTAAGTCCTAAGAACCATTTTATGACCCCAAAATCACCATTTCCAACCTCTGTGCAATCACAGGGATTCTAGATAATAAATTCTAATAACTTTATGCTAATTTCCCCTACCAACACCGGTTGGCCAACCGATGTCAGTTATTCTACCTAATCAACATCAGTCAGTCAGCCAACACTGGTTACTGTGTTTGTTAATATAACTCAAACAAACAAGCTAATACCCACTTCCCAATAGCCTAGAACAATTTCTAATCCTTACCAGACCTTACCTAGAGCTTGTACAAGACCTACAACTCAACACCAGCCCAATCAACCCTCTTATTTTGGCCTTAAACAACCTTTTGCATAAAATTTCTTATTGTTTTGTACGAGATATCTAAATCATTTTAATTTCGATAGGTTCTTTACTTCATGTATGATTTAACTAGCATTAATATTATTATATAGAAATGGACTGACACCCTGTTCATGAAGTATCACACTTCCTAGATCTAGCTTCCGCCAGGCAGTCCACTCTTTGTTTTTTTACCTCTATTTGTGGTTTTATTTTATACCTATATGTAGTTCCTTCGAGGTAAAAGTAAGCTCACATAATCAACTTGGATCAAGAAATCAGATTCATGCATTCGACCTTCAACTGACATTACATCAAGTATTCCTCCTTGGCCTTCTACCCTTACCTATTTCATTAATTTGCTGAGAATCCAGTGAAACACTGTCATTTTGACCATTGTTACTTTTTGATTCTCTATCATTATCATAGCTTTTATTTTATTATCATGTTTCATTTTTAGTGTCAACCCTATTTATGACGAGGCTACCATCACTGAACTTATAACTTTATATATTACTCCTATAACCTTATACAATGCCACTCAAAAAATCCTCCTAGAAGGTCAAAAACATGTGCCCACCAATCCTACTGACTCTCCTATCTGCATATGCCTTGTTGATGACCCTATTACTTTTACTCGTTGTACGCCATACCATCCGATGGCCTTTGATCCTTCTTATTCTTCTTCTGATATTCCATCAGATGTTTTAGATCCTTCTATCATTGATTATCTATTAGGCACTGATTCCCAACCCTTTTTGCCTTCTACCTCTCCTCTGGCCATTCCTATCGCTACTCCCATGTTTCCTACTGCTTCTCATTGTGTTTCCCCAACATCCCATTCTAGTTGATTGACATATTCTTATTACCTTGATGATCCTATCGATCATAGTGTTTTGGCTAGCATTGACCATATTAATTCATCTCTCATTCCTACCAAGTCTCCTTCTTTTTACATTGTTAAGAGTGCCTCCCCTCTTCCATCCTATTATTCTCTTGATATTTAATCTACCATAGTGCATTAGTCTCCGTCTGTCATTATTTCTTCTCATTCTACCCCTACATTATCTATTCTTCCTTCTTCCACTTCAGCCACACCACATGTTACTTCTATTACTGTTAGTAAAGCTTCCCCTTCATCATCTCATGTGGCTCCTTTGATGCACACTCCTCATGCATATTTAGCTTTGAATCCTACTATCTCACCTCTTGATATACCCATGATCACTCCTAATGGAAAGATTCAACCTATTAATACACTATTGCCATCCTCTTCTATTCCATCATAAGAAATCCTCTCTATCATGTGTGTTGTAGGACAACATAAATCTTGGGTTCACTCTCTCACCTTAAAAATTATGAATTACTACACGTCTATAGATAAAAATTCTTTTCATTGTAATCTTGTTCCCAAAAGAATCTATAACTCTTCCTTTCCTAAGAATTACACCATGCCCACATTCACATGTTTTGATGGTACCAGTGTCCCTCATGCTCATATTGCACATTCTCACACTCTTATGGCCTCTTATTCCAATGATCGACTATTACTTAAGGCCTTTCAGTTTAGTCATATTTGATGATGCACTACAATGGCATACCCATCTCCTTTTCTATTAGCACTTTCTACGACATGGAGGATGCCTTCCTTTATAGGTTTGTTATAAATACTAGTCATAGGGAAACATATGGATCATATTCCCACTCTCCATTAAGGCTCTTCTAAAACATATTTAGGATTACATCTTACCCCTTTAATGTATGCATACATCAATTTATCTTTCATTCTAGAGACTTGGAAAATAACTTCCTCTTTTTTTCGTAGTCTTATTTCTCATCTAAAGAAATGCCTACAATATGATACTTGTGAGTCATTTATAACTTTTATGTTACAAGGTTATTGATCTCAAACATGACCTTCTATATTCTTCTTTAGTAGAGCCTTCCCACATTTATCTAATTACTATGTTGTTTTCTCTTCCACATACACCTCTAGTTTTGCATCCCCAACAACCTCCACCCTTAGCTAAAAATAAAACAAACCATACTTCACGTCCTAGAAAAAATCCAGAGCAAACCCTATCTAAACCCAATGTGTAAAGGCAACAACCTTAGTCTCCTCCTCCATCTCCTAAACATGTCTCTCCACCTTCTGTGAGAAATTACTACTACTACTACTTCACCTCAGTACCGTGAGCCTCTATGTTTTTTCACCTCATTCTCGACGTCATGATGTCTTGAATATATTACTTGATGAGAAATTAATTTGGCTTCCTTCCAATAACCACCACCCTCCACACTATTTACAATGCCAATATGATTATTATTAGTGTAATTACCAACGTATCAGTGGCAATCATGAAAATGAATTTCTTGCTTTACGTGAGAGGTTAAAACATTTATAGGACACTGGTGTCATATATTTGGCCTCTTATTAGCGATCAATATCTGCCTCACCATAACAACATAGAAATACACCCCCTAGGACTTCTTCACTTGGTACTCAGTTTCTTCGTCAATCAAAATTTTTGCATGCATGCTATCCCACCACATCCATATTCATTACATCCACCTCACTCACACTATCCATCACATCCATCCCATGGGTTTCCACTAATCTCTGCATATCCCATGGTCACTCCATATGAAATGCACATTAGTCCATACACTCATGCTCCATCCATTCCATATAAATTCACCTTCACCCATCATCCTGGTCATCAGTAGGTGATCACTATCACCTTACCCCCCAATGACACACTTGTGTTCTTACATTTCTTACATGATTGTTGAGGGACTAGTTTTAATAACATTTCACCTCGCGATCCTTTGTTCATCTAGCACACCTCAATCATTTCTAGATGATGCACTCTTGCTTATGTGGCCCATCCTTGAATGTTGAGGGGTATTATCATATGATACTATTCATTCATACACTGAGGGGGCATCATTAACCCCCCCCCCCTCTCCTATCTTCATCACTTTATCATATTACCATTGTATTAAATTTTTGGATCTTCATTATGCTACACTTATCTATTTTCACATTTATGATATTATAACCATTACAATACCTACATGTTATATACTTTATTCATCTTATCAATCACATTACATTATTTATCTACATCATCATATTTGATCTACCATTACTAACATCCTCATACAAATTTATAATCATCACATATACCATGATACACATGCTAGAACAATAACCATACAACCATACGATATGCATTACATCAAAATAACAAAACATTTCAAATGTCAATCGCATACAAAATAGGTGTCCATACATATAACATTCATATGATCATCATCAAGAAAACTTTTGTCATCACTGGGGGACAAGGCCCCCATCATATACAATAATCACTATCAAATGTCATCATCACTATCACTCTCATGTATCATGAGAGCCATAGAAATTGATGCCTCGCCAATAACGCGATGCCACATTTTGTGGCCTCACAACTTCTCCACCTATTTTCCCATATTTTCCCAACATGGAAAACTCCATGTTCTTCTCTAAGAATTGACACTGTAAATCCACATAATATCTGAACACGTCTTACGCTAAGGGACCACCACCTACTACCTCTTGGGCATGATGAGTCTCCAAACGTTCCTCGTCCCTCTCGCTAAGAAGTACCGTACATGTCATCGCTTCTATATATACTAGATCTAATAGAGGGTTATGATTTTCCATGATGTAATCCATGCCCTCTAGTATCCCTCCATACAATACATCACTAGGGAGATTTTGCATCAATGTCCAGATAAAAGTGTCTACTATTAAAGACCAATCAACATCTCTTGCACATAAAAACATATAACCTCATGTTAGTCAATTGCATACAAAACACAACATAAATAATTCATTAACCACATTAGCATACAAAAATACTTACGATTTGCCATACTAGCCGCTATAGGGTTTGGGATGGCTCCCTCATCTACTCCTCCTACTAGTAATTACATAGCACCTGTAAATACTTGGTATAACAACACCCATTGATATGCTGCCCACCACGCTCGATAATCCTCCATACTCCCCACATCATCACCATCCACAACCACTATCACTAGATCTACCACATCTAACCTCGTTGGTACCAACTACTCTATCATGGGCCCTAGCTTAACACCTACCCTCATAGGGGATATAATGGCCTCTAGCCATATATATGGTTTTGGGGGCACATCTTGTGTCATCTCGAAATGCTGTGAAAATATTTCCACCAGAACTAGCTCTGCTACACCTAGAAAGTGGTCCTCTAACCACATGGCTCTCCAAATACATTGAAGCTTTGTTGCATCCTTGGGCCATCCCCTGTAATCGTGATATGGCCTCCATATCACCAAATTGGATCCCATCATGTATATCAGGGTGTTTAAGCTATCTGTGTTCATCTTCCCACATTGAATATCCACTCACCATGGAGAAAATATCTCTGTCCAATCCCACTCCCCTCGTAACCCTACAACTAGTCTAAATACGGCTGTGTTCATATGAACATACATGTAGTAGTGTGGTGGCCCCTATACCTCCACCATGCTCATTCTGTGTGAACCAATACAAGTCCCTATACATTATGGCCAACACACATCATGCCCACACATATCTCATCCCATCCTCCTCTATCCATTGACATATGTCATAGATCTTATACAAGATACCAACACCCTCTCCCTCCACTTCTATAAAATATGCTATCATCACTGCGATGAACTTTTACAAATGTGGAACTCTTGACTGCAATATCACATCTAAACTAATATGGGCCTCCGTAAGAACTTGGGCCCCTACAAAATATCATCTAGCCAAGTGCATCTACCACTCCATATCTACTACCGCCATCACCTGT
The DNA here is from genome assembly GCA_019776745.2 of Taxus chinensis. Classification (NCBI taxonomy): domain Eukaryota; kingdom Viridiplantae; phylum Streptophyta; class Pinopsida; order Cupressales; family Taxaceae; genus Taxus; species Taxus chinensis. The sequence goes on along the minus strand of CM034146.1, from coordinate 883,756,300 downwards.
ACTCTCTCCCCAACCACTAAAAAACACAGTATGAAATATACATCCTCCAACATCATTTTATTCTCTTCCCTAGGAAACCAAAATGTGCATATGTCTATAATCCACCTCTCACACAATGTAGTCAACATAGGTATATTATGGGGCACATCCCCCATCTGTGCTATATGACATAGGCTGGTACAATCCAACACATCCCACTCATCATCTGAAAAACCCAATCCTAGTAGTGTACTCAAGTTCTGACCATTGTGGAACTCCCTCGAGTGGATATCCCTTTACACAACACAAAACAATAACCAACGCAATGATAAGAACACTTTTCATGATAAAAAACAACTACTCAAAATATTAGAAACACATTCCATAGAAGTACCCACAAAATCAATATTTTCTAGACCAAAGTGCCTAGCCATAAGTCTGGGGTGCCCTGGAGTAAGACACTAGTGCCCAAATCATGGTGCTCTAATTCCAAGGGTCACTAGCGCCCTCACTACTTTTGTTTAGGCCCCAAATGCTAAGAAAAATAAAAATATTAAAAACACAGAAATTCAACTCAACATGCTATTTCACCCTACATTTAAGCAAAAAAATGCACTTAGCAACTTCATCTTAGTACACGACACTACCACGGTCGCTACTCTCTCAAACTGGGTCAGACAGTGGTCTCGCTTCAGGCATCCTCACTCGCTTTGCATACACTCTTACACTCATGCCAAAAATAAATGAAGTGATAAGTTACCTTTTCAATTTCCAATTTATAAGCCTATTACAAATGCCACATTTATAGTGGCCTACCTTTCAAGCTTATCATCACAACTAATACATGCAACATCATTTTGGTATAATCTTCTTCTTTTTTACTCTGATTTACACCCAGTTTGTGGCATTATTTTCACAATTCCTCCTACCACCATTTTACACATGTTTCACATGTGGTATACACCATCCTAATATTTTCTATTCTTTAAAACTATATTTTAACATCTCGTCGTTACATTCATCTTAGAGTTCATTTCGCTCACCACACCCTATTTCACCGAAAGGGGGGCATATCATTAAGGGTCCCCCTCTAATATCCCTTATGTCACCATGCATTCCAAGATCATGAATCGAATACCTCGCAACTTATACCATGACATTTCATCATCAATCACCCTTTATGACTTAATTTTGCTGCAATAATCATTTAAAATTGTCCAAAATACCTTCATGTATAATAACTTATCAATTCCTCCCTAGTGACCTAATATGGGGGCAACAAGTGACTAAAAACCATCTTATGTGACATCTTATCAATTCCTAGCAACCTTCCCCTAATGACATAACTTGGGGGAAATTAGTGAAAAAAATCACCATGAGTAACTAACCTAAAACAACCAATCAAGCAATCAAAATCAACACGTTTAAATCAAACCATTCAAAATCACAAGCATTCTCTCAGATGACCTAGCTTGGGAGGCACATTCACCATTTCATTCCTAGATGAAATAACTTGGGATTTAATTCTATATCCACATTCACTTCAATATAACCTAATATGGAAGCCAGATCATTTTGTATCATTCTCGCTTCAAGATGACCTAATATCGAAGCTATCTCATTTTCTATTGCGCTTTCTTCCAAATGACCTAACTTAGAAACTAAATCATCCTCTATCACATTTACTTCTAGATGACCCAACTTGGAAGCAATCTCATTCTCTATCATGCCCACTTCCTCATGACCTTACTTGAAAGCCTTTAGATTACGGTGAAACCCTTGAACTAAGGGCAAGAGTTCCTTTCCCCTTCTCACTCCTATATGGGTCAACTGTTTAAATAAAATTCATCTGGATCCAAAATCACCACTTCTTGATCTAAGTTTGTTTGTAGCAGCTACATATTGGGGATATAGTTAAAGCATGGAGAATAAAACACTTTTCTCCCTACACTCTTCCTCTAGCGTTAGGAAACCCAAATCCTCCCATCATTCCATTCATATACAAGCATTTGCGTCGGAAAATGATCACTCCCTACCTAACTGTTTTATGTTTAACCACGTTCAAAATCATCTAATCATCATTTTCATATTCCACATTTCATCAAAACACTTACACTTTTATGTTTCATGGATCAACTCACTGATCCATGGTTCGAAACGCTTCTACTCACATCTACGTGTTCTTCTACAGCTTGGGCATCTCTGAATTTTTCTCATCTATTCATCTCTATCTACTTTACGTTACTGAGATTTCTACTCACCAACATAAAGTGGGGGGAAATGTAGTCATGAAATCACACACTTAATATTACATATATACCACCGAGTATGTTAATTCATATATAGATCTTACGCAATAAAAGTATTCACTAGTGACCTATTTCTATGGTTTTTTTGATCAGTGCGTCAGTGATCCTAGTTATTTTTCTAGTTCATTCGCTAGTTGTCTCTACATTTTGGCCATATTTTAAAGTTTCTCAGATGTCGTAGTCATCTCAGTTATCATCTTTTAGTCTACATCTAGGCGCCTAGTGTTACACTGGGGTGCCTCGGGGTGCCCCAGTCCATGATTTTAGGCATTCGTGTCATCATGATTTTTGGTCTTAATTTATTTATTCGAGGTTAGTCCTAATGGTCACCCCATGTATTCTCCTAGGTCATAGTCGACAGTTTCGGGTCACTAGTTTCAAAATTTTAGCAAGAGATCCCTATATAAACAAAACATACTCACTACATTATGGGCGAACATCTCACACATCAAGGGAAATTATATACTAAGGCAAGGGACAACATTTGGGCTTCCTCTACATTAAAATCACATCTACATCACACAAGCACAAGGAGAAAGGGTTGTATTCTTTCCATTCTATCCATCATTTTGCATTTAACATCTAGTTATTACATGTTATTACCGTGTCATTGGTGCTAGGGCATCCTAGGCAAAAACTTACACACACACACACACCAAAACTACATCAGGGTCCATATTGTAGTGCAATGCTCAATATTAAGTAAACTAGTCTGCCAGATGAGGAAAGTCTAACCCCACTAATCTTTTGTTTTGTAGGTCATTATTTAGTCCATTTGGTGAATGTAGCATGACAAATAGGAAAGGTTTCAGATCTCCTTGCAACACTACCGAACATAGATTCTGAGCTTTTTTAAAGTTCTCAGTTCCCATAATCAAGACTAGGGCACCCCAATAAACTCCTAGGTGCCTCAGTATAGACAAACAATCAGTTCCTGGCCTTCCTAAATTCATTTGACGATAGACTGCTTAGTCCGCATACCAGTCTACTACATTCTAACGCATAGTGAGGTAAGTTATTTACATGTTAGTAAGATATCCCTCTCGTTTATATTATTTCAATCAATTCAAATAAAATGGCACAATATTTAGATCTAGCACTTCAAAATAGCACTTAGTTTCTCTTTAGATTAACTCATAAAATAGTTAAAAATCCTATTTTTAGTTAATCATGAAGAACGATGCTGACGAAAAAAGAAACTACCTCCAATAAATTCTATTGATCCTTGCAGATGACCCAATAGAATGCTCCAATGTGATGAAATTTGAATCTTCAAACTCTTTGAATCTTGAGAAACTCCTTCATCTTGTCTCACGGATGCTTTGGATTGAGTGTTAAAAATAACTATTGAATGTTTCTACCAATCAATATGAATGCGACTTATGAAGATTCCTTCAGAAGAGATAGGAACTCAAAAATAACCTTGCCAAGTTGAATGAACTATTTTGCCAATGACTGTAAATCCCACCTTGCATATGATATACTAGTGACCCAAACCATGTAGTGAGCCTCGAAAGACATTGTTAGGTTCCCGTAGGATGGATATCGAATGATCTATGAGAAATTACCATGCATGATCTGAATGATGATCCCCTTATGTTCCATTGTGCCAAAACTGCCATCTGAGTGTAACTTAACATTAATAGCAAGTGCCTAGATGGAAGACTTACTATTTTTAGTAAGAATTTTTGCCTCTTCTTAACGATCTTGATGTAATGAACTCCCTCATCACACCTATGCACATGGCCTTTTCCTTGACCACTTGTTGGGGTGAATTACTATATTTAGTAAGCACCCATATAGGGAACTTATGATTTTTGGTAAGTGGTCATTTTCACTATTTTCTGCTCTAAATAGTCATTTTGACTTCCTGTTGAGCTTTGGTACACACTGCTTTCGTGACAATTTCTCTTGATGATGAATTTCCAAACATAACAAGTCTGTATAGGAAACATTACTATTTTTGGAAAGTGGATTTCCACTATTCAGTTTGCAAAGAAATATATTTTTCGGTCTTCGCGGTCACATCCTCCGAATTTCACTTGATTTCACCCACTAGAATGCTTGGAAATAAATTTGAAATTTTTCACTTGGAAGTGGCTTCGGGCATGGAGCTACCATGGCGGCCATTAATGGATCTCAAAATTTTCATGTCTTATTTTTTTCTCCAATCATGATGATATCAACTCCATTGTGATAGGTTTTTCATTTGGAGTCTATGTGCAAGTTTTTAGCTCCTTTCCATTGTCATATTGATGAGAAATATGACGAATGTGAGCTGGGGCATGAGATGGAATTTTTCTTAGAAAAAATGATTTAGGGAAACATTATAATTCTCATTTGTTACATCTTGATCATCTTGAAAAATGAGGAATTCTATAAAATACAACATCTCAATCCATTGAATAGTTTGAAAGACATGAAAAATTCTTTGTCAAGTGACTTCAAGGTTTCTTCGAAAAAACTTCGTTTCTCCACCTTTTCGATCCATTATTTTTGCAAATTTTTGTGTAATTTGGTATTTTTAGATGACTAATGATTTATTGATCTTCATCGAATGTGAAAAATCTTGTTTTCAAATTTGACAAAAATCCAAGCATGGGGGAAAATGGCCAAAAAAATTCTAAATTTCATATTTATAGTGTGAAAATGAAAGGAGGGAGAAGGGAGGGTGAGTTTTTGTGTCCCTTTGGATAACGAGATGAAGGTGACATTAATTTCAACTTCGCGCCTCATCGCGACACTTGTCATTCATCCGTGTAGGGATAGGGAAAGCTCAAAGTTAGCTCTCGAGGGCTTAACTAGAAAATGGTAGTTCATATTGGTGTTTTGGGGGGATAAAAAGTGTTGGGCACATTTATATGTCCCCTATGTCCCTTTTCAAAATGGAGGAAAGGGACATGAAATCTTTCCATGCTCCTGGTGCTGACACATGTCCTCTTAAAAAAGTGGCTAAGTGTCGAACCTTGAGAGCGAACTTGTGAAGGCCATATCTGGAGTTCCCGGTGGAATTTATTGGAAACATTTTATATGAATTTTACTAAAAATGGACTTATAAATCTATTGGTGTGAGTATCAGCTGTTAATTCCTCCATTTAATGCCTAAAAAATTTAATTTTTGATCTGACTCCCCCTTTGAATATAGAACAAACTAGATATAAAGCTATTGCGCAAAAGTGTTATAAAAAATATTACTATACCATATTCCATATATTTTTGATTACCTTTCTGATGATATCTTTTTTATCTCCTAACTCTTGGCCTGAAGTTCCATAGTTCTTTTGGCCCTATGCACCATCTAGGCCTATGAACCTTGTTTTAGATGAAACTGTCCCAATGTAGCACCCTGAACTGTTGTTACTTCCTCCTAAGCATACAAGTGTTGATATGTGATTTCTTTGTAAAAGGATGTGTTCCTTGATTGAGAAGTCATGCTTGATATGTACTGTATCTTCTTTGTAGATTACAGATCTTTGACTAAGTCGGATTATGATTGGACTCTTTTGTTTATTTCATTTTGCATCTGAGCTTAATCTGATCTCGGAATGAATTATGGAGTTATCCATCTATAAGACCTAGCCTTGGATCAGTGGTACTGATCCAAGTGGTGCTTTAAGTTATTCGTGATGAATTAAAAATTACAGAACTTAAGTAGGTTGCAAGGTCTGAATGCATTGAATAAGCTAGTCCGGAGTATAACTCAAGCTGATCATGTTAAATGAATTGGTTCTCGATATCGTAATATATCTGGAAGGTCTTGATTTCAGACCAGGTAATAATTCTGTTACATATAATTTTGTAGCCTAATGGCAGTACAGGAGTGAACCCTGTTCAAGAATGTATGTTGTAGGTTCTTTTTCTGAGCATATGAAATGTTAGACCTAACTGGAATTATTAATGTTAGTAACCTAAAACTAAACTTAACCTAGGGGTTAGATTAGTGTTAATCTAACCTAGACCTAGGCTAAGAGCTAATGCTCTAAGTTAGTATCTATGTTCTAAGAGGTTAGCCTAGGTGTTATCCTAAATCCTAACCTAAGTTACTAACCTAACTATTGAGCAAGGATTAAAGGGGACCTATGGAGGGGTGCGAACCATGGGCGGAAGTTTCTATGTTATTAAATGTGTGGATAAGCTTGAGAGATAGGTAATTTGGTGGAGGTTTTAAAACAGCTAACTAGAGCCAACGTGGAAGGTCGCCAAAGCTGGAAATGGTCTTTGAATTTAATTTGTTGATCGCCAACTATGGCGGTCGGTGGCAGTGGAGTTTGAGAGGGAAATTGGGAATTAATGCAATCAATGAACTCGGTAGTTGAGCTCGGATTTCACAGGAGGGCAGGAAAAATGGAAAATTAATGGTTTGTTTAGTTTTGCATGCGCTCCAGTTTTCCTTCTGTCTATTCACTGGTTCTTCGCACCAGTCTTCTTGGTGTTACATGGCAAGTATGAGCGTAACTAGCTCTTTCCTCTGGCAAGGAAAATATATAAGTCATGGAAATAGAAAATTTTTGTTGGTGGCTCTAACTTGGAAAAGGAAGAGAAGGATCGAGCTCTTTCAGTGGTCTGCTTCGGAATTTTGAGCAAATATCCAGGCATGTTAGGCCCTAACCTTTAAAAATCTTGCTGTCTTTCAAGTGATTTCATTAGAACAACTCTGTTCAGATGATTTTTGGAATTGGTTGGTTTCTATGGTAATCTTGTGTGATTTTTGGCATTGTATCTTCATGCTGGTTTGATTTTTCAATTTAACCCTTGATGGGTGTTTATTGTATTTCGAACTGTTGCTATATTTTGTTGTGTTTTGCATTCCGGCTTTAAGTTTACGAAATATATGAAATGAATGTATGCTAGGCCTGCTCTGTGAGCCTAGCAGGCAAAATGGAAAATTAATGGTTTGTTTAGTTTTGCATGCGCTCCAGTTTTCCTTCTGTCTATTCACTAGTTCTTCGCACCAGTCTTCTTGGTGTTACATGGCAAGTATGAGCGTAACTAGCTCTTTCCTCTGGCAAGGAAAATATATAAGTCATGGAAATAGAAAATTTTTGTTGGTGGCTCTAACTTGGAAAAGGAAGAGAAGGATCGAGCTCTTTCAGTGGTCTGCTTCGGAATTTTGAGCAAATATCCAGGCATGTTAGGCCCTAACCTTTAAAAATCTTGCTGTCTTTCAAGTGATTCCATTAGAACAACTCTGTTCAGATGATTTTTGGAATTGGTTGGTTTCTATGGTAATCTTGTGTGATTTTTGGCATTGTATCTTCATGCTGGTTTGATTTTTCAATTTAACCCTTGATGGGTGTTTATTGTATTTCGAACTGTTGCTATATTTTGTTGTGTTTTGCATTCCGGCTTTAAGTTTACGAAATATATGAAATGAATGTATGCTAGGCCTGCTCTGTGAGAACCCATGAATTGTTCTCGTGATGGGTACAGGCTACTGTGATGCTTGTTGATTTATACTCGTAGTCGATGCTTGTTGTTGACACTTGTCGTCGATGCTTGTTGTTTATACTCGTCGGAAGGGATACTGTTGGACATTTGTTTGATTGTTCAGTTTAATTGAACTTTTCGTAAGCTCTGTCGTGGTTATTATTGGTGGTGGCTATTGATTCTTGTTGGGTTTCATTTCAAATTTAAAGTTATTTGTGAATAGATAACTTGTTGTGTTACAGTATTTCATTGTAACCTTGTTGAAGTTGTTTTTCCCTTGCGTTGAGGTTATGGGATTCAACCCGTTGATAGCATGCATATGTATATATATGATTATTGTATTTGAAACGACTCTGTAGAGTCCATTGAATGATTCGTGTACTATGGACCACTGTGGAAGCTATATATACTTGAATATTGGTAATTTGATTTGACAGAGTCTGGAAGGAGTAACAGGTAATGCGACTTCTGTTATTTTGTAATGAATACCTTCGTTTTACAAGGAATTGTGGTTCAGACTCAGTTGGGTACTTATTATGTTTCCACTATGTAAGCTTGAGTGAATATTGTTATACGGGCTCAGTTGGATTCCTTGTTACAAAATCATAATTTAGCTTTTGTATAAGCCTGATTTTGAATGCTTACCATTGTTGGCACGGATGGAATCATTAACTATTATTTATCCTGTATACTTTTGTTTAGACTCAGTTGAATTCTTGATAAATAAACAGTGTAATTGCCTCAAATTAAGCCTGTTTGGTTTACTATTGTTTTCGAGACTATTGGGTTCCTTGCGTATAGAAAGATATCTTGTATATCGGCTTCTGTAAAAGCTTAATCGTGAATACTGTTATACGGATTTAGTTTTAAATCCTTGATAGGTAATCAGTGTCACTGCTTCTGTATAAGCCTGATTATGAACATGTAATGTTTTTGGCTTTGTTGGATTTCGTTAAATAGCTTGACATCATGTCTTTTGGATTTTTGTTTAGTAGGTCGTGAATACCATACTTTCAACTCTGGATGCATTCAGAAGTGACTACGATATGTTATGCTTTCTGTTTGATTAAATTCCAGTTAGATGTGGCTGTGCATGTTGCGTGGATTTCGTTTAAAAATCTCTCTGCATAGACATAGGGTAATGTCATTGCTTTAATGATTTTGAGTCTCTTGTTGACTGCGATAACAGAGAAGATCTTTTGACTTTGGATCTAAAGGCCTTACAGTGTTTAGTAAGGACTAGAATGGGCTGTAGGTTGATGTAAGGGATTGTTGGCGTGTTACGTCTTCTATGGCAGGTATATCTACTCTTGAGTATGATTGAACTTATGAGTTGTCGACTGCACCTCAACAGGTACTAGCAGTGAACATCTTCTTGTCTGTCGCTTCTTGTGGGAGGTCATACAGAGTCTGTTTGGTAGTTAGTCTCCACTGTTTGGCATAAGAGCTACTGTAATTCAGTTTTTTATATTGTAAACTTAAACGGAACAGTGGTGCTTTTGGTGGTCTGGTCTGTTTTATTCGCATGTGTTCAAGGTGAATGCCTTGCTCTTGGAAAGGCAGTATAGTCATGAGCTAGTTCTGAGGGAAATATGTATAATTCATGTATTCCTCTTCTGTTGCAAATGGTAAGTTGATATAAATGTTTATCTAACTTCTGAAATTGTTTTTATATAATGATGGAATCATGTTTTGATATGATTTTCCTCTTCTTATGTTGAAGTAATGATATGTATGATGTTTGTTCATCTTGGGAATTAAAATGGATAGTTGTTTGGACACTTTCATCCTTCTTGATCCCTAATATTTTGATGAAATATTTGAGACGTATCTAGGACTATTCTGTAACGAAAATTTGTATTTACACGTTATAGACATGTTGAATTACTGAAGTATAGTCTGAATTATGTTTACTTGTTTGCTGAATTGATCTCATTTAAACAGGGTGCTTAATGAAAACAATTGATGGATTGCAATTGTTTTAAGAGTTAGTGCTTATCATGCTCAGTTCATCGAACTGACCCATGTTGAATATTTTTTACAGATGGTTGCCGTAAGTGGTAAAAGCATGCAAATCTGATAGGATGATCAGATTGTTTAGATTTGATTTTAAGTAGAATTACAGTTTCATTCTTTAAATGTACTATATGGGGAAAGATGTTCTTTTTCTGTTGAGCATTGTATCAAGTATGCTAAATGCATAAAATGTATTTGATTAATTCTGAAAGGAATAGAAATAAGTATTTTCTACTTATGTGTTGTATTCTTATTTTGATAGTTGACTTTCTTCGGTTTATATATCGGAGGGGCATTGTTATCATTGTATAATTTGGAGACTTTTGTGATTGTCAATGAAAGCTTACAAGAATATGTGATTGAATTCTTATGAGTGTTTAGCAGTTCTTGTATGTTCTATCGAAGGCTAAATTGAAACTTAGATCACTGCCTTTTTGGAAGATAGGGTTAAAATAAACCTAAGCAAAATGCTAAACAAGCTGAATTAAATTATTAATCCCTAGTCCTGATTATGACATGACAACATTTAATTGTATTCTTAATCATTTATATCTTGATACTAATAAGTATGATATAAATTTAGTTATGAGAACTGATATAAACCTAATGGGGTTCAGATGGAAATCTCATGTGAAGTTTATGAGATATTGTCCAATTCTGTTGTTTTAGAATTATGTATATTCTATGAACTTCTTGATGAGACCTAGGCCTTAATAACTCCTCTGTGTAATGGGTTTTATTGAGAAAGGTCATCCTAAGATGAGGAATCCAGGGATTCAGAAAGGCTAACCTTAGGGGAACGTCTTTAATGTAATTTAAATTTAGTGTGTGTAACACTTATTAATAAGTAGATCTTTTCGAGTTGGATTTAAAGGTTGACGGCACAAGTTAACTGCGGGGTTGTACCTCTGAGAATATTAGGATCTTCTCAAAGTTACAACAATGTAGGTGACTTATGACGACACCCTTTACATTGATCGCTAAGATTTACATCTTGATCTCGAACGAGTTACTTAGGGACTGATTAGGAATGTGGTCACGTTATAAGGCTACCTAGGAGATCTTGACACACTGGTTTAACTAGGGTTAAACCAGTATGTCATCGTATCCCTAGTCCTCGTGGGCATCCATATAATGTTATCACCTTACTAATCCATTTCCGAGTGAATAAGTTGGGATAGGAGGGACTGACTGAAGTCAGTATAAGACATTCTACATAACATAAGAATGGGGTGAGGGACGTATTCCAGATTGACGAGTATGCCGTTAAGGATTACGAGACATAAGCAGTATGTTTCAGATCTTTGGCCAAAGTATCGCAAGCTACTTATTACGTTGTCCTAAATCACCTAGTCTAAGGAATGAGATGCCGATGAATAATAATAACAATTATTCAGATAGGTTCCTTGGACAGAGCATTCTGAATCCCAGAATAGGGAAGAGAACCGCAAGAGTGATGTGTGAAATAAAAATGGTAACTCTTATTACTCATGAATAGATCGGTAGATTACCGAGTCATGGAATGAATAGATCGGAGGTACTCCGAGTCATTACAGCTGCATATGGTTATCTGTTATTAAGAATGGTTATTTGATTTGTGAGTTCTAAATTATGTATTTAGAACTAGGAAGCATTTATCAAAAAAAAAAAATTGACTTGTTCTAATGTGTAAAATGAGGATGTTACATCTTGGTATCAGAGCTGAAGGTTGCAGCTCTTGGGCCTATTGTGTCCATAATCTGATAAATACCTAAATTTTCTTATAACAAAAAATGGTTAGAAGAAGGGGAAACCTTGCGAATAATGCTCCACGTGAAGGAGGGGCGACAACAACCCAGAAACTTGATGAGATCCTTGCTACCCTGTTGGACACAAGAGATCGTTTAGCTGTACTTGAACAGCAGGTGATGGGAAATGAGGAGGATGAAGAAGCTGGTAATGACAATCAGCCACCTCCTGAGGACAACCCCAATATGGGTGTTGATGTTAATGTTGGGAATGTACCTGTCCAACCAGAAAACAAAAAGGCTAGATTGGCAGCAGAACTCACTCATGATATAAAAAGGATAAGTCCACCTAAGTATGATGGCACCACATTAGGAGATGGAGCTGAGAACTGGCTCAGCGAAATGGAGAAGTACTTTTCAATAAGGAACTTCTCAAAGGAAACCAAAGCTATTTGGGGAGCCTATCAGCTTTCCCACGAAGCATCTTCATGGTGGGATAACCGTAAAGCTGAACTAAACATTGATGAGACCAATATTACTTGGGATCAATTTAAAGGCTATTTTAGGCAACGTTGGCTGCCACAACTTTTCTATGATCAGAAAATGACAGAATTTCAGAACTTAGCTCAAGGGAAGCTAACGGTAACTGAATTCTGGGAGTGGTTTACAAAACTCCTCAAGTATGTACCGCAGTATCAAATTGACGAGAAGTTCAGAATACGGAAATTCATCATGGGATTGAATCCTGTGATAGGGGGAGAGGTCGATGTTCACAGTCCAACCACTATGGAAGGAGTTGTTGAAAAGGCCATAAGGCAAGAACAGAAATTAAAGGCTATTTCTGCTCATAAAGAGGAAGTGCGGAAGAAGACTGCAAACCCTTCTTCAACCTCTCTTGCACCCAAAAAGGGACCATGGAAAAAGTATGAAAACAAGAGTAATTTTCCATGAGATAATAGTAAGAAAGCTGTAGTAAATAAGCCTGCTGGAAATGTAAGGGATAATTTTGCTAAAAATTATAACAATGGGCAGAAGCCCTATGGAGGACAACGTGACAATTACAAAACTGGAGGCAATTTTGAGCCTAAAAAGGGACCTGTAGGAGGCTGCTACAATTGTGGCAAAGATCACTATGCAAATCAGTGCCCTTTGAAGAAGGATGATCATAATCAGCAGCATAAGATACATGCTGTAGTAGCAGACAAGCAAGCTGAAAAGCAAGTGACACCTATAGAAGTTCCGAGTAAGTTATTTGGCATACCTGTCACTATTCTTTTTGATACAGGAGCTACTGAATGTTTTATTTTTAATAAACTTGCTTCTAAACTTAAAAGAAAAGCTGGAAAAATGGATAAATCTTGGACTCTACAGTATGGTAATAACTCTATTCATACAGTGAGTATGTGTCTTTTTGGGGTAGTCCTTGACTTACCTAATTTCTCCACGGAAGTTGACCTCTATGATACACCTTTGGGATCGTATGACATTGTCATCAGTGTCAATTGGTTAGCTGACCATAAAGCAAAGGTAGATTGCTATGAAAAGAACATAAAATGTTTAGATGATCAGCTGGAATCAGTAGAGATTCAAGGTGTGAAATGGGAAATTTTAGTTAGAAAACTGTCAGCTATGCAGCTTAAAAAGGCTAAGAATAAAGGATGTACCCTTTATGCGGTAAAGATATCTGAATTTTTAGAAGAAGATGGTGATAACATGAAGCAATTTCCTCTGTTACAAAGTTTCAGGGATATTTTTCCTGACGAATTACCAGGGTTACCACCCAAGAGAGAATTTGACTTCACCATCGAAATCAAACCGGGAACAGAACCTATTTCCAAAGCACCTTATCGGATGACTACCACGGAGTTAGTTGAGCTTAAGGCACAGTTGTAACATATTTTGTCTAAAGGTTTGATCAAACCAAGTGTCTTCACCTTGGGAAGCGCCTGTAATATTTGTAAAAAAGAAGGATGGAAACACTAAGGCTGTGTATTGATTATCAGATGTTGAATAAAGCAACAATCAAGAACAGATATCCACTTCCTAGGATCGATGATCTATTTGATCAGATGCATGGAGCAGTGGTTTATTCTAAGATAGATCTTCGATCTAGCTATCATCTGTTAAGGATTAGAGAAGAAGATATTCATAAAACAACTTTCCGAACAAGGTACGGACATTATGAATTCATGGTTCTACCCTTTGGATTAACCAATGCACCCGCAGCCTTTATGAACTTAATGAACAATATTTTTCAAGAATATCTGGACAATTTTGTACTTTTATTATTGGACGATATTCTCATTTATTCTAAAAGCATTGACGAGCACAATGAGCATTTGAAGATAGTTTTGGGAATCCTGAGAAAAAAGAAAGTTGTATGGTAAGTTATCCAAATATTCTTTCTTTGATTCAAAAGTTCATTATATGGGTCATGTCATAAGTAAAGAAGGAATTGTTGTAGATCCTTCAAAAATAGTAGCAATAACTAAGTGGCCTGCACCAAAGAATGTGCATGAACTAAGAAGCTTCATGGGTCTTGCCTGGTTACTATAGAAAATTTGTTAAAGGATTTTTCTAATGTAGCTGCACCAATAACTTCATTGCAAAAGGAGGATAAGAAATTCATATGGAATGACAAGTGCGAAGCGTCTTTCAAAATTATGAAAGACCAGTTGACTTCTGCACCTATATTAGCTTGTACCAAACCCTAATTGGAATTTTACTGTTGTAATGGATGCTTCTGGGGAAGGCCTTGGAGGTGTTTTGCTACAAAAATGATCATAGTCATTGCATATGAAAGTAGAAAACTCAAGTTAACATGAGATGAAATTATGCCTCCTCATGATTTGGAACTTGTTGCCATTGTTCATGCACTTCAAGTTTGGAGACACTACTTACTTAGGAAACCTTTTGAGTTGAAAACTGATCACTTAGGACTGAAATATATTTTCACTCAGCCTAATCTTAATGCCAGACAGAGAAGGCGGTTAGAATTTTTTATCACAATATGATTTTGATATTAGCTATATCAAAGGGAAGGAGAATAGAGTAGCTGATGCTCTAAGTTGTAGGAGGCACATTTTTACTCTTATAACATTAAGAACTCAGTTCAAGGAGGAGGTAAAGAGTGCCTCAGAATCTGATAATTAGTTTCAGCAAGTAAAAGCAGCACTTACTGTAGAACCTAATGATGAAAGGTATAAAGGTTTTCATTTTGATAATGACGGAATCTTGCATTATGAAAACAGGGGTATATGTACCTATGTTGAACGACTTGAGAAAGAAGTTGTTATTTGAATTTCATAATTCACCTTTCTCTGGACACTGGGGTATCACAAAGATGCTTGCTGATCTGAAACAGCAATACTTTTGGAAAGGTATGAAAAAGGATGTCATAAATTTTGTGACCCATTGTTTGGAGTGTCTGCGGGTTAAGGCAAAACATATACACCCTACTGGACTGTTATATCCTCATAGCATACCGCAATACAAATGGCAAGTAATAAACCATGGATTTTGTACTAGGATTATCCTTGTCCAGGAATAAACATGATGTTATCCCTAGTATTTGTAGATAAACTGACTAAGGTAGCTCATTTCATTGCTAGAAATCTAAAGGATGATTCACCAGTGCTGGCCAAAAGATTTGTACATGAAATTTTTAGGTTACATGGTGTACCAGAATTGATTATATCTGACAGGGATCCTAGAATGACGTCAAGGTTTTGGAAAACGCTTAATACAGCTCTCGGAACGAAACTAAACTTCAAATTCTGCCTATCATCCGGAAACAGATGGACAAACTGAGAGGGTAAATCAAGTGTTGGAGGACATGTTGTGAATGTATTGCATGGATCAACAGTATAAATGGGAAGAGTATCTTCCATTAGTTGAGTTCGCATACAACAACACTTATCAGTCATCTCTTAAAATGGCACCATTTGAAGCACTTTATGGAAGAAAGTGCAGAACTCCTGTTAACTGGGGATAGTGTTGAGGACAGAGTTGTAATTAGACTAGCGATTCTCACAGAATTGGAACAACAAGTTAAGCTGATTCGTGAATGATTAAAGGAGGCAGCAGATAGGCAGAAGAGATATGCTGACCTTAAGCGGGTTGATAGGAAGGTTTGAGCTTGGTGACAAGGTTTTTCTTCGTGTTAAAAACTGAGAAAGAGTTCTATAAATTTTGGCAAAGTTGCCAAGTTGTCACCTTGATTCGTGGAACCTTTCGAAATTGTCGAAATAAATCATTCATGTAGCTTATCGTTTAGCATTTACCACCTACTTTATCTCGCATGCATGATGTTTTCCATATTTCTTTGCTTAAGAAATACGTTTCAAATCTATCACATGTTTTATAAATTGGAATTCCTTGCAGGTCCAAGACCTAGGAATAATCATGGGTTAAACCCCACACGAGTGCTGGAAACTCACCAATTGCATTTAAGAAATCATGAAATACAGCAATGTAAGGTCTAGTGGGAGCAATTTAATGAAGAAAGAGCAACTTGGGAAAATATGGAAGAGATTGAAAATCACTTTTCCTTCTCTTTTTCAACAGAATGAAATCTGTTGACAAAACATTTCTTTTATGAACTTATTTTTTTAAAGTATTATATGACATCCAGATGAAGGGCAAACATTATTCAGGCTGAATAAAATGTGTTGTGACATTGATTTCTGGAACTATTCAAGTTGGAAAATAGTCGCATTGACTTGTGAACTAATAAATATGGTTGACCTGAAGGTTAATTGAATATGTAATCATCGGGATGATGAATCTTTTTAGGAAGGAAGCATGTAACACCCTGAAATGTTGTTACTTCCTCCTAAGCCTACAAGTGTTGATATGTGATTTCTTTGTAAAAAGGATGTGTTCCTTTGATTGAGAAGTCATGCTTGATATGTACTGTATCTTCTTTGCAGATTGCAGATCTTTGACTGAGTCGGAATATGATTGGACTCTTTTTTTTATTTCATTTTGCATTTGAGTTTAATCCAACCTCAGAACGAATTCTGGAGTTATCCATCTATAAGACCTAGCCTTGGATCAGTGGAATTGATCCAAGTGGTGCTTTAAGTTTATTCGTGGTGAATTAAAATAATAGAACCTTAAGCCCGGTTGCAAGGTTTGGATGCATTGAATAAGCTAGTCCGGAGTATAACTCAGGCTGATCATGTTAAATGAATTTGGTTCCTGATATCGTGAATATATCTGGAAGGTCTTGATTTTAAGACCAGGTAATAATTCTGTTACATATAATTCTATAGCCTAATGGTAGTACAGGAGTGAACCCTATTCGAGAATGTATGTTGTAGGTTCTTTTTCAGAGCATATGAAATGTTAGACCTAACTGGAATTATTAATGTTAGTAACCTAAAACTAAACTTAACCTAGGGGTTAGATTACTGTTAATCTAACCTAGACCTAGGCTAAGAGCTAATGCTCCTAAGTTAGTATCTATGTTCTACGAGGTTAGCCTAGATGTTATCCTAAATCCTAACCTAAGTTTACTAACCTAACTATTGAGCTAGGAGTTAAAGGGGACCTATGGAGGGGTGAGAACCATGGGTGGCAGTTTCTATGTTATTGAATGCGTGGATAAGCTTGAGAGACAGGTAATTTGCTGGAGGTTTTAAAACGGCTAACTAGAGCTGACGTGGCAGGTCGCCAAAGTTGGAAATTGGTCTTTGAATTTCATTTGTTCTATAGCCAACTATGGCAGTTGGTGGCAGTGGAGTTTGAGCGGGAAACTGGGAATTAATGCAATCAATGAACTCGGTAGTCAAGCTCGGATTTCACGGGGAAGGCAGGAAAAATGGAAAGTTAATGGTTTTGTTTTAGTTTTGCATGCGCTCCGGTTTTCCTTCTGTCTATTCACTGGTTCTTCATACCAGTCTTCTTGGTGTTGTATGGCAAGTATGAACGTAACTAGCTCTTTCCTCTGGCCAAGGAAAATATATAAGTCATGGAAATAGCAAATTTTTTGTTGGTGGCTCTAACTTGGAAAAGGAAGAGAAGGATCGAGCTCTTTCAGTGGTCTGCTTCGGAATTTTGAGCAAATATCCAGGCATGTTAGGCCCTAACCTTTAAAAATCTTGTTGTCTTTCAAGTGATTTCATTAGAACACACTTCTGTTCAGATGATTTTTGGAATTGGTTTGTTTCTATGGTAGTCTTGTGTGATTTTTGGCACTGTATCTTCATGCTGGTTCGGTTTTTCAATTTAACCCTTAATGGGTGTTTTATTGTATTTCGAATTGTTGCTATATTTCCTTGTGTTTTGCATTCCGGCTTAAAGTTTTTGAAATATATGAAATGAATGTATGCTAGGCCTGCTCTGTGAGAACCCATGAATTTTTCTCGTGATGGGTATAGGCTACTGTGGATGCCTTGTTGATTTATACTCGTAGTCGATGCTTGTTGTTAACACTTGTCCATCAATGCCTTGATGTTGATACTTGTTGGAAGGGATACTACTGGACATTTGTTTGATTGTTCAGTTTGATTGAACTTTTTGTAAGCTCTGTCGTGGTTATTATTGGTGGTGGTTATTGATTCTTATTGGGTTTCGTTTGAAATTTAAATTTATTTGTGAATAGATAACTTGCTGTGTTACAGTATTTCATTGTAACCTTGTTGAAGTTGTTTTTCCCTTGCATTGAGGTTATGGGATTCAACTCGTTGATAGCATGTATATATATATATATATATATATATATATATATATATATATATATTATATAAATAATATATATATATGATTATTGTATTTGAAATGACTCTGTAGAGTCCATTGAATGATTCGTGTACTATGGACCACTGTGGAAGCTATATATACTTGAATATTGGTAATTTGATTTGACAGATGTCTTGAAGGAGTAACAAGTAATGCGACCTTATGTTATTTTTTAATGAATACCTTCGTTTTACAAGGAATTGTGGTTCAGGCTCCAGTTGGGTACTTATTATGTTTCCATTATGTAAGCTTGAGCGAATATTGTTATACGGGCTCAGTTGGATTCCTTGTTACAAAAATCGTAATTTAGCTTTTTGCATAAGCCTTATTTTGAATGCTTACCATTGTTGGCACGGATGGAATCATTAACTATTATTTATCTTGTATACTGTTGTTATAGACTCAGTTGAATTCTTGATAAATAAACAGTGTAATTGCCTCAAATCAAGCCTATTTGGTTTACTGTTGTTTTCGACACTGTTGGGTTCCTTGAGTAGAGAAAGATATCTTGTATATCGGGTTCTGTAAAAGCTTAATCGTGAATACTGTTATATGGAATTAGTTTTAAAATCCTTGATCGATAATCAATGTCACTACTTCTGTATAAGCCTGATTATGAACATGTAATGTGTTTTGGCTCTTAGTTGGATTTCATTAAATGGCTTGACATCATGTCTTTCAGCTTTTTGTTTAGTAGGTCGTGAATACCATACTTTCAACTATGGATGCGTTCAGAAGTGACTACGATATGTTATGTTTTCTTTTTAATTAAATTCCAGTTAGATGTGGCTGTGCATGTTGCGTGGATTTCGTTTAAAAATATCTCTTCATAGACATAGGGTAATTTCGTTGCTTTAATGATTTTGAGTCTCTTGTTGACTATGATAACAAAGAAGATCTTTTGATTTCGAATTTGGATCTAAAGGCCTTACAGTGTTTTGTAAGGACTACAATGGGCTGTAGGTTGATGTAAGGGATTGTTGTGCATGTTACATCTTCTATGGTAGGTATATCTACTCTTGAGTATGATTGAACTTATGAGTTGTCAACTGCACCTCAACAGGTACTAGCAGTGAACTTCTTCTAGTCTGTCGCTTCTTGTGGGAGGTCATACAGAGTCTGTTTGGTAGCTAGTCTCCACTGTTTGGCATGAGAGATACTATACTTTTAGTTTTTTATATTGTAAAATTAAATGGAAACAGTGGTGCTTTTGGTGGTCTAGTCTGTTTTATTTCGCATGTGTTTAAGGTGAATGCCTTGCTCTTGGAAAGGTGGTACAGTCATGAGCTATTTCTGAGGGAAATATGTATAATTCATGTATTCCTCTTCTGTTGCAAATTGTAAGGTGATATAAATGTTTATCTAACCTTCTGAAATTGTTTTTATATAATGATGGAATCATGTTTTGATATGATTTTCCGATTCTTATGTTGAATGTAATGATCTGTATGATGTTTGTTCATCTTGGGAATTACAATGGATAGTTGTTTGGACACTTTCATCCTTCTTGATCCCTAATATTTTGATGAAATATTTGAGACGTATCTAGGACTATTCTGTAACGAAAAATTTGTATTTACATGTTATAGACATGTTGAATTACTCAAGTATAGTCTTTAATTATGTTTACCTTGTTTGGTGAATTGATCTCATTTAATCAGGGTGTTTAATGAAAAACAATTGATGGATTGCAATTGTTTTAAGAGTTAGTGCTTATCATGCTCAGTTCATTGAACTGACCCATGATGACTATTTTTGCAAGATGGTTGCCGTAAGTGGTATAAAAGCATGCAGATCTGATAGGATGATCAGATTGTTTTAGATTTGATTTTAAGTAGAATTACAGGTTTGATTCTCTAAATGTTCTATATGGGGAAAGATGTTCTTTTTCCGTTGAGCATTATATCAAGTATGCTGAATGCATAAAATGTATTTGATTAATTCTAAAAGGAATAGAAATAGGTATTTGCTACTTATGTGTTGTATTCTTATTTTGATAGTTAACCTTATTCAGTTTATATACCGGAGGGGCATTGTTGTCATTGTATAATTTGGAGACTTTTGTGATTGTCAATGAAAGCTTACAAGAATATGTGATTGAATTCTTATGAGTGTTTAGCAGTTCTTGTATGTTCTATCGAAGGCTAAATCTTGAAACTTAGATCACTGTCTTTTTGGAAGATAGGGTTAAAATATACCTAAGTAGAACGCTAAACAAGCTGAATTAAATTAGTAATCCCTAGTCCTGATTATGACAGGACAACATTTTAATTGGATTCTTAATCATTTATATCTTTATACTAATAAGTATGATATAAATTCAGTTATGAGAACTGATATAAACCTAATGGGGTTCTGATTGCAATCACATGTGAAGTTTATGAGATATTGTCCAATTCCGTTGTTTTAGAATTATGTATATTCTATGAACTCCTTGATGAGACCTTGGCCTTAATAACTCCTCCGTGTAATGGGTTTTATTGAGAAAGGTCATCCTAAGATGAGGAATCTAGGGATCGGGAAAGGCTAACCTTAGGGGAACGTCTTTAATGTAATTTAAACTTAGTGTGCATAACACTTATTAATAAGTAGATCTTTTTGAGGCGGATTTAAAGGTTGACGGCACAAGTCAATTGTGGGGTTTGTACCTCCAAGAAGATTAGGATCTTCTCGAAGTTACAACAATGCAGGTGACTTATGACGACACCCTTTGCATTGATCACTAAGATTTACATCTTGATCTTGAACGAGTTACTCAGGGACCGATTAGGTAATGTGGTCACGTTATAAGGCTACCTAGGAGATTCAGGGTATCTTGACACACCTGGTATATCTAGGGTTTGAACCAGTATGTCATCGTATCCCTAGTCCTCGTGGGCATCCGTATAACGTTATCACCTTACTAATCTGTTTTTCAAGTGAATATGTTGGGATAGGAGGGACTGACTGAAGTCGGTATAAGACATTCTACATAAACATAAGAATGGGGGTGAGGGACGTTATTACAGATTGATGAGTTATGTCGTATAAGGAATACGAGACATAAGCAGTATGTTTCGAATCTTTGGCCAAAGTATCACAAGCTGCTGATTTGCATTGTCCTGAGTCTACCTGGTCTATGGGATGAGATGCCCGATGAATAATGGTAACAGTTAATTCAGTTAGGTTCCTTGGACAGAGCATTCAGATTCCTAGAATAGGGAAGAGAACCGCAAGAGTGGGGTGTGAAATAAAAATGCCAACTCTTATCACTCATGAATAGATCGGTAGATTACTGAGTCATGGGAATGAATAGATCGGAGGTACTCCGAGTCATTAACAGCTGCATATGGTTATCTATTATGAAGAATGGTTATTTGATTTGTGAGCTCTAAATTATAGTATTTAGAACCATGAAGCATTTATCAAAAAAAAAAAAATTGACTTGTTCTATCGTGTAAAATGAGGATGTTACACCCAACTCGTCCAAATATTTCCCAAGCCTTCCAAAATCAATTCCACGGTGTTTTTAGTCATTTAATTCATCTCTATATTAGATTCAACTCCTTCTTTCTTCTCTAGGGGGTTCCACCAACCCTGGGAAGGCCAGTGGTAGCCCTTCCCAACACTGTCCAAAAATAGCATTCTTCAAGAACTCCTAAAATCACATAGGGGGATTAACTTGACTTTACTAATTCACCTATGGGACTGAGTCGACATCCATCAGGGGATCATTTGACTCACTTGGTAAGGCTAGTGTTGAGGATGGGTAGACATAGGGTGTCTTGGAAAGGTGAAACTTGAAAATTTTGAAACAAGTGTATCGTTTTCATGCTAAAAAATTGTAAATTTTCTTGTTGTACATTTGTATGAAAACACATACAAATAAATTTCTAGTGATATGGGATGTGTCTATGTTGAACTGGATATTTTTGGATTTTTTTTAAAGCCTATGGGAGCACCTAGGTGGTGTAGGAGTAGAATGAGAAGATTTGCATCTAGCCTTTGAAGTGGAGGTTTTGAGAAATGAGAATTCAAAAAGTGTTTCAAATATGAAAACTCTTTCTGGAGAGATAGGTATAGGGTGTTCATCAGTAAAAGGAATGCCTTCAGAAGTTAGGGGATATTTAGGATAAGAGGTGGATGGTGCAGCCTCTATCACATGTGTAGAAGAGATCTCAGTGTTGATCCTTCTATTTCCCTTATTTACAAAGTCTCAAGACTATTTAAACTTAAAAAGTCTTCCTATAGTATTTGTGGATGATCCCTTTGTAGGGTGTGTTTAAAGAATAGGGTTATAAGAAAATGAAATGATAATGCTGCCCTACTCCTATGTACTTCTTGACTCATTTTATTCAACATTTAATGCAATAAGTTTGGGACATTAAATTGATGGTTGTTTTTGATATGATTCAACAACTTGAAATTCATAGTGTTTAATCTAGAATACCTCCCTTTACAATTAAAGTATTGCATAACTAATAGATTGTGCCCATAATGGTTTAAGAGATGTTATAAATATACCTTGTCTATCTAAGATGAGCTCTTCATCATTATCTACAAACTCTCTCCTTCATGATTCTGGATTGGCCTTTTTTAGGAATAATTCTCCTTGGGCTGGTAGACCAATAACTTCAACCAAAATTTCATCACTTAGCCTTACTGCTAATCCTTACACCCTTACCTCTCCATTGCTGAGTGCTTGAAAATTCTACCATAATTACTTCATACAAACCCTGAAACTTGTTGATATATTCCATCTAACCGTGATCCTCAAAATATTACACAATTTAAGGATTACTCAAAATTTGTAAATGCACCGTGGGATTGTGTCTAATTAATTCATCCCTCTTTGTGAATATACATCTTCCACTAGGTTCAATACATGAAAATACAAATTTTCCTTGAAAGAAATTAGCACAAATGAGTTGTGTTGATGTTTTTTCATCTTTTTCAAGTTTAGGACTAAGAGGACAAGAAAAACAATTACACGTAATCAATCGTTAATGGATGTGACAATATGAAACATATGAACCAAAGTCATGTGACAATATTGGATTATGTGGAGGAGGTAAAGTGGACACATCATTTTTTGATAGGAAGTGGTATTTAAGAGTTTCACATGTATGATGAATCAATATAACTCCTAATTAAATATAATTAAAATAATCATACTTTATTAAACTGATAGATGAATGCACATATCTCATTATTTTCTTGCAATGATTTTTGTGCAGGCTTTATTAACAGGGGTCTTGGTTGAATGCAAGTTACTATGAAGTTGTGGACATGTGTTTAACTGGTGTTGGTTGCTCCTTACTGTAAATGGATGATTCCCAGAGAGGGAAATCTAATATTTTGGGGTGCTAATCAATTATTTTCCATCATCCATGGATGCATGCTTCCTCGATCTCTATTATGCATCCATGAGGTTTTCCAAATTCTAAATAAAAAATAGGGGTTTGTTTCATGTGGCTGCAAGTAGAAATTTTAGTCATTGCACTCTCTCCTTGTGATGGAGATATTTCCCTCCTGCAATCATATAACACCAAACCCTATAAAAGCAATAGCCACCTTATTATTCTACTTCTTATTACTTCTTTTCTTATCATATATTTTATGGTAGCATGATCAGTATGAACAAACACTTGATATCAAGTGATGCAGTGTCTAAATTTGTTGATAGAATATACAACTTCCAAGAACTCCATTTTTTTTACTATTTCCTTTAATTCCGCATGTTGTAAGTTCTTGCTAACATAGTCTATTCCATAATTCAAAATTCCATCTTTTTATCCTAGGAAATCTCTAATAGCATGATTTGATGCATCTATGTTGATGTGAAAAGACATATTCCAGTCTGGTCCTCTCAACACATGAGTAGTAGTTAATATCTATTTCAAATTTTGAAAAGCACCTTCACAACATTTAGTACATACAAAATCAACATCCTATCTTCACAATGAAAAAATTGGCACTACATTTTTAATAAAGTCTTGTATAAACCTTCTATAATATCTAGCATGGCCTCAAAATCTTATAACATGTTTTGTTTCCTTGGTGTTGGAGAGTTGACTATAATAGACACCTTTGTTGGATCAATTTGAATTCCTTCTGAGGAAAGGTATTTCCTCAACTATATAACCTCTAACATCATCATGTAGAAATTCTCATTACTCAAGGATAAATTGTGATCCTTCCATATTTTGAAGACTTTATCTATATTTTGCATATATTTTTCAAAAGTGCTTCCATGTATAGTGAGTTCACCCATATAGACTTCCATGCAATCATTTTTCAAATTACAAAAAGATGCTCAAGACTTCCCTTTAGAATGTAGTAGGTGAATTACACAAGACAAATGGAAGAACTAAATAGGTAAATATTATCCATAGACATGTGAAGGTAGTTTTGTCTTGGACTTTTGGTGCAATCTAGATATGATTATAGCCACCATATCCATCAAGAAAAGAGAAGTACTTTTTCGTAACTAGAGTATCAAACACTTGATCAATTAAGGGAAATGTGAAGTGATCTTTATTTATGATTGAATTCATCTCCATGTAATCTACACAGATCCTCCATTTCAAATTCTTCTTTGGCATAATTATAAGAGGTGAAACCCATTGAAAGTATGATATGGGGTACATGAATTTAGCATCTAACAAAATTTGTAGTTCAAGCTTCACAATTTATCTTAGTGTTGGGTTTATCTACCTATGTGTCTACCTAATTGGTTTACATTCTTCCTTGATATAAATACTATGATACAAAGCCTCATATGAATTCTATGTATATCACCATAATCCCAAGAAAATGGTGTGTTGTGTTTTTAAATAAGATCAATAAAAAATTTATCATGTTGCATACTAAGCATCTTGCTTTCATTTAATGGCCTCCCTGGTGTTATTTATATTTTCTTGGAGAGATCCATCATTGAAAAAATGTTTCTATTAATGGAGTTTAGTATACAGTCATGGGGAAGAAGTTGGTGAAAAATAAAATACTTACCTAGAATACTCATGGTGCTCTGTTGTGGCAAGACTTGGCTCAAAGGACATCTAAAACACCTAAATCTGTCATGAACTTCTTAATTTCTTCCATAGTTGTTCTAAAAAATATTAGAGAGAATAACATATTTCTCCTAATATTGAATTTTAAAAGACTTACCCAACATCATGAGCTATTGTATAGAGATTTGATCAGCTTCATGTTCTTCAACCTAAATTGTTTGATCCTCATCATTTAATGTTTGGGTAGGAGGATAGAGCATAAGTTCTTAGGTACCACTTCTATTTGAGATCATCATGTTTCCAAACCTGCACCCTATGAATTCATTAGTAGTGGAAAACCATGGCCTTCCTAGTATAATAGGATAACCTCCTAAATTTTACTTTGGTTGAAGGGAAATGAAATTGGTAGGGTATTCTAAAGAGTCTACCACCACAACAATGTCATCAAGGACTCCTTCAGGCCTCACTGCCGATCTATTTATGAGTTGTAATATTATAGTTGTTGGCCTTAGTCCTTCCAAATTTAGGTGATATATGATATACTTGGTCATGAAGTTGATTACTTCCCCCTAAGTCAATCAGATTATTCTTTATCGTAGTTCCATTGATAGTAACATTTACTAAAGGACTACCTTAATTTATGTACTTGGGTAATACAATGTTCGTAAGGATGATGTCTACTAACTATCTAGTGAATTATATAATGGATGGATATTTCCTTTTTCTTCATAGATTTTTGATGCATAGATAATTAACTATATTATTTTAGATAAACACATCCTTAATGTCTTGAATGAGTGGAATATTAATGAAAATATCCTTCAATCGATTGAAAAAATCAAAATCAGACTCTGAATTAGGGTCATATTTATTCTCTTGCAATCTCTCTAGAAATTGGGGTTCATTGAATTGCATATTTCCCTTGCTAGAAATCTATTCATGTTGTTGCAGATCATCTTGCAAAATTTTCTAGATTTTTTACAGATCAGTTTGCATCAACTCCAGTTCATCTGTAATCTCCATGATGATGGGATTACTTGGTGGGAGAAGTGCTCTTCTTGATTGG
The DNA here is from genome assembly GCA_019776745.2 of Taxus chinensis. NCBI lineage: Eukaryota > Viridiplantae > Streptophyta > Pinopsida > Cupressales > Taxaceae > Taxus > Taxus chinensis. The sequence continues at coordinate 883,730,040 of CM034146.1, read as the reverse complement.
ATATGGATATTGTACGCCGGAAAAGCGACAAGCGAGTGTGAGAATCTACAAGTGACTCTTCCGCGTACCCGACCTCCCGAGGTCGTGCCGAGACAGCCGGTGGGGATGGAATATGTAGACAAACTAGTTAGGCAGTCTAATGTCTTCGACACGCACTAGTGGAATTTGTGAATCTAAGGCAAAGAAGGCCCTTATAACTTAGACTGGTGTGATAGATCGATCAACGAGGATGACTGCTCGAAGGCTCCAATCAATATCGAGCTCTGGCGTGATTCGATCTATGGGTTGCGGAATACGTGGAAAATGACTTGGGATTGTTTCATGTATATCTCCTGATAAGGTCATATAGTGGATGATGAATACAATTGATTCTATGGACGATTTTCTGGCCTAGTCCAGAATTCCCTAGCTTCGTTAGCCGCTATGTCCAGTAGGGATAACTGTTGGATGATGATAGGTGGAATTGGAGTAGACTGAAATACTAGTGTGCGTAGGCCAGTGTCTATATCCAATTTTCTTATGGATTCGTTAGGATGTGGGATTTGTGGATCACAACCGTAGACTCTTGGTTGTTGCGGTCCTATTATGGTCATACGCGAGATCAAGTTCTAATCCCTAGTATCCAGTAATCGTATGCTTTCTCAGCTTCTATGTTTAGAACCAATAGTTGTGTAATCTTCTCAGAATACCTTACAGACGTTCTCGCAACCTGGATTCTTAAGCTAGTATCTATATCTACGAAGGTGTCTCCAACGTCTGGCTATGGAACTAGAGGATCGCACCCTAATGTTTGTTCTCTTTCGAGCCCCTCTACAATCATGTGGATGTTTTCTAGAGTAATCTGTAGTTTGGCTGACTTAACCAAAACACATGTGCTTGGTTGTCTTCTATGTTTAATCCTCTTAACTGTGAACTGATCAGTTGTAAATCTGTGGTTGTTTGGAATACTTGTATCCTAAGATTTTGGTCTATGTCAACTATTGTTGTGACTAGGTTTGGTTGAGGCACGATTGGCTCAAATATATATTCCCTGGGCTCTTGAGGTCCCGTGATTGTCATAAAATGCAAAACTAACTGTAATGAAAGAAATTCTAACTACGTGAAATAAATCTAACATATATAACCTTTATCTTTCTAAGAAATATTCTAACAATTCTAAGAAAAACAAACTATTTTAAGCATATCTAGAAATAATAACTAAACAATAATTTAAAATAGACAAGATAACCAAGTGTGGTTATTTACTTGTGCGATTTGTAGAATTATTCTAAATAAAACAGTTTGTCTAATCTACCGGCAAGATTCTCGATCCTACCTCAGAAGTGAGGAGTGAATCATAGTTTCTCAGAAACTATCAATCCCCATAGCTTCCTTGGAAATGTCGAGAATATAATGAAATGAAATAAAGCGATTAACTACTCTATTTGATATGAATATGACTAGAACTTTGAAATGTAAAACCTGGATTCCGCGGAACAGTGGCGAATCCAAAGGTGTATGTGATCTCGTCCCCTCAGTATGATCTTCTCATTCTTTCATGTTCACTTGGATCTAGAAAAGCGTGTAATGCTAGCACCGATAGGAGTAGATTTTGGGACAAGGACAACTCAGAATGCAGACCGAGAATGCGAGTAGGAGAGGGATAGCGCAAGAGTACAGAGCTTGGCTTATGCGATTCCTAGTGGGATTTTACTATGAGTCATGCAACGTGAAGCGACCAGAACCTTTGACTATCCTATATGAAGAGCAAAACCTGCAACTTTAATGGCTTCCTAAGCTATTCCGTTCCAAAATAAAGACACTGCTTGCACAAGTTGGATATGTGGCTTACCAACAGCTGAATAATACTAACCAGGTATATAATGAATTGAACTAAGAACTCTAAGTCACAGTAAAACAAATCTACAGCAAAGAGGAATTTAGAGGCAAGCTTCTAACCAGATTGGGTGGAACAACAACACTTCTTGCACAAGATGGGTCTGTGGCTTACTAACAGCTGAGTAATTTAATAAAAGATGCAAGTGAATTCAAGCTATGGCTTCTAAACAAGCTAACTAACTAAAACACTAAAATGAGGGAATGAGAGCAAAGATCAAACTTCCAAATCTAGCCAAGCTTTAGACCAAAAAATCCAGACCAAATTCTTCACCAAAATCTTCACCAAAATCAAACCATTTGCATGTACACAAACCATGCATTTATAGGAATTCAAGCATCCAAGAACCAAAACCAAATTGAACTCCTAAACAATAAACAAAGGAAAAACACTGTTCCAGGGGACCAAAAACATTAATGCATGCTCAAGTCGGCAAAGAAAAGCTGGTGAAATGTGATATTTCATGCGAGTCACGTCAAAAGAGCGCTCTGGAAAACGCGCACAGGACCGCCGCTCTGAGCAGGGTGGCGGTTACAGGACCGCCGCCCTGTTTAGGGTGGCGGTTTCGTCAATGAAGGTCAAGAGGCCAAGGAAAGAGGGAAAAAGGGGAAAACAAAGGACATGGGGGCTAAGCGGGGCATGTGGGATGTTAACGCATACTCTGAGGGCTTTTCTAGATCCCGAACACCTTGCGAGGAGACCTATATCATCATTGGGGCATTTATTACACCGTTCCGCAGTATAATACCTTACAATTTTGGGTACGTACATATTGCCCCCTCGGAGAAGCATTTTAGCCATGAAGAGGCATAAAACGGTGGGTCCGAGTATGGTAGTCCCGGAATGGGGAGTTAGAAGTTATACCTTACACGTCCGTGTGTCGAAATGATGCCATCCAAAATTCCCGCTACCTACAAAATGAAAAGAGAACTCAAGTGCAGATAGATACAATAATTTGGAAAACAAACACTAAAATAACAGGGAAAGAGGATGTACCATTTGTGCGGGGATAGGAACTTACCTCCGTCAGCGCTCCGAACCTGCGAAAAAAGTCATTTTAAAAAATAGAACAATATATATATGAAAGTGGGCCCATTTTCCTATTCATTTGCGCGAGTCGATTTGATAGATTTTGAGCTCTGGGACCCACGGTGATGGTTTCTTGCGCGAATAGATTTGAAACGTCCGGAGTGAGATAGCGATCATGCCCCCACGTGTGGAACACCACCCCGCGAGATCACAGGTTGGTTTTCTTTAATTTTCCATTTTTCCCCCTTCAAATTTGAAATGGTAAATTCTTTGCAATGGGGGGGTATTTTTGAAAATGCTAGGTTCAAAAGGTCCACCTAGGGGGGGCGCCTACTGGGTAGGCTTTGTTTTTAGCCAAAATGGTCAATTTTTGCATTTTTTGGGATTTTTAGGTTTAAAAACCCGCGCGGGTTTTCGGACCGCGACCGCCTCCCTTAAGGCGGCGGTTACAAAACCGCCCCTCTGCTCAGGGCGGTGGTTTTGCACAGAAAGCAAAAGGGACTTGCTTTTGAGTTTGTTCTTGTATTTTATCACTTCTGTACATTTTTATGACTCCCTCGGCATTGATTAGATACTAACTTGCTCTGTTTTGTGTGTTTTTGGGTGTATGCAGGCGAGGGAGGAGTTCATTAGATGGAGTCGAGAGAGGGAGTGTGATTGGTTGCCCGGGGTGTTGGATGCCCTTTCTCAGGATGAGGAGGATACATTACAGAGGGCCGGCATATTACGTATATCACGTGTGCCCCATGTTTCACCATCTAGTCACATCCTTTATGACTTATTTTCTTATTGGGATGCAGATCAGAACACTTTCCGACTGCCAGGGGTCCGCGGTGAGTGGACGATTACTTTGGAGGATGTTTACCGTATCCTGGGGGTCCCGATCATTAGGAGGAGGCTCACACTGGAGATAGCTAGGTCCAGAGCACAAATTTCACAGTGCGCAGGCTACATGGGGGATGTAGTTATCTCCACGGGGCTGAAGAAGGGAGTGAGAGTCAGATCCATTCCTTCTTTGCCCATCCCCATATTTCGACAGGCTATCATGGGGATCCTTACCTCGAGACTGATCGGGGACAAGGGAGGGGATACCTTATTATACTGCTAGGCCCCCATCTCTGCACAGATAGAGGGGCATGGTCGGATATACGCTTGGGGCGCAGATATTTTGGGGACCACTTATCACGACTTATACAGGGTGGTATGTTTACAGGGACAGTCGTTGAGCCACCCTACTCTAGTTATGAGTTAGGTGTATGAGCACTTCATTCCCTTATGGTAGAGGTGTGGAGGTGGCAGATCCCGGGGCTGTGAGGGAAGCCATATGGTCAGACATGTCGGTGCTTAGAGCACCTCACCAGCCAGTAGCTTCCCTCACCACAGCAGATATGGAGGCCACACCGTACCAGCTCATGGCCGGCATTTGGGGAGAGAAGGCTCTCACATTGATCTCTTGCTCCACCATAGAGCAGCTTATTGACCATGTGGGATGGGTGGAGGTACATCCTTTCGGCAGGGTTCCTCAGCAGTTCGGCCTCCCATATGTGGGCATGCTTCCTCTAGTGGCACTAGTCTATAGATCAGTTCGGGAGGCTAGAAGGGGGCCTAGAGGCCGTGGTTGGATAGTGGTCACTCCTGGTATTCCTATTGCAGCCAGGGGGATTGTTCGGGCTAGAGGGAGAGCTGGTGCGCCTCGGGCACCTTTACTTCGGATTACTGCAGGTCCTACTCATAGTAGCGATGACCCTATAGATATTGACTCCGATTCTGAGGAGTCCACAGAGGGAGGGTCAGAGGAGCAGACGGATGACAGCGATCCTGAGTGGCATGACACTCAGGATATTATACAGGTAGAGAGGGAGGAACAGAGTGCAGAGAGAGAGACTCTAGTTTCAGAGGAGCCACTTTCTTAGGGCTGTGGTGGAGAGGACGAGTCTGTTGCGGGATGTCATGTTGCCCCTACTATAGGAGCAGCCCCTCAGTCGGCAGTGGCATCTGCAGTGGGCGCTGGCCCTAGCGACCCATCTTGGAGGCCCGGTGACCCGAGTAAGTCATCCTCTCTCCCTTTCAGTGTTAGTTTGATTTAGGACTTGTTTTAACTGCTATCTCTCCTTATATTTGTATCTTGTATATTTTAGCCTCTTTCCTAGTTTCTAATTCGTCTTTCTTCTTTGTTTTGCAGAGACCGTCGACGAGTGGCGGGATCTAATTCATAGGGTATGCACTGATTCTCTGATGATCCCTATGGATAAGACCCGTGCGGAGCTATTTATAGATGTCGGGGATCCTTCAGCAGCTAGTAGGCATACTGATGTCTTCGCTCCTGTTTGGCATGTGGCCAGGATGGTGTCGACCCTCCGTAAAGAGTTGGCAGGCTATAGTATAGCCGAGCGTCTTATGAGGAGCCATTCTCGTGGCGAGACCGTGGCTGCTCCTCGAGACCCTGAGCCCTCCATGCATTCAGAGCGCCGGCATAGCTGGAGTCCTAGGCGAGGGCGCGCACCCTCGGAGGGGTCGTGTAGGGGTTGAGAGGTGACTTGGCCCTTGTATATTTTGTATCATGGATTCTTTTGTATATCACGGGCTCTTTGATCTTTTTGACCATGCCTAACGCATGATGGCATTGTATACAAACATTGATTATTTATATATATGCATTGATTTTGGATCAAAACTTTGTCACTCGTGTTTTCCCTGTCTGTTTCCAGCTTCCTCGTGTATACTACGATGTATGTTTTATATGCTTTCTAGAATGTATGCAATGGAGAACAGATGATGCAAATGCTTGCTTTCTTTTTGTGTTTCATGATGCTGATACATGATATTGTAGATATATTGTGATCTTAAATCTTAGCTTTTGTGAGCAATTTGGATACCTCATGTTTGTTTTGGCAAAGTGATGAAAATAACCAGTATGATGAACAGATTAACTTGCCCCACTCCTAACTCCATGCAACTAGTAGGATGCAAGGGCTCATCACCAAGAGCCAAGAAGGGCGCAAGTGTATGAAATATGGTGAAATGATAGTGATGAAAGACAGACGAAGCTTTGGTGGAACCAAATTGAAAACTACAAGCTTACTCCACCTGAATGACTTCATAGTTTTGGGTGCAACTTGCTTTGTGGTTTATCCAGACTTAGACCTGTAGATGGCCACATAGTAGACAAAATCTAGTTTTTAGGATTTTTAACTCTCCTGGAATTTTGAGCATCTAATTCATTCATTTTTGACTCAAAGTTTGAATAGTTTGCTTATGACCTTTTAATGTTTGCATTGTCTAGAGGACCCCCTACACTTCTCCCCATGCTACTAGTAAGAAGCGTGAGTTTATCACCATGGGGAAGGCATAGGCGAGTAAGGGCATTTCCATCCTTTCCCAACCATACGTCACTAGTAAGAGACGCAAGCTCATCACCGAAGGTTGGTAGGGCAAAGAAATGTGTAAAAATAAAATTTTCTGTTTAATCACTTTTTGACTTGTCTTTTTGAGTAAAATGTCAGTATATGCTTGTTTCCAAAGAGATGTATATATGGGATAGATGTGACACCATGAAGCTTCTAGAACAAACCATAGGCAAGACACCAATCCTAAGAAGAAATCAAAGCGAGAACAAACTTGCAGATCTTGGTATGGTTACCGTTAAGACTTCGTCATGTTTGATTTTATTTGATAAAATATTCTGAAGTGATTGATGATATCGCGAAAATGGAGAGATATGATTAGAAAGTTTTGTGCCAACAACATCATGAGTTTGTAATGAATTACTTTGAGAATAGATTCCTTGATCACAATTTGTGTAAGAACAAGTGGACAAAATGATCTAAATCTATATGAAGATGCAATGTAGATAGTTATATAGGTAGTGCTAGCTGCTTATGCGTAGAAATGCTTGAGGTGCAGGGAATTGACTGTTTCGCCAAATTCCTCACCTTTTAGCGTGCATAAGAGGTATGCACCATTTCCATAGTCCTTTGTGACTTGGTATGGGTCCAACCATTTGGGCCGGAATTTCCTTCCTTCACCGGTCTTCTTGTCGATTCCACTGTCTAGTCTTAGAACTAGATCACCTTCATATATATCGCGTTCATAAACCTTCTTGTTATACTGCCGGCACATTCGGTCAGCATAAGCTCTATGCCGTTGTTCAGCATCTAACCTAGTTTCATCTAAGCTTTCTAATTGGGAAAGACGTACTTCTCTGTAAGCGTCTTCATCCAGAATCCCTTGTAGTGAAATGCGGAGACTGGGTATTTCGAACTCAAGTGGGAGAACTGCTTCTGCCCCAAAGACTAGCGAGAAAGGAGTTGCTCCTGTTGGTGTTCTTATTGAGGTTCGGTGGGCCCACAAGGCCGGATATAACTTCAAATGCCAATCTCGCTTGTTTTCTTTCACCGTTTTAAGGAGAATGGCTTTCAGCGTTTTGTTTGTTGCTTCAGCCTACCCATTGGCTTGGGGATAATACAAGGAAGCCGTATGATGGCTTATTTTAAATTTGTTGCATAGTTCACGAACTTCTTCATTCTTGAAAGAAGTTCCATTATCTGAGATAATGATTTGTGGGATACCGTACCTGCAAATGATTTGATTTAAAATGAACTTAGCGATTACAGAACCAGGTACGGTAGTAAGAGGCATAGCCTCCACCCATTTGGTAAAATATTCAGTGGCCGTAATTATAAAATTGTGGTCGTCTATGGATGAGGGAGAGAATTTCCCTATTAAGTCTAGGCCCCATGTAGAAAAGGGCCATGGAGTAGCGATTGGTTGTAGACCTTGTGTTGGCATGTGGATCTCGTGGGAGAATTCATGGCACTTATGACACCTGCGTGCAAACTCTATCACGTCATGTTCTAGAGTGGGCCAGAAATAGCCCATTCGATGTATTTTTCGAGCAGTGGCATGGCCACTGAAGTGGCCCCCACATATACCGCTGTGGGATTCATGGAGAATCCTCTTGGACACTTCTGTGTCGACACACCTTAAGAGCATTCCATCGAATGCTTTTTGATAGAGCACCTGCTCTATAATGACATATTTGGCTACGATTATGCGTAATCACCTTCTTTGTTGCGGTGTCACTGCATCCGGGTACGTATGGTCCATGATATAATTAATGATATCAGTGTACTAAGGGAACTCAGAAATAGCAGGTTGAGTTTCGATGTAGTATACGCATTCATCTGGAAAATCCAAATCTACTAGATCGCCTCCGTCTAATGGGTTGTCAGCTAACCAATCCGTGATGATTTGTCCTTTAAATGACTTCTGATTTACAAATGTTAATTCAAACTCTCCCATTAAGGTTATAAAACGTCCAGCCTTTTTGGATAAGGAAATTTGTGTGAGAAAAGTCTGTAAATGGTCCGTCTTTACCATGACCTTTTTTTCTTGATTCAGCATGTAATGTCTTAGACGTTTAGTAGCAAAGACTATGGCAAGACATTCTCACTCTGCTTGTGTATAGCGTGTTTCATAGTCGAGCAGTGTTCAGCTAATGAAATAAATCACACGTTCTCTCTTGTTATCATCTTCTTGGGCCAACATACAGGCCAGTGAGACATTGGTAGCTCACGAATATAGGATTAATGGGTGATCCAGCTTAGGTGGCATTAACGTAGGTGGTGACAGCAAGAAACGTTTAACTGTGTTGAAAGCTTCGTTGCAGTCTTCGGTCCAATCAATGCTATAGTCTTTCTTGAGTAAATTGTTGATTGGATGAATAGCGAAGCTTAAGTTTGGGATGAATCTCCGGATTGCACCCAACTTCCTGAGAAATGATCTGATTCCAGATTCACTTGAAGGTGGGACCATTTTGAGGACATTCTAAATTTTTGTTGGATCAATGTTGATCCCTCGTGATGATATGATGTAACCTAGGAGCTTTCCTCCTGTTACACCAAAGACGCATTTCTCTGGGTTTAGCGTGACTCCGTATTCTATTAGGCGTGAAAGAATGATGCGGAGTACTTCGGGATGGTCACAACGCTTTTTGTCCTTAGCCAATAAGTCGTCTACGTAAGATTCGATGATTTTATGAATTAGATCGTGAAATATGTATGTCATGGCCCGCTAGTACGTAGCACCGGCGTTCTTAAGACCGAATGGCATAACAGCGTAGCAATAGGTTCCCCAAGGAGTTATAAACATGGTTTTAGCTTGATCTTGCTCGGATATTCTGATTTGATTGTATCCCGAGAATCCATCCATGAGAGATAAAAGTTCAAAACCAGCTGTTGCATCAACAATAACGTATATGGATGGTAATGGGAAATCGTCTTTAGGACACGCTTTGTTGATGTCTCAGAAATCGATGCAAATGCGTATCTTTCCGTTCTTCTTGAGAACGGGAACGATATTAGATACCCATTGGGAGTAGTCAACTGGCTTGATAAATCCTACCTGAAGGAGTTTTATTACTTCCTCTTTTACCATGAGAGCTACTTTGGGTTTCATGGGCCTTGATTTTTGTTTAATTGGCTTTGCATCCGATCTAATGATGAGGTTGTGTACCGCAATGTGGGGTGTGACTCCCGTCATCTCCTTGTAATTAAATGCAAACGCCTTCTGATGTTCTTTGAGAACCTGAGTATGTATTTCCACTTCTTCTGGTGTCAACAAAGAACCTAGTTTTAATATTCTTGGTTCATCTTCTGTCCCAATGTTGACATCGATTGTTTCTTCGATTAAAGAGGTGTTACCCTCTTCGAACTCAGGTGGTGCTGGAGGTAAATCTAAATCATCCCCATTTTCTATTGCATATATGTTAGGTTCCCTTTGTGACGGAAGATCCGTTACGGGATTTCTGAAGTAGGAGGACGAATGTGGGATCAGGGATAAATCTAGCATGTGATAGGAGAGATGTAATGTTGCATAGGAATTTAAATAATCCAAAGTAGCTGCATCATTTCCAACATGGTCTAGGACGGTAGATTCACTTCCGCTTAAAAGAGGATTTGTCATTGTTTTTATTAATGGCTCGTCACGAATGGATACTGTGAAGTGAGTATCTTCTAGCTCATTGCTTGGAGTAAAACGTGATGCCGAGGTTGCTATTGAATCGGCGAGAAGATTTTTCTCTCGCGGGATCGCTTCAATGGATATGAAGTTAAACGCCTTTCTTAAATCTAATACAGCATTTTTGTAGAGTTGTAAATGTTCGGCTTTAGTTTCATATACTTCAGAAACTTGGTTTGTTACTAATTGCAAGTCTCCCAAGACTCTGATGTTATTAATACCAATTCTTCTGGCTAAGGTGAGGCCAAGGAGGAGGGCTTCATACTCAGCGCCATTGTTTGTGCATTCAAAGTTTAACTTAAATGAGAATGGGAGGACCTTCTCCTCGGGTGAAGTAAGAATTATACCTACCCCCGCTCCATAATGACATTTAGCTCCATCGAAATGGAGAGTCCAATACTTAGTGAGAGTGTAGATGTTGGGGCATCTGCCGCATTTGCACACTCTACTTCTATCATACAGAGATCCTCTGTCGGTAAGGAACCAAAACCTAGGGAAAATCCTATGCCTACTGAATCGAATGGTAAGAACATTGGTGAATCTTGTTCTATCAATTCAACGATTTTCGCAGTAGTCCCTAATGATACTGTTTCTTTAGTTTTACCTTTAGGGGTTGGAGTTGTTTTGGCTATGCTGGTAGTTTCAAGATCCGTTGTAGGTATCAACTTTTCCTCTGGCTTTGGGTCAGAGGGTTTATTAAGTTGGTTTGTTGGCAGCTCAAATTCTGAGTGCACCCCTGGTCTTTTCTTTAAATCAGCTAGGTTGAAATCGAAAGGTTTTGGATCGCCTTTGGCTACAAATACCTTTCCCAGATGCAAGAATCTTACTTCTTGAAATAGCGTGGAAGGGATTGCCTTCATTCGATGTATCCAAGGTTAGCCGAGGATCATATTATAGTTAGTTTCCCGATCTATAATGTAAAACTCAGTCAAGATGGTTTTTGGCCCTAAGGTGACTGGCAGTATTATAGTTCCTATCGAAGTGGCTTTAAGGCTATCATAGCCTCTCAAGGTATTTCGTGTAGTGGAACAGTTTGTTTCTCCATATCCAAGTTTTTGGAGGAAAGAGAAAGGGACTATGTTAACTACAGCCCCATCGTCAACCATTGCCCGTTTTACATAGTTATTATAAACCCACACTTGCAAGTGTAAGGATGGGTCACCTCGGCGTGTGATCTCAGCATTTGTGGGCATTTTACTTATTTCGAAGATGAATTCGACATCCTTGTCCGGCTGCCCCAGAGGATGGATATCAAAATCTATGTGATTTACTTGTGTTTTGGGAGGTGGAGTGATGTTAATTAGATGGCCTAGACCTAATGCTTCTAAAAGAGCAGCTCTGTGAGGGGGAGAGTTCTTTAGTAATTCCAAAAATGAAATGTGTGAGAAGGTCTTTGTTAGGTCACTAATTAAATCATACGCACCGATGGGTTTTTCAACTATTTGCTGACTCTTATTTGCCTCTGGCAGATGACTTGGGCTCGGTTGAGAGAAATACTCTCGTGTTCTTGTTATAGCTTCGATAGGTAGTTCAACGTCTAATTCTACCAAACTAACTATCTTAGGTCTTGGTTGAGCTCCCAACTGTGGCGCAACTGACGGATTTAATGAAGTTGAAGCTTCATGATCATTGTTTCCCGTTACTGCACCTTTGTTTGTTCCGGTTGGATTCAGCCTATTGCCATCATGATTTGGGAGTGGATTGTTAAAGATCCTGAGGGGAGCATTCTAAGGAGAAACTGCCCCTGCGAGAGTATTTGGTGATGATGAGATGGGATCTGCCAAAAACAAGTCTGTGAAGAACTGTCTTTGTTCTTCTGGCAAACGTTGCATAAATTTATCGTAGTCACGACACGTTCTAGTGTGGTGACCATGAATTTTATGGAAACCACAATAAGAATTGGGATTATAATTCCCGTTTTCTTGGTTTGGTGTGTATTGTGGCCTACAATTCCGATCAAACTGTTTCCTATTAGGACCAAAGTTTTGGAATTGTTGTTTTTGGTTTTGACTTTGGTTTTGGTAACCAAATGAGTTTTGGCTTGGCCCTTGTATGGGATTTCACCGTTCTTGTTGTTGTTGTTGTGGATGGTTAAAATCCACTGTATTAACCGTCGGGGTAAAGTTGTTGTTTTGCTGGTTGTTTGTTTGTGACGGAGTATTAACAACATTTACCCTCTTGGGCTGGTCGGTTACCCCATCCATTGTTACCCCACGATTTTTGTTAAGGATTTTGGGTCCTTGATTGACGTTTGTGGTAGTTGTAGTATTTTGAGTGGAGGTGATTAACCTCCCGTTTGCTCCATATGTCTTACAACCACTATCTATTGCTGCCTGGTCTATTCGTAGAGCGCTCTCAAGTACTTCATCATAAGTCCTCAGTGGGGATTTCTGGACTTCTTCCTTCACTTCTCCGCTGAGAGAATGAAGGAATAAATCGCATAGTTCCATCCGATCCATGTTTGGAGCACTTGCTAATGAATAAAGAACTGTACGCCACCTCTGGATGAAATGAGTGATAGATTCATTGTGTTCTTGTTTGATATGCAAGAATTCCCTGATTCTTGTTCTCAGTAGTTTGTTCATGTCGAAGGCTTTGATGAACTTTGACACGAGTTGTTTAAATGAATGTATGGAAGCCTCAGGTATTCTATAATACCAATCAAGAACAATGCCCTCCAGTGTTTTGGGGAATATTTTAGCAACAACCCCATCCCAAGGGAGTAATTCTCGTATGGCTGTAGCGTAAGATTTGATATGTGCATTTGGATCTCCCTCACCCTTGAACTTAGGAAAATCAGGGAGAGGTCTTGGAAGCATGACGCTTCGTATGGTGAAATCTAAGGGTTTCTTTAGATATTCTGAATACATCCCTATCACATAGCTTTCGACCATTGATGGTGTTTACTGAGGGAGTGGTGGGATAGGTTGTTGATACGGTGCAGCGTACGTGTTGGCAGGGGCATAGGGAGGTCCCTGCATTAGAGCAAACATACTAGGAGAGGAGAACACATCTCCTTGTGGTGATTTAGAGTACATGTTTAAATAGGACGAGGTATTGTCGAGGAACGGACTGTTCGACACTAGACCGGGAGGAGTAGTGTTAGAGATGATAGGCCTTGTTGGCGTTTGCTGTGGATATTGAGGAGGCATGCCTAATGTGCCTACTCCCGTAAGGAGATCTACCTGACCAGAGTGGTATGGAGGATTGGAACTTCCTGTTTGTATGAACGGAGAATTTTGACTTGCTTGAGCCAGTTCTAACCCTCTCACTCTTTCTACTAACGTTGAAATGACTTCATTTGGTGAAGCCACGGTACTTTGCCTAAGCGGCGTTTGTTGTATACCTTGGTGTTGTAAAGGTACGTGATATCCTATCATGAACTGATCACTATTTTGCCAAGTTTCTCCCAGAATATTTCCTGTATGCAGTGGCATAGAGGTATTTTCTTGAAAAGAGATTTCGGGTTATATTTGTAAACCTCCTATAGATGGGTACATTCCTTGGGAGTGTTGTTCACTCCTAGGATAATGTGTTGACTGTCCATCATCTAAGACCGGGTATGGATCTGATTGCCTACTAATTTGTGGTCTGAGTAACATTTGAGGAGATGAACCAGATTCTCCTGTAAACGTCATATTGTTGGAACCTGAAGGTTCTGTTTGTTGGGTTCGAGGGGGTTGATCTAACTCCTCAGTTTGAAAAGACGAACTATATCTGATTCTTGGGGTTTGTGTTGACAACTGATTAGTTGAATAGTTTTCACCCCATACTGAGAGTGAGGGTGATGATTCCCTATTCTGTTGGGCGTAGTATGCCTCAAGACCCAGGAGGGGTCTGCCATATGCGTCGAATCCCAACATATTCGGGGGGTATATGAATACCCGCAGAATAATGGGAAGGAGTGAAGGTGGATGAGAGAAGATGAAACTTCTCAAAGAGAAGGTGAAACAATTGTTTGTTTCATGTCGGGTTCACCAATTTTGTACGCCAAAAAAGTGACAGGCAAGCGTGAGAATCTACAAGTGACTCTTCTGCGTACCTGACCTCCCGAGGTCGTGCCGAGACAGCCGGTGGGGATGGAATATGCAGACAAACTAATTAGGTAGTCTAATGTCTTCGACACGCACTAGTGGAATTTGTGAATCTAAGGCAAAGAAGGCCCTTCTAACTTGGACTGGTGTGATAGATGGATCAACGAGGATGACTGCTTGAAGGCTCCAATCAATATCGAGCTCTGGTGTGATTCAATCTATGGGTTACGGAATACATGGAAAATGACCTAGGATTGTTTCGTGTATATCTCTTGATAAGGTCATATAGTGGATGATGAATACAATCGATTCTATGGATGATTTTCTGGCCTAGTCCAGAATTCCCTAGCTTCGTTAGCCGCTATGTCTAGTAGGGACAACTGTTGGATGATGATAGGTGGAATTGGAGTAGACTGAAATACTAGTGTGCGTAGGCCAGTGTCTATATCCAATTTTCTTATGGATTCGTTAGGCTGTGGGATTTGTGGATCACAACCATAGACTCTTGGTTGTTGCGGTCCTGTTATGGTCATACGCGAGATCAAGTTCTAATCCCTAGTATCCAGTAATCGTATGCATTCTCAGCTTCTATGTTTAGAACCAATAGTTGTGCAATCTTCTCAGAATACCTTACAGACGTTCTCGCAACCTGGATTCTTAAGCTGGTATCTATATCTACGAGGGTGTCTCCAACGTCTGGCTGTGGAACTAGAGGATCGCACCCGAATGTTTGTTCTCTTTCGAGCCCCTCTACAGTCATGTGGATGTTTTCTAGAGTAATTTGTAGTTTGGCTGACTTAACCAAAACGCATGTGCTTGGTCGTCTTCTATGTTTAATCCTTTTAACTGTGAACTGATCAGTTGTAAATCTGTGGTTGTTTAGAATACTTGTATCCTGAGATTTTGGTCTATGTCAACTATTGCTGTGACTAGGTTTGGTTGAGGCACGATTGGCTCAAATATATATTCCCTGGGCTCTTGAGGTCCCGTGATTGTCATAAAATGCAAAACTAAATGTAATGAAAGAAATTCTAACTACGTGAAATAAATCTAACATATATAACCTTTATCTTTCTAAGAAATATTCTAACAATTCTAAGAAAAACAAACTATTTTAAGCATATCTAGAAATAATAACTAAATAATAATTTAAAATAGACAAGATAACCGAGTGTGGTTATTTACCTGTGCGATTTGTAGAATTATTCTAAATAAAACAGTTTGTCTAATCTACCGGCAAGATTCTCGATCCTACCTCAGAAGTGACGAGTGAATCATAGTTTCTCAGAAACTATCAATCCCCACAGCTTCCTTGGCAATGTTGAGAATAGAATGAAATGAAATAAAGCGATTAACTACTCTATTTGATATGAATATGACTAGAACTTTGAAATGTAAAACCTGGATTCCGCGGAACAGTGGCGAATCCGATGGTGTATGTGATCTCGTCCCCTCAGTATGATCTTCTCGTTCTTTCGTGTTCACTTGGATCTAGAAAAGCGTGTAATGCTAGCACCGATAGGAGTAGATTTTGGGACAAGGACAGCTCATAATGCAGACCAAGAATGCAAGTAGGAGAGGGATAGCGCAAGAGTACAGAGCTTGGCTTATGCGATTCCTAGTGGGATTTTACTGCGAGTCGTGCAACGTGAAGCGACTAGAACCTTTGACTATCCTATATGAAAAGAAAAACCTATAACTTTAATGGCTTCCTACGCTATTCCGTTCCAAAATAAAGACACTGCTTGCACAAGTTGGATATGTGGCTTACCAACAGCTGAATAATACTAACCAGGTATATAATGAATTGAACTAAGAACTCTAAGTCACAGTAAAACAAATCTACAGCAAAGAGGAATTCAGAGGCAAGCTTCTAACCGGATTGGGTGGAACAACAGCACTGCCTACACAAGATGGGTCTGTGGCTTACCAACAGCTGAGCAATTTAACAAAAGATGCAATTGAATTCAAGCTATGGCTTCTAAACAAGCTAACTAACTAAAACACTAAAATGAGGGAATGAGAGAAAAGATCAAACTTCCAAATCCAGCCAAGCTTCAGACCAAAAACTCCAGACCAAAATCTTCACCAAAATAAGACCATTTACATGTACACAAACCATGCATTTATAGGAATTCAAGCATCCAAGAACCAAAACGAAATTGAACTCCTAAACAATAAACAAAGGAAAAACACTGTTCTAGGGGACCAAAAACATTAATGCATGCTCAAGTCGGCAAAGAAAAGCTGGTGAAACGTGATATTTCACGCGAGTCGCGTCAAAAGAGTGTTCTGGAAAATGCGCACAGGACCGCCACTCTGAGCAGGGCGGCGGTTATAGGACCGCCGCCCTGTTCAGGGCGGCGGTCACAAGACCACCGCCCTGCAGGGCGGCGGTTTCGTCACTGAAGGTCAAGAGGCCAAGGAAAGAGGGAAAAAGGGGTAAACAAAGGGCATGGGGGCTAAGTAGGGAATGTGGGATGTTAACGCATACTCCGAGGGATTTTCTGGATCCCAAACACCTTGCGAGGAGACCTGTATCATCATTGGGGAATTTATTACACCGTTCCATAGTACAGTACCTTACAATTTTGGGTACGTATAGATATCATTGACATCAAATGAATAATCACAGTTTGGGTTGATTCAATGGTGTAGGATAGTTGAAAAGCTTTATTGTTGGGGTTAGATGATGATTGAGATGGCAGTTGAGTGGTTTTTTGTTGAGATCCAAGTTGGGGGTTTTGCATCAAATATTGTTGCTATTGGTAAAGAGGTTTTTGGTAGGGTTGTGGGTAGTTAGGAGGTTGATTGATTTATTACTGACCTCCTCTCCAAGGATTTATCCATGAATATGGGGGGTTTCTTTCATTTTTTTCCTGAGAAATGAGGGTTTCCATGGTTGTTGGTATTGGTTAGGGTATGGAGCCCATCCTTCCTAGGTATTAGCCCAAGGTGGGGGAATGCATATATGAACTACTAGCCCAATTTTAAAAATATTTCATGGGATCTTGTGAAATACCTCCATTTATTGGTAGCCATGGCTTCCTTTGAGAAAATAGAATGATTTCCCCATCCTCCATTTCTATCATCTTTAATTCTGGTGTAGTATCCTTCCCTTTAGTAATGTTGGTCAGTCCCCTGTATGAGCAGTAAAATTTATTTCCTTTACAAGAATGGCATAAACTTTGTAATTACTACTTGTGCGTTCTCTCTCTTCTTCTTTGCATGAAGAGCATCAATCTAGCTGGCCATATCATTAACTATATCTTGTTTCATGTTCTTAAACATGTATATAATATTTGATTTAGATATGTTCCCAATTCCTTTTGTATTTTATCCACCCTTTGATCTAACACTTCTTATTATTTTCATATTTACTCTAGAATAATTCATGCAAGCTTCACAAATCTCATCAAAAGAGGATTTTGAGATATATACAATGCCTATCATGTACAAAGCATCCATATCCTCCTCACTAAGTCCTTTTAAGAAAATTAACTTGAGAGATTTAGGAGAGGTAACATTGTGTGTCTTAACTTCTGAATGTAAAAAAAGAATCTCTCTAGGTAATATTTTGGTGGCTCATCATCCTTTTGTTCCATCTTGAAGAGTTCATCTCCTCCTTTGCTGCTAGGCCTATAGTAGTCTTAGTACTTAGTCAGAAAGTTTTCCTTCATATTCTACTAGGTAGTAACAACATATATTCCTAGACCCATAAACCATCCCAATGTTGCATCCCTGAGTGTGGCGAGAAAGAAACTCATATTGTGTGCATCATTTGTGTAGTCATAAATCCTGCATAGACATCAAAATCAAACAAAAAGGTGTCTCAGTCTTCAGTCATATATACATGAAAATTAGGAAGAACTGATGGAGAGATGTTCTGCACAACAATATGTTCATTATTATTGGAGATAGGAAAAAAAAAACGTGCTTGGTTCCCCTTATTCCACGTTTAAATTCACCTCATTTGCCATGTTTGTATGTTCAAGAAAAACTTCAAAAATTTCACTTGGGAAGGGGTGTTCTATGAGCAAACCTAGTATAGAAGAGGATGTTTTCTTCTTCAGAATCAAAAGTAATTTTTTGTTATTTTAGGATTGGGTAGGAATATACCATGGGCATCTATTTGAAGGTGTATATATCAAATGGATCAAATAAATACACATTAATTAGTGGGGTGTAGTCATTTCTTCATATACATTCTTTCTAACCCAAATGTGTTGTCCTATCACCTAGTTTGCGCAGGGCATGCACCAAAGGCACTGATCCCTTCCTTTATGTGAGCTTCACTGGAATGATCTTCCATTGATGGAGAATGAGTTGAAAGAATGGAAATATAGAAATTCACTCAAAAATAGAAGATACAAATACCATATATGTGCACAAATGCATCATAAATGGAAATGAACATTGTAAATACGCATAATGAAACTAGATCTGGCTCAAAATAATATGAAGAACATAAGGGTTTACACTTTTTGAGCATGAATAGCCAAAAACACACACCATATATTAATTTATAAAAATTTATAATGGCTCCATTACATCATAAGGGTCATACAGACCAAATACATCAAGGGATATTATCTTAAACCCTTCAAAAATACTTTGCAGAGAGAGAGAGAGATTTCTTATATATTCTACCCATTACAATCCTTGTTTATACCCAAATCCATGCCTAAAAATGCTTCAAAACCCTTCCTGCGAGCATTTCTATAGCCCCTTGTCACTACCTAAAACCATCCTTAACCCTTCATTTCCCCAACACTTTGTTCTCACTCTCTTCTAACCTATTTTGGACCCAAGCACTCCTTTAAATAGGATATAGATGCACTGGATTGGTTTCCTTTATGAACAAATTGCATGCCAAGTGGAAGTGTAGTCATCCATTTTTGAATGCCTATGCTAGCTTAAAAATGCCTCCACTACATGTACTGATCATCCTGGGTATATTATTTACGTGGAATATTATTTTCTTGACCTCCGAGGGGTCTAGGATGACACCTTATCCATTCAACACACCTACTTGGGATTTTCACATGTTTATCATGTGATAACTCCATCAAAATATGGAGAATTTCCTAAACCTTCTTGCCCCGACATGTGCCAACCTCTTCTATCACGCACCTTTTTCTTGAGTGCCTTCCTTCTTCACTACCTCCCACGTGCTCTGAATTATTCCTTGGGACTTGTTAAATTTTAGGGACAACCATTACCCCACACTATGTGTGTTTTCTGTCCTTGGAAACACTCTACAATTCCACCAAAAAATGAAGAATTGGGAAAATGGAAGAGTTTGTGATTGAATAAAGAATGAAAGAATGGAAGAATCATGTTACTATTGTATCCATGTTATGAGGTGACTTTGGAATAAATCTCTTTCAGTTTAATTTTAATCGAAACCTAAAGGTTTGGATCACCTCTTATTTATTCTCTACCTTAGCCAAGATCCTTGTCCCACTTTGCCTTATTGACCTTATTTTTCTCTTGAAATTCTTTCAAATCCATAGGAAAATAATATGTTTTCTACTCTGTCCCTGTCACCATAGTTGTCAGATAAAATTTATTCCATTTGTTCCATGGTATTTACTAAGGAAAGGAGCTGGGATTATTGAGTTAGTATTGCCTCAGTATTCAACTTTTCTTCCTTATTATAACACACTCTTACTTCTCCAGCTGATTCTAATGCAAGTGGCTTCCTTTCCATGGTGAGTATGCACACTAAGTCTTCCAATACATGAATGGTTGACTCATATTTTTTCTCAGGTGGGCCCATGTATGGGGTGCTTTAAGATAATGGCATCTAAAATGGCCTATATCTTCTTGTGGACTTCATGCACTTTTTCCTTTTCATCCCTCAGTTCATGCCTTAACTACGTATTGATCAATTCCTTCTGATTTATCTCCATGTCCCTCTCAATTATCTCATTATTTTTCTCAAGCTCTTCCTTCAAGAACCTTATTATATTATTTATGCTGAAGAGTCTTGCTTCCACCTCTCACTGATACTTTGTTGAGCACTTTGCAAAATTTTCTCATCTGACAGCTACTGGGAATTTACAAGAGGTTTTATTCCATTGGTCATATGGTGTCTCCATCAATGCATCGTGATTTACCTCAAACTCAAGATCATCAACATGGGACTTGAAATCCTAGGATAGCATTTTCCTCATGCGTGGGTGTGCACCCTCTTCATCAAAAGAATACCAAATGAGGAGTTAGTCTGTGGGAACTGGTACTTTAGAAGCATGCACGCATAGTACCTTGCTTGGATCATTAATATAATTCATAGTGTGTTCCATATGCCATTACTGTTACCCTTCCCACCTGTGTGCGCTATCATTGGGAAACTTACTGCTAATTTTGGGTCTCTACCCATGCTCCCATAATCCTTTCATACACTTTTTCTCTCCTCAATTTTCCTTCAGCACTTTATTCGGTGCTTCACTCTACTTCATGTGCTCCACCAACTATTAGATAAATCCTGCCACCTCTCTCTCTAAAGTGTTATCTATTTTCTCCTCAGATTGGGGTCAAGGTCTTCTAGATCACGCATGTTTACCTCCTCACTTCCTCACTTTGGTATGGGCACCCCTCCTCATAATCCTTCTCCTCTGCATCTCACTTCTTCACCAGACTTGTGTACATTGTACACAGGTGGATCCTATGAGCTTCCATCGTGCTCTTCGTTATCTCCTTCATTTTCATCTCCTCAGAATCATCATCCTTGATGCTCTCTGTCTTTTCCAAGTTTAAGCCTTACAACCATCCTTTTTCATTTTCTTCACTGGTGACTCCAGCACAGGGGACTCCTCCTTCTCAGGTGACTCTTCTCTCTTAGGAGACTCTTTTTTCTCTGGCGACTCTTTTCTAATGCTCGGAGACATCTTCCATCGAATGTAGGTACTTGTACCTACGCAATTGACTCCTGTGCCCCAACAATTTGACACTGTATGCACAGCTTTGTGCTTTATCTGTAGGAGTCTCTTTCTCATTCTCTCATCTTAATTACTTCCTTCCTCCTGGTGGGGTCCTCGGGGATTGATACATCATCTTCAATGTAAGCACTCTTCTCAATCTTGGGCCTTAGCCGCACATACACCCTTGCTGCCTATCCTACCTGTAATAGGCAACTGTCACCAATTTCACCATGTGTACATCATGAGATACATACATTTATACATAGCTGCACTTTTTGGCATACACCAAGGTCCAACAGCATCTCACGGTGATCTTGATCTACAACACTTAGATCAAATCTCAGCTTTTTCGCCTCTTTAAACTTGTTTATCTATGCATTGAAAATAATGTGTTGTGAAGGAGAAGGGTAGCTTACACCAAGTACTCTTAGTGTCATCTATTAAGATAAACCTACTGATACAAAAATGTTGGTATATGGTGAATTCAAATTCTCTATCCACTAGTGTAGGAAGCTATTCTGGTATCATCCATTCATCTCTGAATGCGTCATGCATCTGTTTATACCATTTCTTCAAGCACTGCTTGTGAGAAGAAATCATGGTATCACAAGTATAAGCTTCAAACTTCTTCACGGGAGAGGGGTTCTCATCCAGGTATTCTATAACAAACTCTCGATACCAAAGTATTCATTTAGCTTCTCCATCATGTACTTTCTTTCTACCCCAAAGCGCATTGGCCTATCACCTAGTGTGAGTTGGGAACTCACCTGAGGTGTGCATGGGTGTTGATTCCCTCCTTTATGTGAGCTTTATGAGAATTATACACCATTGATGGAGAATAAGTTGTAAGACTGGAAACATATACATTCACTCAAAAAAAAATATACAGATAATAGATCCATGCACAAATGCATCATAAATGGGAATGAACATTGTAAATAAGCATAATTAAACTAGATATTACTCAAAATAATATGAAGAACACAAGGATTTATAGTTAATAACATGAATAACTAGAATCACACACATATATTGATTTATAAACATCTACAGTGGCCTCATTACATCATAAGGGTCATTTAGACCGAATACATCAAGGAATATTATCTTAAACCCTATAAAAATACTCTGTAGAGATAGATTCCTTAGCTATTCTACCCATTACAACCCTTGTTCATACCCAAACCCAGTCATATATGCTCAATAACATCCTTACAATTATCTTTGTAACACCTTGTTACCACTTGAAACCCTCTTTAACCCTCCATTTCTATGGCACTATGTTATTACTCTCATATCCTCTTCTCCTCTTCTCCTCTTCTCTTCCTCTATTTTGGACCAAAGCACTCCTTTAAATAGAATCTGGATGCACGACCTTGGTTTCCCTCTTGAACAGATCACATGTCAAGTAGGAGTTTGGTCCTCCATGGTCAAATGCCTATGCCAGCTTACAAATGCCTCCACTACATGTAATTATCATCTTGGGAATATTCCTTACATGGAATATTCTTTTCTTGACCTCCAAGGCTCCATGTTAGCACATTATCCATTCAACACACCTACTCAGTCCTTTCACATGTTTCTCTTGTGACAACTCCTGTAAAATATGGCTAAGTCCCTAACCTTTCCTGCTCCCACATGCACCAACCTCTTCTCTTGTGTGTCTTTCCCTTGTGCACTTTTTCCTAAGTTTCTTCCTTCTTTACTACCTCTCACACGCATGCTGACATCTTCCTTAGGACTTAGTCAATTTAGGTCCCAACATTACCCCACACTACACATGTTTTCCATCCTCGGAAACACTTTACCCTTCCACCAAAGAATAAATAATAGGGAAAATGAATGAATTTGTGATTGAATAAAGAATGGAAGAATGGAAGAATCTTGTCTACCAGCAACAATAGAAGTGGGAAATCCTTCTTCACAGGGGCTTCAATATTAACCCAAGTGTCCACCTCATTCTACGCTTTTTGAAGTAAGTCACCCACCATTGTGCTCACCTCATCAAAACTTATCTCATCATCCTTATCCTTCAGTGTATCTTTAATGCTTTCCATATGCTTGTTAAGGTCTCCCAGTGCATCCATCCTACAAATGACCTGGGATTATGGACTCTTTCAATTTATTTTTAATTTAAACCTCTTAAGGTTTCAATTGCTTCTGATTTCTTCTCTACCTCAGCCAAGATCATGTTCCCACCCTGCCCTATTGCCCTTATTTTTCTCTTGAAATTCTTTCACATCCGCTTCATTGCGGGAAAATAATATGCTTTCTACTCTATCCATGTCACCATAGTTTTCATAGACAACTTCTTCCATTTGTTTCGTGGTCTTTACTAAGGAAAGCAGCTGGGATTACTGAGTTAGTGTTATCCAAAATTCCCCCCCCCCCAAGGTAATTTTGATAACATGCATCAGATTATTCAATCCTGAAAAAGTATATTGAT
The DNA here is from genome assembly GCA_019776745.2 of Taxus chinensis. NCBI lineage: Eukaryota > Viridiplantae > Streptophyta > Pinopsida > Cupressales > Taxaceae > Taxus > Taxus chinensis. The sequence continues at coordinate 883,706,712 of CM034146.1, read as the reverse complement.
TCAAGGTAAAAAATCGTGTTTCTAGGGTCCCCTCGGGTTCTTTCTAACTCTCCTATCCAAGAAGAAAACCCAGCAAAGTTTTAAAAATGTGAAAAATTTGCAAAAGCCAAGCTTGGTGCCGAAATATAGAGAAAATCGGCTAAGTCCTAGTCCAGGCGGTCCTTGGGACAGTTGGGACGTCGGAGCACGAATCCGGCTGAAAATCCACCAGGCGGTCTGTGCAGCATTTGGGGTACAGTACGGACATCGTCAGGACGTGCACGGGGCGCGAAAAGCCGAACAGGCCGAAAAAATGAAGAAAATTGCCTAAGTCTTGTTTCACGCGGTCTGGGACATCCGGGCCAAAAGTACGCGCGGGACGCAGATCGGCCGGTTTGGCGCAAGTCGAAGTCCATTTCGGGCGGTTCGGAGATATTTGTCCCAGGCAGTCTGGGACAGTTGGGACCAAAAGTACGCGGAGGACGCGAACCGGCTGATTCGAGCTGAAGCAGGAGACTTTCGTCCGGGATAGTTTGGGACAATCCGAGCCAAAGGTACGTGGAGGACGTGAAAATCTGAAAGAGCCGAGAACGAATGGAATCTCGCCACGTGTCTTCACATCAAACAGGAACAAGGAAGCCCGAATTTGGGCGGTTCAGAGATATTTGTCCCCAAAGTAGTTTGGGACATCCGGGCCAAAGGTATGCGAGAGATGCAACGTGGGACGTGAAAAGGTGAAATGGCCGAAAAGAGACAAGGAGGCCCGCATGACGAATCAAAACGTGCCACGTGTCAGAAGGTTGAAAAGTTGCTAAGTGTTTGGCGCAAGGTAAAAATGCGCCCCTCAGGCCCGAACCAATAAAATAGTGCCACGTATCCAAGTCAAGGTAAGGGCCTGGGGGGAAAGGCAATTTTCAGAGGATGAACCCGTGGATGAATCAGAGCCTGACACGTGTCATCCAAGTGGCAGAGCGCGGAAAAAATTCAAATATTTTCCCGCCGATCCGTTTTGGCCTGTTTTTGCCCTAAATCTTCAGATCGCCATAAATTTCGATCCAGAGCTCAGATTTTCACGTTCTTTATATCAATGGAAAGCTGGTGAAATTCTCTACATGATTTTGGGGTCAATATTGAATTTTGGTTCAGTTTGGAGAGAGAAAATCAAAAAAAAACCTTTGGCACGTGATAATGGCCAGAAATGACGTTTCAACAACCAGCTTAAATGCAAAATACAGTTCGCCGCTTTTGCTAGGGTTCTCACCTACCGCCATAATGAGATGAGTTAAATGCAACCTAGAAGTGGTTGGGGTAGATAGATTTCCTCTCTCTTCCCTCTCTCTCATTCTTCCCTATAAATTGTAAGGAGGGGCTTCTTTCTAAAGGTAGAACATTCTTGTTTTGCCCCTCCCTTCTTCTCTTTGGCAGGCGAATTTGTGGAGTTTAAACCTCCTCATTCAAAACTGTAATGCAATCTTTGCCTCTTAGCATTTTGCTAGTGTATTGTATCAATCTTTGGAGCAACATTAATGGCATGTTTCGTGGATGATCTCTCAACCCTCTCTTATGTTCATTTGCATCCTCCTTGCCTCTTTCATTGCAAATTTTGTTATCTGTGCATGATCTTGCATCACATTTGAATGGTTTGTGTTTATTGGCAAGATAGATGTTCTTCATTCCTCGGTGCATCACCTCTGTTAGCTTAGGTTTATTTTTATGCATCTTCTCATACCCTGTCTCCTTGGCAAGATTAGATTAGGTTTTGAGTAAACCCTCTGCATTTTAGCTCGTGTGCATCTGAACAGAGGAATAGGAACCAGCCTTCTCTGGAGATTCCTTTCTCATTTTTGCAAGTCCCACACTTGGAGAAAGGATTCCATGTTGTGCAATCACACTGGATGCTAGTATGATCAAACTAGAAATCTGATCAGACATCAGGGGTGCTGTGATTTTGCATCAACAGTTTTGGCATGCCCGGTGGGACCTTAGAGGTCTTTACCTTTCATTACAATAAGATCGATGTGCACTTGTTCCACGTTCTAGCTTTGAAGGGGCTTTAAAATTGCACATCTGGCGACTCCAAAAGAGGCATAATCCATTGGTTTCAGCAGTCCAAGCCTGGCAAATTTATGAGAAGAATACAGACCAGGTCAAGAACTAGGGAGGAAGGATTGTTTGTTTATCTGCACCTATCTCCAGGTAGAGAAAGAAGGGGAAGAAGAGCTCAAAGATCACCATCTCCACCTAACAGAACTCTCTCTACACCTCCACCTGGTAGACCTTTCATCCAATCAACAAGGGTTCTCAGGCCAATCAAAATGGCGCAACCACCGAATCCCTTTTTCAATTTCACTGGCAGTAGCCCACTTGCCCTCAATGCACAGAATCCAGTTCCAATCGCAGCGTTGAAGAACATTCCATTTTTTACTGGAGAAAATCATACCACTCCTGGTGATCATGTCAAAGACATTGCTAACGTTTGTGCAATCCATGAGATAAATGAAATGGATGTGGCTGTCAAATTGCTGGCATCTTCGTTCAAAGGGAAGGCATTGCAATGGTTTAGGAGCCTTGGAGCTGGTTCTATCACGAATTGGAATCAGTTATGCATAGTTCTCCATGAGCAGTTTGGGGAAAAGGGAGACAATTTGTCTCTACTAGAACAATTGAAAACTATCAAGAGAGCTCCCAACGAGTAGCTGACTGACTTCAACTTCAAATTTCAAAGGTCTTGGGAGAGGATTCCAGTGGCAGTAAGGCCAGCAGCAGAAGGTGCTTTTCTATACTATCTTAAGGCTTTGAATTCTGATATTTCTATGTTAATTCAATCTATGGGAGGCACAACCTTACCTGCTGCTTATAGCATTGCCATTAGAGCTGAAAATTGTCTTGTTCAAGCTAGTAAACTAGCTCCTAGGCCTCCCATGCCCCTGTATCCAAACTTAGAAAATCCAAGCACTAGTCAAACACCCACTTTGGCTCCTATTCCCATTCCTAGAAATCAAAGTTCAAATGAGACTTCTACTTCATCCTCTAGTGCTTCAAATGAACTCCAAGAGGTCATGAAACAATTGCAAAATTTGGGAAATGAGCTGGTTACTATCAAAAGACAGCAAGCTCAAAGTGCTAGACCGTATCAGCCTCAAGCGCAATACCAGGCTAGGCCCCCATACCAACAAAATAGGCCACCAGCTCAGGCTGCAAATCAAAATCAAAGCCAAGTAAGGCCTCCTGCCAATAGACCATTCCAGCCCTATACCCCCAATGTTGCATCTTCTTCTAAAGCATTAGTGCCAGTCCAAAACAACATGGCTCAAGAGTATGATTGGTGTTTCCCATGCAATGAACCTCACAACCAATCTACGTGCTTTAATGGTGCTTTGAACCAAGCCTTGATGGTGACAACTACTGGCGTAGAGAGTGAAGTGAGTCAAGAAACAAATCAGCAACAAGGGACATCTCAGCAAAACATAGCTCCAAATGATACCACACTTGTGAATTGGCAAGCTGAGGATTTTTGTGGCATGAATCAAACAACTCCTCAGAGTGTAGCAGCTAACACAAGATCAAAGAAGAGGAATATAGGTGAAGGGCAGTCATTGGCTCCAAGTGATCTACAACCTTCCATCACTCCACAAGGTGTTGGTAAGCAAAATACAGTCCCAAACACGCAAGGATAGCCCAAACCACCTTCCAAACCAACTCAAATGCCAGTTGTTGCTGCCCATGCACAAGAAAGGAACGCACAGACTAAAGGACAACAAAGAGATATTTCATCCCCATTTAGCATCATTGATCAAATGAAGAAGACAAATGTGAATATATCAATGTGGGAATCTTTATCCATCCCAGGACAAAGAGATCTTCTACAAGCTGCCATGAAGAATTGGTCAACTTCGAACCAGCAGGCCCATATGCAAGAGAAGGTCCTCACAAATGCTGCTCAGCCTGAAGGGAATCATGGAGGACAACAAGGTAAAGTTTTGAAACCTCCTCCATTCTATGTTTCATTAATCATCGGGGATAAATTAGTACACAATTGCATGATTGATTCTAGGGCAAGTAGTTCTGTCATGCCCAAGCAAATAGCTGATCAGTTGGGTCTCCAATATGAAGTCATATCAAAGGGGGTAGTGCAATTGGATGGGACAGCAGTAGAAACCGTGGGAGTAATTAAAGGTTTGAATCTTACCTTGCATACGTGCCCCAACGTTACCGTTTTACAAGATGTGTCGGTGATAGATTTGCCACCACTCTTTGCCCTATGCTTGTCAAGGGATTTCACAGCCAAAATTGGAGGCTACTTGTCTGCTGATTGGTCACACATGTTGTTCAGAACAAGATATGGTACTAAGGTCACAATCAGATCCGAACCAATTGCAAACTTTCATATTGAGCCTCATACTCCAAGCCAAATCAATGCCAACTGTTCAGCGTTTGATCAAGAAGATTATCCAGGCACAGATGAAGCTGACACCAAAGTTGGAAGCATCCCAGATTTGACTCTTGACAAATGGGCAAGCAAGGTACATGCTTTTGATCCCTACCAAGAAGTAGAAGAATCTGAGCTAGGAGTCTATTGCATACATGAAGAAAACCAGCCTATTCCTAGCATCACCAAACCAAACCATAAGGATGACAATGAGGTATGGAAATTATTTTTCGATGGATCAAGGAGTAAGCAAGGTGCAGGAGGAGGAGCTATGCTTGTTTCACCTCAAGGCATCAAATATTATTCAGCTTTCCGTTTCCAGTTTTCCTGTTCAAACAACACAGCTGAATATGAGGCCTTGATTCACGGACTTCATTGGGCCAGGAAAAAGGGCATAAAGAGCTTACAGGTGTTTGGAGATAGCGAGCTAATCGTCAATCAAGTCAAGGGACAACATGCTACAAAGAATGACCTGCTGAAGAACTACAAGAACAGGGTATGGGACCTCGTTGAGGATTTTGAAGCTTTCAATATCATGTCCATACCCAGGAAGGAAAATGAAGCAGCGGATAGGCTCACAGCAGTTGGAGCAACGTTTGATGTGGTTGACAACATCAAAAGGGAAAAAACGCAACCACATATCCATGTGATTGTGAGGCCAGCAGTTCCAGATAATAACATAAGCTGGCAGGTGTTTGAGAACGATCAACAGATCGTCAATTTCTTACAAGAAGAGGCCGAATTCTCAGCTAGGAATCAGGATAGATTAGAGCAGCAGTATGGGGATCAAGTAGTGCAGTTGCAGAAAAACAAGCTTCCCAAGGGTTTAGTAACATTGGAGTCTATCTTCAACCCTAACGACCAGTTCCGTAAGGAAAAGGCTAACATACAGGTCAAGAGAGAAGATTCAGAGCCAATTCTAGTTGGGGAAGGCAAAACACTTCAAATTGGTAAAGTGGCCACTGAGCAGGAGAAATCAGATTTCATACAACTTTTCCAGGAATTTCCAGATGTCTTCGCTTGGAGCTATGAAGACTTGAAAGGTTTCAATCCGAAGTTGGCACAACATACCATAGAATTGGATCCAGATGCTAAGCCCATCAGGCAGAAGCAGAGACCAGTCAACCCTCACATTGAGCCTCTAATGAAGAAAGAGCTAAATAAGCTAATAGAGGCAAGCATTATATTTCCGATCAAGCACTCAAGCTGGGTTGCAAACTTGGTTCCGGTCAGAAAGAAGAGCGGAGAAATCAGATTGTGTGTGGACTTCCGAGACCTCAATAGGGCGTCTCTTAAAAGACCATTACCCACTTCCTTCAATGGAACAAATATTGCAAGTAGTATCCGGTTCGGAGAGATTCTCTCTCCTAGATGGCTACTCAGGGTATAATCAGGTAATGGTGAAGGAAGATGACCAGTTCAAGATGGCTTTCACCACCAAATGGGGCACATATGCCTACAAGAAGATGCCATTTGGCCTATCAAATGCTGGAGCCACTTTCCAAAGGGCAATGGATATGGCATTCAAGGGGTTGATCAATAAAATAGTTCTGATATATCTTGATGACATCACTGTATTCTCCAAAAATGCAGTGGATCACCTCTTTCATCTGAGGTAGGTATTTCAGAGGTGTAGAAGATTTGGGGTATCATTGAATCCCAAAAAATGCATATTCCTGGCTCATGAGGGAAAACTTCTAGGCCATATTGTTTCAAAGGAGGGATTGACGATTGACCCAGAAAGAGTTGAAGCAATTCGAGCGTTGCCATTGCCAAGTCACAAGAAGGCTCTTCAAAGCTTCTTGGGAAGGATCAATTTTGTCTGCAGGTTTGTTCCAAACTTTGCAGCTCTCGTAAAGCCAATAACGCTGATGTTAAAAAAGAGCATGGCATTTAAGTGGACATCTGAAGGCAAGGCAAGTTTTGAGGCAATAAAAGAGGCTATATCTCAAGCTCCCACTCTCGTCAATCCAGACTTCTCCAAGGGTTTCATGCTATACGCCTTTGGTGGTGGAGACACAATTTCTGCAATCCTGGCACAACAAAACAAAGAAGGATTAGAACAACCAGTTGCTTTCTTCAGTCAAGGCTTGGAGGAATACGAAACTAGGTACTCTTTCATTGAAAAGCATGTACTTGCAGTGATCAGGAGTTTAAAGAAATTCAAGCACCTAGTCTCAAACAACAAGATCCAATTATTGGTCTCTCATGCGGGAGTCAAGGACTTCCTTCTAAACAAGGATCTGAATGAGAAACGTGCAGGATGGATAACCCGTGTCATGGAATATGACATTGAGATTAAGGTCACCAAACTAGTACGTGGGAAGGGACTATGCGAACAACTAGCCTTGAGTCAGCAAGTTGAAGCAGGTAATGGAAAAGAGGCTGTCTTGGTACTACAGGATGGTCAAGAACAGGAAAATGATGATGTGCCCACTCCCTGTTGGACTCAGAATATGATACACTTCCTACAGACAGGCCTATGCCCTCCAGAAATGAGCAAAGCAAAGAGGAGATACTTTAGATTACAAGCCATTCCATATGTGCTTGTTGATGGTGTTTTGTTTAAGAAAGACATCAATAGAGTTCTATTGAGGTGCATTGGGACAGGTCAAATTGAGAGGGTGTTACGAGATTTTCACGATGGAGATTCCGGAGGACATTTCGCCCCACGAGTAACAGCTCTCAAGATAATGAAGGCAGGGTATTATTGGCCCACAGTGTTCAGTGACTGTTATACATGGATAAGAAAGTGCAAGAAATGTGCACTCTTCACGAGAAAAGAAAGACTAGCAGCGCTTCCATTGCACCCAATTTTGGTTGACCAACCATTTATGCAATGGGGATTGGACTTCGTCGGGGTCATCAACCCAAACTCAAGCCAAGGCCACAAGTGGATTCTCACGGCGACGGACTATTTCACCAAGTGGACCGAAGCAGTAGCGCTCAAAGAGGCAAGTGAGTCTAACATACTAGACTTTTATGAAGAAATAGTGACCAGGTTCGGTGTGCCGGCCACTATCATATCAGATAATGCATTAGCATTCATAGGTTCCAAGATTACAGAATGGGCTGTCAAGAATGGAATCTATTTGAGCACCTCTTCAAATTATTACCCACAGGGTAATGGATAGGCAGAGTCCACGAACAAGAATTTGCTAAGGATCATCAGAAGAACTCTGGATGAAAACCAAAGGACATGGCATACCAAGATAAAATCAGCATTATGGGCTGACAGGATAACACCAAAGAGGTATACAGGTAGTTCTCCCTACAAATTGGTCTATGGGAAAGAGGCAGTATTGCCTATATCATTAGAATTTCCAGCATTGGAGCTCATGAAGCAGTTGGAGTTGTCTGAGTTCAAACCAATGGAGGCCAGGTATGCAGAGTTGATGGAATTGGAAGAAATAAGAGAACATGCAGTTCTGATGATTGAAAAGGATCAGACCTTAGTAAAAAGATGGTTTGACAAGAAGGCAAGAGCAAGGACCTTCCAGGAGGGGGACCTAGTTCTGAAATGGGATGTAGATCGGGCGAAACCTGGAAGGCATTCCAAGTTTGATGCCATTTGGAGTGGCCCCTACATGGTCATGAGATGTAAAAGTGGTAATGCCTTCCAATTGTCTGCATTGGATGGAGAAGAACTCCCGATTCCAGTTAACGGAATCTATCTTAAACATTGCTACTAAAAAGGAAAAGGTTTACCCTTGTAAATATTAGCCTAGATTTCAATTCCTCTAAGTGCGTATGCACATTGTCTTGTTGTAGTTAGGTTTCTTTTTCCGCTAAGTGCTTTGGCATGGGTTTTGTCACTCTCAGGTTGAATTTCTACAGTTCAGAGTGCTCTCGAAGAATGAGTTGCGGTATCAGGATCGGGATCAGAGATCAAGTTGGTTTCAGGTTATTACTCCATGCCCAATGGATTGTTAAAAGGCCACTGATCTTCTACCTAGCAGGAAGGTGACCCCGCTGAGTCGCCAAATTGTTATCCAAAATTCACCCCCCCAAGGTAATTTTGATAACATGCATCAGATTATTCAATCCCGAGAAATTATATTGATTCAAGGCAAAAAATCATGTTTCTGGGGTCCCCTCGGGTTCTTTCTAACTCTCCTGTCCAAGAAGAAAACCCAGCAAGTTTTAAAAATGTGAAAAATTTACAAAAGCCAAGCTTGGTGCCAAATACAGAGAAAATCGGCTAAGTCCTAGTCCAGGCAGTCCTTGGGACAGTTGGGACGTCGGAGCACGAATCGGCTGAAAAGCCGCCAGGCGGTCTGCGTAGCATTTGGGAACAGTTGGGACATCGGGACGCGCGGGGCGCGAAAAGCCAAACCGACCGAAAAAATGAAGAAAATTGCCTAAGTCTTGTTTCATGCTGTCTGGGACATCCGGCCAAAAGTACGCGCGGGACGCGGATCGGCCGGTTTGGCGCAAGTCAGTCCATTTCGGGTGGTTCGGAGATATTTGTCCCAGGCAGTCTGGGACAGTTGGGACAAAAGTACGCGGAGGACGCGAACCGGCCGAATTCGGCTGAAGCAGGAGACTTTCGTCTGGGACAGTTTGGGACATCCGGGCCAAAAGTACGCGGAGGACGCGAAAAGCTGAAAGAGCCGAAACGAATGGAATCTCGGCACGTGTCTTCACCACAAACAAGGACAAGGAAGCCCGAATCAGGCAGTTTGGAGAGATATTTGTCCCAGGAAGTTTGGGACAGCCGAGCCAAAGGTACGTGCGAGGGACACGCATGGGACGTAAAAAGCTGAAATGAGCCAAAAACGAGATCAAGGAGGCTCGTGGACCTGTCTTCACCTCATCAGCCACATGTCGGGAAATTTTGAAAAAAAATTCCAAAGTGTTTGGCGCAAAAGTAAAAATGGTCAGGAAGGGCCCACGTCTAATGAAATCATGCCATGTGGCACTTGAGTGGCGGAGTGCGGGGGAGAAATGGGAAAATTTTCCCAAAGTGCCAAAAAATACCAAATTTTCGAAGGACAAAGTGCGCCCCTCAGGCCCGAGCCAATGAAAATAGTGCCACGTGTCCAAGTGGCCCGAAATAAATTTTCAAAGGATGGGCCTTAAAGTAATTTTCAAAGGCTGGGCCCACAGACGAATCAGAGCCTGACACGTGTCATCCAAGTGGCAGAGTGCAGAAAAAGATTCAAATATTTTACCGCTGATCCGTTTTGGCCTGTTTTTGCCCTAAATCTTCAGATCACAATAACTTTTGATCCAGAGCTCAGATTTTCAAGTTCTTCATATCAGTGGAAATCTGGTGAAATTATCTACATGATTCTAGGGGTCAATCTTTCATTTTGGTTCAGTTTGGAGAGAGAAAATTGAGGAAAACGCCTCTGGCACGTGGTAATGGCCAGAACTGACGTTTCAACAACTAGCTTAAATGCAAAATACAGTTTGCCATTTTCTGCTAGGGTTCTCACCTACCGCCATAATGAGATGAATTAAATACAACCTAGAAGTGGTTGGGGTAGAAGTGGTTGGGGTAGATCTATATTTCCTCTCTCTTCCCTCTCTCATTCTTCCTATAAATTGTAAGGAAGGGTTTTTTTCTAAAGGTTGAACATTCTTGTTTTGCCCCTCCCTTCTTCTCTTTGGCAGGCGAATATGTGGAGTTCAAACCTCCCATTCAAAATTGTAATGCAACCTTTCCTCTTGGCATTTTTTAGTGTATTGTATTGATCTTTGGAGCAAGAAATGCATGTCTATGGATGATTCTCAACCCTCTCTGTGTTCATTTGCAATCCTCCTTATCTTTCACTGCAAATTTTTTTATCTGTGCATGATCTTACATCACATTTGAATGGTTTGTGTTTATTGGAAAGATAGGTGTTCTTCATTCCTCGGTGCATCGCCTCTGTTAGCTTAGGTTTATTTTTATGCATCTTCTTACCATGTCTTCTTGGCAAGATTAGATTAGGTTTTGAGTAAACTCTCTGCATTTCTCGTGTGCATCTGAACAGAGGAATAGGAACCATCCTTCTCTAGAGATTCCTTTCTCATTTTTTCAAGTCCCACACTTGGAGAAAGGATTCTATTTTGTGCAATCACACTGGATGTTAGCATGATCAAACTAGAAATCTGATCAACATCCAGGGGTGCTGTGATTTTGCACTAATAGTTAGTATCGCCCCAGTATTCAAATTTTCTTCCTTATTCTAGCACACCCTTACTTATCCAACTGATTCTAATGTAAGTGGTTTCCTTTCCATGGTGAGTATGGGCACTAAATCTTCCAATAAATGAATGGTTGACTCATATTTCTGCTCAGGTGGGGCTAGGTCTAGGTGCTTTAAGATAATGGCATCTAAAATGGCCTCTATCTTCTTGTGGAATTTGTACACCCTTTTCATTTTCATCCCTCAGTTCACGCATTAACTGTGTAGTGATCAATTCCTTTTGATTTATCTGCATGTCCCTCTCAATTATCTCATTATTTTTCTCAAGCTCTTCATCCAAGAACCTTATTATATTATTTATGTCGAAGATTATTTCTTCCATGTGCATCAATAGTTTGTTGAGCACATTCAAAATTTTTAATCTGACAGATGTTGGGAATTTACAAGAGGGTTTATTTCCTTAGTGTTTGGTGTCTTCATCAATGCATCACAATTTAACTTGAACTCAAGATCATCAACGTGTGACTCAAAATCCCAAGATAACATTTTTTCATGCACAGGTATGTACCCTCTTCATCGAAAGAAAACCAAACGAGTATTTTGTCATTGGACATAGTACTTTAGAAGCGCACACATAGTACCTTACTTGGATCATTAACATAAGTCACAATGTGTCCCTACGATACTAATTTTCCCTTCCCACCTATACACGCTACTAATGGGAAGCTTACTTATAAGCTAGGGTTTCTGCACATGCTCCCGTACTCCTTTCCTACACTTGTGCTCTCCTAAATTTCCTTCAACACTTCTTCAGCGCTTCACTCTACTTTGTGCTCCACCAACTATTGGATAAAACTCATCACCTCACTCTTTACAGTGTTATCTATCTGCTCCTCGGTCAGGGTCAGGGTCTTCTGATCATGCATGTTTACCTCCTCACTTCCTCATTTTGTATGGGCACCCTCATCATATTCCTTATCCTCTTCATCCCCCTCTTCACGAGACTCGTGTACATTATACATAGGAGGATTTTGAGCTTCCTCGCACTCTTCATTGTCTTCTTCATTTTCCTCCTCAAAATCATCATCCTTTATGCTCTTTGTCCTCTCTGAGTCGAAACCTTGTGCCACCCTTTTCTTTTTATTTATGGGTGACTCCAACATAGGGTACTCCTCCTTCTCAGGTGAATCTTCTCTCCTAGGAGACTCTTCTTTCTTTGGTGACTCCTTGATAGGAGAATTCTTTCGTCAAATGTAGGTGCTTGTACCTACACCTGCCTGCTGCGCCCCTATGATTTGAACTGTATGTGAGCTTGGTGCATTATTTATAGGAGTATCTTCACATTATTTATTCTTAATTACTACCTTATTCTTCCTCCTGGTGGGGTCCTCAGGGCTTGATATGTCATCCTCAATATAAGAACCCTTCTCAAACTTGTGCCTTAGTTGCACATACACCCTTGCCACCATCCTACCTATAATAGGAAATGTCACTAATTTTACCATGTGTACATCATGAGACATGTACATTTTTACATATGTACACTTTTTGGGATACACCAAGGTCTGATGCATTTCATGGTGATCTTGATCTACAACACTTAGATCAAATATCAGCTTCTTCTCCTCCTTAATCTTTTTTATAGTGCCTTGAAAATTTTGTGGTATGAAGGAGAAGGGTAACTTACACTAAGGACCCTTAGTGCCATCTGTCAAGGTAAAATTTTGGATACATAAGTGTTGGTATACGATGAATTTAGACTCCATCCACTAGTATAGGTAATTGTTCTAGTATCTACAACATTTAGATCAAATCTCATCTTATTTACCTCTTCAAACCTATTTATTGTGCCTTGAAAATAATGTCGTGTGAAGGATAAGTGTAACTTACACCAAATAACCTTGGTACTATCTGTCAAGGTAAAAATTTTGATACAAAAGTGCTGGTATACGATGAATTTTGCTTCTCCATGCACTAGTGTAGGTAATTGTTCTAGTATCCTCCATTCAGCTCCAAATGTGTAGTGCTTCCATTTTTACCATTTCTCCAAGTGTGACTTGTGAGAGGTCATCATGGTGTCACAATTGTAAGCTTAAAACCCCTGTACGGGAGAGGGGTTCTCATCTAGATACTCCCAAACAAACTTATCTGGATAATTGAACACTCCAATTTCTAAAAAGACAATGGTAAGGATAACATTACTGAACATGATCTTCTCCCCATTACGTGCATCATCAATAATCTCCTCCGCAATGAAAGATAAGAGGTTGTAGATGGTGCCTTCCAAGATTTTACAGTAGACATTCAACCAAATTTTATTTATCTATGTCCACCTCTCCTACCTATTCAACTTTGTCACCAAGCCCCCAACCATCCTCATAATAGGGTCAGTGATTACAGTGATGTTAAAGTACCACAAACCCTTCATGTAATCATATGCCTGAACTATTTTCTTTATGTCCTTCTTGTCGCACAAGTCCTCATCTAACAGTTTTCCCTCATAGATCAAGCTAGTGAACTTAGAAATCAACTATGGGGTTATGTGCATGCACCTTTCTATGAAATAGTAATAGTCCTCATGTACATGCGACATTAACCACTGGTATAGTCTCTTCAGTTTTCCAAAATAGGGAAACTTATAAAGTTGTAGAACCCAAGATTTCTCTAACTTAGCTTTTACTTCATCATCATAGATGGGTTGTCCATCTAGCATTATTTTTTTCATAGTGCAAACCAACTCCAGGGTCATCTCCTTTTCTGTGGTGCTTGTGTGATGATTGTAATCATTCATGAGCATCTTCCTTATATGTGACACCCACTCTTTCCCTAAGAACACACCATCTGGGTACTGCATCTTTGTATACCATTGTTCATTGAAACGTCTGGAAACAGTCACTTTTCCTTTTCCCTTTCCCTTGCCCTTCTTCGGTGAAGTGGTCACTCCTTTCCTTGGTGCCATTTTTCTCTTCCACAGTCCTTTGTAGTTTATCCCTTGCGTTAAGTTCTATTACTACTAAAACCCTTGGCTCTACTTCTACATAATTTCCATAAAAACCCCTACCTTAGCTTGTAAACCCTAACCTAGAGCACTTCCTTTCCACAAGACAACATATCCATCCATGAGAATCTACAAACAAAATCTTCTGTGTATGCCTATGTACTTTACCTCCACATAGGTTAACAAGTCCTTAGATTTATTCAACTCCACACACTTAAAATGCACGAACTTCTTCATAAACAAAACACAAGGTGAAAAAATACCTCACCCTCGACCTTCTATTTATAGCATTTTGATTTTTCTGCACAAATATCGATGCCACCTATGAACATACAAACACATTAAAGTCATATATTTCCAACACCATCTTTCCACATGTTCTTTCAAGTTATTTTCCTCTGCACACAAACCTACGTGAACACATCTGCAACCTTCTGGAGCATAACTACCTCAAAGAGCTCTTCATGATTTCTCCCACGTTGAATTAAATTTTCCTCTATGTCTTGGACCAAGTTCTTTCTGCTTCCTACCTCATGTTTTTCTTGCACTTTTTACCCTTGTACATGTTTTCTCAAAGCCTTTTGACACTAATCTCCTTAAATGATCACCTCTGTTATGTGTGATTTTTCTAAATTCATGCGCTTTTGACTTTATAACCTAAGAAATTACTTAAACATTACTTAATGCACTTCCTCCAACTCTTACCACATCGTACTCACTTCCCCTTTATGTTACACCCCACACTAAAAATATAGGTGGTCCTCTACACATAACACCTCGATAATGTAATTATCCACCAACGTACACACATGCCCAAAACAAACCAAAAGGAACAAAGCAATGAGAAAGGGAAATAAAAGGAAAAGATAACGAATTAAGGTAAATATTAAGCTAACTAGAAATACTATCTTATTTACAAACACCCATAATCCTTATTTGTAGTAGGGCTTCATCCTACTTCATTTGAAATACCCGAGAAGTCATTTTCCATACAACACCTGTAGTTGGAAACACCTGAATCAAGTATATGGGTAATTTAATATGGTCCCAACCAATGAACCTTGAGCTTCCCAAGATGGTTTAGGAACTCAGAATCATAAAGTAAAACCATTTTCCCAACAAGAATTTGTTTATTCTTTATATGGTGATGATTTCAAGCCTTTTATCTTGCCTTCTCAGTCTTTTGACTCCATCTAGTAAGGGATATTCTTTCATCTATCTGCATCAACTTGTCAATATCCTCCTTGAATTTTATGTGCATATTTGGATTCATTTGATAAGCTCTCTTCCAAATTTGGCACACACCTTCCTTTGACTTGATATTCATTTCTCCCAAGGAGTGGTGAACTCCCTTAAGCTCATGGTACCCACGGGTAAACAAATCTTGAAATTCACACAACAAATCAATAATCTTTGAAACCTCTCTTTTTGTCTATTAATCTCTAATAGAAGCTTCCTTAGGTTCTTCCTTTAAACCAATGTTAACCTTCTTGGTTTTCATGGGTTCATGGTAGGCGCAAACTTCCTCATCAACAATATCCATAACCTCGTGCACACCAACAGTATGGTTAACATATTAGTTTTCCACCTCTTTTCCATTTATCACATAGACTAATTTTCCTTTCTCCTTTTCTATACATGAGTGCTCAAGATGTACCACCTCTGATTATTCCTCATCAAAGTGTGCTTCCAAGCCAGGTTCACCAAACAACTCTAGTACTTTATCCTCCTCTATGAAACTATCTCCCATAGTTAGGCACTTAAAAACCTATAGCGCCTCATTCACCGGTGATTTAGTACTCTGATGATTGAAATCTTGAAGGAGATCACTCGTCAAATTATATCAGTTTCTTGTTTGACAGAGCAATTATGAGTGAACGTACCATTTCCATGGATAGCCTTGTAAGGTGGATTAAAGCTTCTTCACCCATAAATATGGAGGAAAGTATTGTGTGCCTCCCATCGAATCCTTCTCACATGCTTGGATGTGAAATGAGGCAAGTTTCTTCCCATGATAGTATTGTATAGTAATAGATGCATTGTTTTAGAGAAACCTAACAAAGAACATCAGTCTTACCTCGCACCACTCTAGAAGGTTATCACGATGGGTAACCAACAAAATTTGCTATAGTCCCAAGAAAAGTATAACTAACCATACTTCTCCTTTCGATCTCACATCTCCACTGGGTCTCCATTTATTGCAAGAAAACATCAGGGTTGGCTCCCATAGTGTAACTTGTAATTGATTTCCTTCTAGGTTCCTGACTGAGGATGCCTTTGTTAATCTCATCATAGAGCCTCTTAACTACCTTCCGACTAATGCATATGTCATGTGCACGCAATTTTCATATGCCACACTAGTTATATCACCTATAGATTAAGCGTCTTCCATTAAATACCATCTTCTTTTGTTGGTTACATAATCTCAGGGTCCCGAATAGTGTACACATTGATTTTGTCTAGGTATTCTTCTCCCAAGGGCTTAGTATAGGGCACTGACTTTCCATGTGTCAAAGGAATGATAAAACATTCCTCCTTGTTCTCAAAACTTATATACCCCTTATTGAAATGTAGTTCAACATTGTTCTTATAGTACCAGGGATGCCCAAGTAACGTTGAAAATTTATCCACCTCAACAAGTGCCAAGACTTAAAAGTCTCTAGTGAATTTTTCCCCTTTAGATAGTGATAGCAACATCGTTTAAAATGCCAATGGGAATTTCCTTTGTCTTATTAGCCATATAAAACACATTTGAAGATGGTTGTAATGGGGGCCTTCCCATTTGGTTCCAAGTGTCCAAGGTTAGAACATTAAACTCCATGCCTATTTTAATCAAAATATTACTTAGGATCCATCAATCAACAACTGCATTCAAGGTAATCTCCTTATCATAGTCAAGGATGTGATGAGGTAGATTAGCATGCAAAAATTGCCTCTCGCGCTCTACTCCAACACTTGGTACTTTTCCCCTTATCCACTCTCCTAATGGAGGGATGATATTCTTCTATCTTATTATCTTACATAATTCCCTGAATTTATCTATATCCTTATGTGGAGTCTTAATGCTCTTCTTCAGCTTTAACTACCATGACTACTCTTTGAGGCACTGGATCTCTCCTTGTTGGCTTCAAATAACATCCATGGTTTCTTGATAAACTTCCTTCTGATTCATAGGATCTGGATACTTCCCACTTACCAATTCTTCTTTTATAATAAGTGGTCTTTGCTTTGGTATCTCCCTGGCCCATGCAACCACATCTTACACCATCACCAGTACAAGTTCTAATTTTGACTCACATGCCACCCTTGGCATCTACTATTAATCAACACACTTTATGCTCAGCATCCACACACCCTTATCCTTTTGTTGCTTTTGTCTCATGTGTTCAAACAATTCTAGGAATTCCTCATACTTTTGATTTTTCCCACACAAGGAGCATTACAACAAATTGAGACAATCACACTTGTAATGTTTTGTAGATCCACATTTATAACAAGTTTCATGTGGGTACTCACTTCTTCCACCTTTGCAATTTCCACAACCTCTAAATCTTCCTCAAAAACCTCTACATCGAGCTCCTCCATCTACGTGCCCTTCATAATGATAACCATCATCCTTGGAACTACTAGAAATTTTGGCCTTGTGCACACCAATATCAATGACATAATATATCTGATCAATCAATCTACAATCCTTAGTGTCATGAGTAGTAGAGGTGAAAATTTTACAATAGTAGGACACATTCTTTCAGATCACGTGTTGCGGCAGCACAAACCTACTTGCATTATGATCTCCATGGAAAATCTTACAATCCACTGATATGGAGTGAACCGACCTTCAAGGGAAATTGTCCTTTGTATGACCCTCTACTTCACAATATATACACCATAACCCACTATGAGTCTCATGATCTGAGTTTGTAGATAATTTCCCCAGCTACTTTTCCATTGCAAAAATTTTGGCTTCTAGGAACAGACTAACTCCTATATTAATGCTTCTTACTACCTTAGCATGCAAGGCAGCCTACAAGGCCTCACATGGATCTGTAAAAGTTCCCTCCTGAATGGTGTGATCAATCCTTTGAAGAACCCATGAGCATGTTGCAAAGGGTGAATGTAATAAGATAACCTAGATAGGAGAGTCTTGAAACATGTATCATACTCCTGCACACTCTCTACCATTCCTTGCTTAATCTCCTTCAACATGTTGATGATTTTCTATCCAAACTCTGGTATGTGGATCTCCACCAAAAAGGCATTACATAACACAATGAAATCCACCACTGTCTGGTGTGGGTCATACTTCCTATACCAGTTATGTGTGTCTCCTTACAATGTGGTTACAAACTAAGTTTCTTTCCACTCTAGGGTAGTGATTCCCTTTGCACGCTATAGTAACTCACACTTGTGTACATGTTCCACGATATCTTCAACACCCTTATAATCAGGTAAGTGGAGCGACATCTCATAAAACACTTGTTGAAGGTGTTGTGGACCTTGTCCACCAAATCTGGGACTTTGATTCCCTCTAGTGTTTCCTCTGTCACTAGACCCACTAGATCCACTAGTGCCAACTCCTCTGAATCCTCCTCATGTCTTAGGTAAGGGACCTAATGCATTTGTGCCTTGTGAACCCACCGTTGTATAAAACTGTGTGCCGATAGACTATGATACCGAACTATTTCTAGATGTGTTTCCTTTGCCGCTCCCAGAAGTGATACGTAAACCTTGTGATCCCAAACGTTTCCCAAATTTTATGCTAGAAAAATACCCCGAAACACAAGAAATGACTATGTAGCCATAGATGTACTAAATGAAAAATTATACCTCTTAGGTGTCACTTAACTACCAATACCGATACCAACTTGATTATAAAAACTTATCTCAGGAATTGGAAAACTAATTATAAGGGTTTGGTTGCCATGTGGGTTAAGATACACACCTACAAATCTCATCCTTTCTTCATATGATGATATCTCTCCAGAAGCTGAGGGGGTTTCTCTTCTACATTTTCCATGATGTGGTAGCTCAGGCTACTCAAGTTCCACATCCTCCATGTGTACCTCAAATGCTTCCCACAACGTCCACCTCTATACATCCATCACTCCTATAGCTTCACTTTGTCTTATTTACTCCCTCTCCTGAGCTTCATTATACTTGAGCTTCCTATCCTCTCTCTCCATTTCTGCTATAAGGTCCTCCATCCTCTACCATGCCATCTTCCGCACCCCATACCTAGCATGAGTTTAGATAACCTTGAGAATGACTTAAAAAATATAATTAATGACCAGTATCTTGATAGCTAGTGGAATAACATGCAAGGATGATCCTCTAGGATTCCTTAAGAACTCAAACTCAGTAATTTATGGGAAAGAATACATAGAAATTACGTATTCTAAGGCATAACTAGTCAGTACTCTACTCCACCAGTGATAAAAAACATGGGTCCATGTTAGATTTGCATCCTACAACTTCTGATACTCCTCTTGGGTCCAAACACGAGGTCTATAGTACCAACTTGTCCTTGATGCATATCCTAAGATCCATTCATACAAATCTACTGGTAAACAACAGAAGAGTGTATCATAGATTTTGTGATATAGGTTATGATCCACCCATTTTCATGCATCAAAATTAGATCCAGTACCAAACCTCTAAGAAAAATCATCCTTTGTGATTTTAAGCCAAGTCTCAAAGTTTTCCAAGGTCAGACACTCCATCATTAAACATCATTCTCACAAGAACTTTGAAAATAGGTTCTAGCAACGAAACCAAAATGTAGTAATTTCTTCATATACATTTTTTATACCCCAAACGCATTGGCCTATCACCTAATGTGTTCTGGGCTCTCACCCAAGGCATGTGCGGGGCGTCAATCCCTCCTTTATGTGAGATTTGAAAGAATGATCCGCCATTGGTGAAGAATGAGTTACAAGAATAGAAATATAGACATTCACTCAAAAATAGAAGATACAAAAAACAAATCTTTGGTTGAATGTATTTATTCGTCTGGATGCTGAGAAAATATTTGTTTCGCGATTGAATGCAGATAGCTCTCTCAAAACTCAAAGTGACCAACCTAGGAAAAAGGTTGCAAAAATTTATAAATTGTAACTGATGATGGTTTAGGGGTGACTAGCGTTGGTTGAGGGTTAACCAGTGTTGGTTAAAGTGGAAAATCCTAGGTTTACCCCAAAATAGTAGATCGTTGCTATTTTTAGCATGCTCTGATTGTTCATCTAGGTCTCAAGTGATGGTTAGTGCTTAGATAAGCATAAGTGTTGTTGGAGAAGGAATGGGAATTTAATGTTAGGGTTATACTAAGTCCCATTTGGTTTAGACAAGTGGAGAATTAGTCGTAGTTAATTAATAGACTAAGAATAAGTCCATGGTGAGGTGTTTAGGTGATGTGGCTAGGTGAGGTGTAAATTAACTGACTTAAAGTAATTAAATTGATTAATAATGTGAGGATGAGTATTAATTCAATTGTAAGTAATTAAATTAATGTGAATACTAGATAAGGGGTCATGGTTAGGTGTGTTGGTACCCAAATTGATTCTCCCTTTAGAAGCTGAGCAACATCATATATTTGGCAAGAAGCTTAGAGACAAGCATATCATGTTGTGTGTCATTCTGTAACTGGGGGAATAAATGTAGCTTGCTCTTTGTCACTCAGATGTGGAGAAATGGATAGCACCTTGAAGAGGATTTGATCTATCCTCACTACTTTATGGTTGTGCATTTCAACCAGGGTGAGAGGACCCCTTTGTAGCCTATTGTTTGTGGAGGAGATGGAGATGTTCTTCCTTGTAGAGTTATTAATAAGACCTTGAAGAAAATATGATCAATACAAAAAAACATAACTCTTATGAGTTGTCACCCTAGATAATGGGGATATTTTCTAAGAAAGGTTCAAGCCACTAAAGACAATGAAAACCTGATTACTTCTGCATGTTTTGGTGATATAAGTTATGCATTTTTTACACACACATGACAAATAGGGGTGGTATGGGTAAGATTGGTTGTTTTTTAAATGAACTTTTTATGGGAGGTGTGGCAGAATGAACTTGATTCACTAGATCTTTGAGAGCTTTTACAAAAAATGAAAGGCTTAATCAACAGAATGCTTCATAATAGCTAAAATATTCCTTTAACTAGAAGGTGTGCTTCAATGGAGGCCCAGATCAGCACGTTTTCATACAAACTTTAAGAATCTGAAATGAAGGCTCAAATTGAACATTATCAACCTTTGTTTTATCATGCCTAAGATACCCTCAAAGGCTAACAAACAATCTTATCATCATGCTAAGAGTAAAGTGATTTTAAATTTGTTTATTTCACTATCAAATGAAAGCTCTTCTGATAAATGAAATTGCAAATGCCACCAAACTATCACAAGGATAAGATTCTTGTGTGATTCACAAATATTTCAATGTAAGATTGCAATGGGAACAAGAAAAACTATTTGCAAACATTCAGAATTGAAGCACACACAATTTTTCCCAAAATCAACATAGATTAACTCAAATTTGATTAAATTCATCAGCAGAGGAAAGTTTCTAGAACAATATCAGATCTTTTAAATGGTTGTACACTTGCAACCACCTTGACATGATAAAATTTAACACAAAAGAAATAAACAGGTTTCTCAGATGGTTTCTTAGAAAGATGGGCTCTGTTAAAATTTTCTCTTAGGAATTAACTCCCAACCTCTAACACTCCAACCATTTACATGAAAACTTCATGCAATTTATAACATTTAATATACAACAGATTTTTCCCCCCAAAGTAAAAAACATTCGAAGCACCATTGCTTGTTGCAATTTTGATCATGATTCCCAGAATCAGATTTGCAAAAACATTTTCAGGAGCTCAAAGGGAAAATCTTTTCAAATCTTTCTAGCATTTAATTCTTTCATCTAGTAAATCACTATTCATCTCACATGTCAACTACTTTCTCCTCTAATCCTTCAAATCTGGTTTTTTGGGTTGCCAAGGAAGGAAAGATTGGAAAATCAGATCAAACCGGATAATTAGATCACATCCTAATGGTAAAAGACGTTTTCAATTCTTCCCCACCAAATAAAGATATCAAATTAATTATCCTCTTCATTTAACGTGTAGGAGATGTCAAGAAATGATAAAAAACCATAAAAAATCACATCCGCAGGAGCTTTGGAGAAAAATGGTAGAAAATCAAATACAAATGCATAGTTGTCATTAATTTCCTTTTTGAATTTGGACCGTCTACGTGGGAGATCCAAGTTAAAATGGGTGTGGGGGTTCCTTTTTAACTTTTACTTTTTTTGGGAAAAAAATTAAAATTTATCATTTTACTCTACCCCTCCACCTTTCAAAAATGGGCTTGAAACGTGTCCCAATGTGGGTCCCAATGGAACCATGCTTTCTTTTTACATTTTAACCCCTTTTTTCACAAAAGGAAAATTTTCCAAATTTCCCTTTGAAGCCTGCCTCCCCACCTTTTGACTTTTTAAGCTGCCACGTGTCTCAATGGTGTATCTTGAGATGGTCCCCAAAAGTAGAGACCCCAAACAAGTGCAATATCAACACGTCTCTCGATCTGGAAGAGTCTTTAAAATATGAAATTTTAGCGGAAGGTGCCATGTGTCTAGGGTCCAAGGTAGTCTCCCTTTGGCTATTGAAAAGTTTGAGCAAAGGGCAAAGTGAGCAGAAGCCTCCAAGTGTCCTCCTGGCGCTTCTTCAAAATAAAACCCATGGGTTAGTCCCCAAACATGCGCAGTCCCTCCACGTGTCCCATGCCCTTTAGAAAGTTGCTTGAAAAGTTTAAGTAAGGGAAGGCCCAGTGGAAACCTCCACGTGTCCTCACAGCACAACTTCAAGATAATCCCCAAGAGTGGAGACCCTGAACGAGCATGGGCTCACCACATGTCCATGGCCTGCCAAAACTGTACTGGCTACATGAAAAATTTGTCTAATTCTGGGAAAAGTAGTGGAATCCTCCACATGTCCTCTCGGCGTAACTCCAAGGCCAAACCCAAAGGTGAATTTTCAAACAAGTGTTGTTCCCCCATGAGGAAATTTTTTTGGTTGAAGCAAGCCATAGAGTTGTTAGAGTGCCCCGCCGAACCGCATCCAACAAAAAAGAGCCATGTTTCCACCAATGTAGAGATGTAAATTTGAAGGGGAAAAACAAAACCATCAAACTATAAAAATGTAGGGAAACCACCGTTTGAGCCCAGAGATGAAGGTTTCCCCAAGGACCAAGAATTTGGAAATCTCAAAAGGTTCAAACATGATCCTCCAAGCTACATCCACTCACGTTTCCTCAAGTATTTGGGGAAAACAAATATAGGGACAAAAAAACATGACTATGGAAAATGAAGGGAAAGGAAAAGCCTGAGTTTTACAACGAAGTAACAGACTCTTTCGTATGGTCAGAGGAAAAAAAATCAAATTTTGAGCTTTTAAGTGATCCTCAGCCAAGGAAGGAACTAACCATGGCAATTGAATGGAGGAAGAGCCTTCAAGCACCAAAACTAGGAGACAAAAAATGTGACAAAGGTCACAAACTGAGGGGATTTCAATGAAAAACGGGGTGAGAATAATTTGAGCACCAACAAGGTGAATGCATTATGTTAAATAATTAAAGAGGACCAAGGGGAGTGTGACCCAAAATTTGGTGTTTTCATTTTCCCCCTTTTTTCCCGTAGCTTGTATTGGTAAGTGATGTTAAAAAACGTAGGAAGTGATTATCCCAAATATAGGTGAGAGTGGGTGTTGCGGGAAGTAGGGATGAAGGTGAGGATGCCCCAAGTTTGGGTGGAGGTGATCCCCCTCAAACAAGGAGTTGATGAGGTGTTAGATGAAGTCAATGAGTGGTTTGATAAATGGGTAAGTTATGAAAGTGAGGGTAGGTGGGTTATAGGGAGTGGTATGCTCACTTTACGGTAATTGGTAAGGTTCATATTGGGTAATAGGTAAGGGTAAAATTGGGTAATGGGTAATGGCAATCAAATATACGCATACATATAGATTGTGACATGATACCAAGTGGAAGAGATTAAAAACTATACATCATTCAAGGTTGATAGGTTATCCAAACAAGGTTGAAGTGATTCAAGAATCCTAAGTACATGATACAGTCTAGAAACATAACTTAGGGTAAGTGAAAGAATAATTATGTATGATCTGGTACACCAAAGGTTTAGTTGGGATAAACAACACAACAATAGGCAAGGTAAGGTCATTAGGACAAACAACACGGGTAACCAAATCACAAGGTATAATGAGTACAATAATTCCATTGTCACAAAGGGTAGTTCAAGTTAGGTTATGTAGGTCATGACATGGGTAAGGATGAGGTATAGGTAAATAACATGTCCCTAAATGCAATTAAGGAAATGTATTGGTAATTTAGGCTTGTGGGTAGGGTGTAATAGGTGTTGGTAAGGTAAAACATTATTGGGTCACTAATGTTTTAAGGAAAAATTGGCATAGGTTGTGTTTGAAAGGTAATAACAGGTGACCAATTCCGATTAAGTTGTAACCAACATCGGTTTAGTAGCGCCACATCATGACCGACATCGTTCAGGTCTATTTGGGGAGAAAATGTAAAATTAGGGGTTTGATGAATTCATTTAAACTTGTTTACATTTGTGAAAATGAAAAAGAGGTAGTGTTACCATGGAAAATGATGTTGTAAAGTGTCGAGTTGAGTTGGCTAGTTATGCATAACATAAGTGGTTTTTAGCAAGCAGTTCGATGAGATTGATCGGATTGAGTTGATTGAATGATAAATTTGATATGGATTTCGACATTGTAGAGGCAGGAAAAGGTGTAGGAGGTCCAGTGGTATAGAGACCAGAGGTTCTACCATGGAGATGGCACCGAGATAAGGTAGGAGGCAATTTGAATTGCTCATTTGGTTGAAAATATTGTTGGAAATGTGGTTTTTATTGTAAATTTGGGTGGGGGTTGTAAATGTAAATTTATGAGTAAAATGAAATGGGATGAAGGGTGGGAATGACATACATAGGTACAATAAGGTTGGGGAATGAGGTTAGGGAAGGTTTAGGTGGGTAGGAATAAATTTTTAGGTGGTTTTGTGAATTTTTAATAATGGGGGGGATGATTTTTAATTTTTGGTTTACATGACAGAGACTGACATTGGTCAAGGTTTGGCCAATGTCGCTCAGATTTGGCTGACATAAGTCAGGTCTTAGGTGACTCACACCATTTAAATAGAACTAAAGACAATCAAGAAAAACTGGTGACATTCAAGGTGATCAGAAATGGTTAAGGTGGAGAGTAAATAGGGGTAAGAAAGGCTTTGTAGGAAAGGAAAACAAGTGAAGAAGGGGTAGGTGAAGATGAATGTAGGTAGAAGAGGGTAAAAATATGATTTTTGTGATACAGGATACATAATTAGGTGAAGGTGAACTAAGATAATGGGTAGTAATGATAAGGGTTAGTAGGTTTGTAGTTTAATTAGGTAAAAGGGGTAGGTACGATTGATGTGGTTGGGCATGGTTTGCTAGGTAATATGTGATTTGATGTAGTCAAATCTTGACATAGTTGTGTTAGATGATGCAGGCTAGAGATCAACTTAGGCTAGGGGGACAGAGTACCACCCCTATTGGTATGGATGCAGCCTAATGTGGCCGTGGAGGAGTGGCCACATATGACCGAGGTTGGGATTATCAGGGTCTGATGCTATAGGTAGATAGTTTGAGATCATATTATGATGGTCGCTCTCATCGACAGATGGGATTTCGAGGACCAATACCTTCTACTTACCGACAGGTGGGATCACCATCACCCTGGATGATGTGTACAGGATCCTATGAATTCCTTTTATTAGGGAGCCAGTATATTCTTTTTCTTATGAGGAATCAATGGAAACCGATAGTGATAGTTTTTGGGGAGGAAATGGGTGAGCTAAGGTATCATAGTGTGAGCTTGAGCTATGGAGATATGTACTTAGCCTACCCACAGGAGACGATGATGTCTATACTGATGATGGAGGCGGTAGGTTTCTTTTGTCTTCTAGATTCTGAGGGTGGGATATTCCCACAAGAACTGATGGGAGTGCTTCAAGATATGATAGAGAAACAAGTTTGCTCTTTTTGGGCACCAACTTTCCTTGTTTAGGTATATAGGGAGCCATGGGCTTATGGGAGATTATGATGATTTAGGATGTGCTACACTTTTTAAATACACTGTTGGGAATACGAGGACATAATATTTATGCACCCAATTGGTTTTCTATGATATGATTAGTTTTGGGGTGGATTGCTCCGAGTTGGGTATAAATGTTAGGTACCATTTGCTGGGGAGCCGAGGGTGGCCATGGTGACTTATGATGTTTCATACTACATGCAATTACTGGAGGATATTTTAGGAGTTGATATTATGTGGATTCCATATATTGGCTATCCCTATTATAAGGGCATGGTAGAGGAGTTAGAGGATCTCTAGCTGTTGAGGTGGATACATGGGCATCGTGTTGGCGAGCACGAGATGATACGTGTAGACAGAGTTAGATGGCATTTTGGATTTCCATAAGATGTACCCCCACCCTTTCCACTATACCATCGAGATGATGTGGAGAGACCCATGTCTCCACCATGTCTGAGTGTGCCGACAAGGTAGGAGGAGTAGGCAGTTAATAGATTGATTGATGACACAGGAGTCACTTATGGATATAAGCAGTGGTTGGTGGCGTAGCTACGGGTGGCTCTACTGAGGCCGGGGTAATCAGATCTTACTACAATTATAGTGTAGAGAGATACATTGAAGGGGTAGGTGGCCACCCTAAAGATGTAGATCACATGTTTGTAGGGTTAGTTGACAGGGGCACATGCATAGGTGGCCACCCTACAAGCTTAGGTGACAACATTATAGGCCCAGTTGACACAGGGATAGGCATCCGCATAGGGCGGAGACGGTGATGGATTTCAGGTGGCTACCTTATAGGCACATGTGATATGTTTGTAGGGAAAGTTGACCATTGCATAGGAATAGGTAGCAGCCTTACAATCCCATCTTGTAGTGTAGGTACCTCCACAGGCCTAGGAATAGGGTCCCATACTATAAGGAACAGCGACGGGAAAAGGTTCCACGTAATAGAGAGGAAGATAAGGATCACAAGTACATGGAATGAGGCCAGTATTAGCAAGACAAGGATCAAAAGTTACATTAGGACCCATGGCACCACCTCAAATGGTGTTAATGGTGAGGTTTAGGGATGTCCTGAATGATGCTTGTTACTATTAGGATCACTTGATGACTGTCAGGATAGATGTTCCCTCATATGCCAAGTATAGAGCCCAACAGGTAGCTAGTGAGTGGACGAGATATAGGACTCACATTTTAGGGAGTACAGAGGGCCGTAGAGCCCATGGACAAGGTGAAGGCAAGGTTAGGAGTTCTCAGAGACTAGACTTGAGATAGGGCTAGGAGGGGATCCGAGCAAGACCTATGAAGGGTGTAGAGATGGTGGCTTAATGACATATAGGTAGGGAGGAGGAGACATGTGATATTGACCTAGAGGGTATTAGGTGAGGTAATCATTAGTCACTTGATATGATCAACGTTTTGATTTTTGATATTTATACTCGCATGCGTGCCGAAGATAGTGAAGTTGTATTATGAGAGTTTTTTTATTTTGAGTTTTTATATCGGCCTACATGTCGAAGATAGTGAGGTTATTTCTAAGCAATTTGAGATACTTTTATTTATTTTTATCTGTGTATATATGTATTGATACATAGTATCTCCCATGTATATAGTTTTATGATGTTTATTTGATTAAATGATGTATTTTGTTTTAATTTCCATTGTTATTGTATATTGATGGAAAGTAGGTGAATTAGGCATGATAGTGCCGAGGTCATGTAGGCATGATTGAGTTTAGGTCAATTAGGAATGGTTGAGTTTAGGTCATGTAGGCATGATGGATTCCAGGTGAGTTATGCATGATTACGTCAAGGTCATGTATGCATGATTACGTCAAGGTCAGTTAGGCATGTTGGAGTGTAGGTTAGTTAGGCATGGTTGAGTTTAAGTCATGTAGGCATGATGGATTTTAGGCCAGTTAGGCATGGTTGAGTGTAGGTCATGTAGGCATGATTGAGTCTAGGTCAATTAGGCATGATATGGTCATGTTTTTGGGTTTGATTTAATTTCCAAGTAATGTGTATGTTGTGGTGTAAATTTCCAAATAATTTATGTTATGGAAAGGTGAAATGATGGATTGGATGTTTGGATGATGTGATAAAATGGTAGGTATGTATTTTTTTTGAGTGTTTAATTTCCTAGTTCTGTGTAAAATGGAAAAATGAGGTAGCCTGTGAATAAAAAAGGGGGGAAATGGGTTAGGGTAAAGAGTGGTTGAGCTAACCTCCAAGGGCCACATGCCCTTAGAGTGTTTCCTACATATCCCCAATGAAAAGGGGGCCTTAGGCCGATGTAATTCTCCCTTAAGGTATGGAATAATATGATGAGGTAGAGCGATGGGTTTGTAGATTTTAAGCATGATTGAGTCTAGGTCAGTAAGACATGGTTGAGTTTAGGGAATTTTAGGCATGGTTGAGTTTAGCTCATTTTAGGCATGGTCGTGTATAAGATAATTAACAAGTAATGAAGAAGGTGATTGATAAGAGGTGACAAAAAAGCCTCATAATTGACAAGAACCATAACAAGTTTGTCATACCAAATATGGGCTTATGAATGTAAGACCCTAAAGGTGTTGTATGATTGACTATTCTAAGGGTGGAAAAAGTAACATGATCAAGAAAGTCAGATTTATGACATGTCCTTTGAGCGGGAAGGAAATTAGGGATAAAATTCGATGAGATGAAAATGTTATCCAATTTTGCACTGTTATCACATTTTACTATCTTGCCAAGGCCGCAGAAATTTGGGAAAACAATGCCAAGCATGGAAATATTACGATGGCTATCCAACATGATACTTCCGCACGGGCCTTGTAAATAGGATCCGAGTCGTTGTGCGAGTCACCAAGAGAATTAAAGTGGCAGTTGCAAATTGGGTGGTGAGTAATCCTCAAAGCGATAAGGGAGGATGATGGCGAGATGGTTGAAGATGGGTCGACATTGGAAAAAGTATCTAGTTTTAGGCTCATAAGAAACAAACATCTTCTCATGGGATACCTTAATTGCAGCTTACAGAAGACACGGGTTTCCTCACGAGGCATTGATACTGTTTCACTGAATGCAACAAACAGATGTCCGACCTGATCAGTTCACCTTTGCCAACATACTTCTAGCCTGTGCCATGATAAGAGCTTTGGAACAGGGTATGGACATACATTGAGTTCTACGCTCAAAGCTCCACGCATTCGATGCACAGGCATGTTGCAGTATAGTAGAAGCCGTTTTTAGCACTTCCAGCAAGTAGCTGCATGTATGATGGATTGGAGTCACACCATTCAAGGCTTCATAAAATTTTCTTGAATCAGGAGATGAAGGTTTATTATGGTGCAGAATGAAATGATTCATATTGCTTAGCATGTTTTCTCCTAGAAATGAATTGAATGTGAAGGTCAACTCTAAAAATACCTGGTTGGCCGTTTTGCATGCTACATCCTTCTTACTCATAAATGGTCTCTTTGAGAAAATCTAAGGGTAATAGGCATTATTTCTACCCTTCCATTATGTACGTCCAATCAGACAATAAAAATTATTCCTTTACCAGGTTCAGAGAAACTTGTTTTTAACAAATGGACAATTATACTGTAGTTTCAAGCTAATTTTATCTAGCTTTATTTCTATTAGCTTTGATCCACGACAAAGGAAGAATTCATATGGTTGTTACCTGTACATTTTTCCAAGGTCCTCTTGGTTGCCCCATTGTTCAATATATTTTTTTGAAGGGCTTATTTTATGTGTTGCAAATTGTAACATAAAGGATCTTTTTAGTTTCTGGAAAAATGAGTATATTGTGTAGCTCACAGCTACCTATGCCATACTAAGATATCAATAGTGGCATAATTGTTGATTGGAGCCGAGATTGCAGAGTGCATTGCCAAAATATTGAAGGGCTCTTTGGCCAAGAATCAGTCTTAAGTGTATCTATCGACATGTTATGGGCATGAACCAGGGTCATCATCATGGCACCATTAGGTCTGTATTGGTAATGGAATTTTCTCATCGTTTGGAAGGTACAATTGTGCTTATTATGGTAAGGCCAACACATTCTTACTACAAGTGTCATAGAATAAGGAAGAACCATGAGCATTTGGTAAAACCATTCTTTTCAGAAATGTTGGGTTAAGCTTGGTATTCAAGTGAGTTTGAGCCCAGGAAAGGTAAGATTGTTTGCTGGATGAAGAGCTTGGAGACTTCGCAGGGAGCTCATGGTGTTGTTTCATGAAGTTTGAATGTAGAATGCATAAATGGCCTCGAGTTAACCAAGGAAAATGATAAGAGTTGAGTTTGATAGCTCACCATTCGAAGGACTCAATGCAAAAGAGCTCAATTGCCAACGTAAGGAAAGAGTTGGTGTGGGGTTCAAAATTGAGTGCAACACCGAGTTAGAGGATTTGAAGCTCATTGAGTTTGGCTATGTGTAGATTCTATCAACATGGACCCCCTCCTCTTCAAGTCAAACGGGTCAACGGGGGGGTCCTGACATTATGTTAATTAAATTAATATTTTTGTTTTAATATTTTAATAATAATATTTATTATTATTATTTAAATATTCTTTTAATTAATTGAGAAGACTAGGTCATCAGGCAATTAATGACCCATGATGGAACCTTCTCAGGTGGTTCAACTAACTGTAATAAATACATCATGGGCCTTCAATTTATGAATGTAATTATGACCATTTCCTCTTCTTTCTCACATATTCTTCTATAAATGTAAGTTGGAAGCTCATTTCAAAGGGTTCCAACAGTTCAAATAAGATGGAAATTTAGATATCTTAGGCGAGTGTATACTTTTCAAGAGTCCTCTCTCTTCTGCAAGTTGTTATTGTGTGTTGAGAGAACTTTCAAGCATCCTCTTCAAGACTGTAATGGAAACTATTGCCTCTTCTGAATGTATGATGAATTGTGCATGTTATTGAAGAAATAAAAGTGCATGTTTTGTGACTAATCTTGGTCCTTTCATCCTTTTATGCTTCTTTGTGCCTTTCTCGTACTTGCAAGTAGACTGTGCAAGTTTAATTTTCTATTGCAGGTTCTTGGAGTTCTGTGCTTATCGAGTGGTGGAGTATTGCATGTAGTCGAGTTGTGGTGTTTATTCACCCTTCTTGAGTTCTTCCTTCTTCACTGGGAAACTGGTATACTTCTCAGTCTAATAAGGTTTAACAAGGGGAATGCATGTCTCTTAGTTTGTGGTATCCTATACCCTCTCTAAGTTACAGTAGGTGAAATTGACTTGTGGTGCACACACCCTCTTCAAATTAACCCTTCCTGATTCTAGAAATACCCTTTATTTTGTGTATCACCATCCCTAGTATAGTTTCATTTCTATAAAATCTCTTTCCCTAAAACCCCATAAAAATGTTAGCATAGGACTAAATAATCATTTTTGTTACACTAGGAGTAGTATGACACTTAGTTTAAGAAGAGGATGTTGTCCTTCTCCGGAGGTTCACCTCGAGCCCAAGTCCCACAGCTTGAGAGGTGATCCCATGTGTCCCAATCACATCGAATGTCCTATTCACATCTTGGCCATTCAGAGGGTGCAGTGATTTGGCGACAACAGTTTTTGGTACGCCCGATGGGACAGAGTTGGTACTTATCTTTTCACTTACACAAGTCAAAGTACCTGACGACTCTATATCTTTGGATTCCAAATCTCAATGTGATAACTTATGTGAAGAATTTAGACAAGAAATTCTTCAAAGAAAGGAAATTATCAACATATCGAACTTTCCTTGTCTCCTCCAAAGAGAAGAAGAAGAGGCATTTCCACATCCCTAGTTGCAGATTTACCTAGTAGGGGTCATTCAACTCCTCGTTACAGAAGGTTTCCTCCACCCAGGAACAATCAACCTTTCGTTGCTATGGTGAGGAACCATGTTTTTCCCCCTTTCAATGCAAGCAGTCCTCTTATGTTGGCTCAACGTGACCCGATACCTGTTGCGGCACTCAACAGTTTACCCTTCTACACGAGGGAAACTCACGTTACTGTAGTGGAGCATATCTTTGATGTAGCCAGCATCTGCGCAGTACATAATATCACCAAAGACAACGTTGCAGTTAGACTTCTTGCTACCTCTTTCAAGGGAAAAGCACTTCAATGGTTTTGCAGGTTAGGTATTGGCACTATAACCACTTGGGATGAGTTGGGAGAAAAGCTATGTAAACAATTTGAAGACAAAAGTGATCACCTATCACTTTTGGAACAACTTACTACCATAAAAATAGCTTCCCAAGAATACGTGAGTGATTTCAACTTCTGATTCCATAGGACTCGGAATAGGATTCCGGTGCTTGTAAAGCCTTTTACACATAATGCATTCTTGTACTATTTGTGAGCCTTGAATAGTGATGTAGCAGTTATGATCCAGTCCATGGGAGGGACTACACTTCCTGATGCTTACGAAGTTGCCATAAGTGTAGAGAATTCTCTGATTTAGGCTGGAAAGATAGCTCCACGACCACCAATTCCCTTTTCTCCAGATCTTACGAATCATCAGTCTATCATTGCTCCTATTCTAGTAGACTCCAAGCAACCATCTCAATCTTCCCTTGCCTCTTCAAATGACCTATTTGAAGTCAAGTCACTACTGCAAAATTTTGGAAATGAGCTCGTTACACTCAATAGGAAACAGTTTCAATACAATCATATGTATCAGCCACAAAATCAGCAGTATCAAGCTAACTGTTATCCTTTTCAAGGGAACAATCAGCCTCAAAATCAAACTAAAAGTCAAGTTGTAAATGTCAGGCCCTTGAACTTTCGGAACCCTCTTACAGCTAGCTCATCTAGAGCTATAGTACCTGTTCAAAATAATCTAGTTGAGGACTACAAATGGTGTTATCCTTGCTCTCAACCTCACAATCAAAATATTTGTCCCAATGGGGTTCTTATCTAGGCCCTTATGGTTCAAAGTGTATCTACCCCTTCAGAGTTAACAAAAAATTCATCTACACAAGAAGTAGCAGATCAACCGCAGGCACTTGAAGAATCCGCTTTGCTAAACTGGCAAGCAGAAGATTTTTGTGGGTTGAATACCAATTCTTCATCAGTGGAAAAAAAAACTCATTCCAAGAAGAGAGAAATGGATCCTCAACCTCCCAAATTTGATCTATCATCCACTTCTCAACATGGATTACAAATGGAGGTTGATAGAAATGCAGGAAAGAAATCACCAGAAACACCGGCTAGCCACGGCATAGGGAAAGAAGGTTCTCTAGGCATCACGGTAACCAACAAAATTTTTCCAAAGGAGGACCCCAATGCCCAAAAAAGTGTCATCAAAGTTGGAGTGATTCCCTTCAGCATCATAGAACAAATGAAGAAAACCAATTTGAGTGTTACCATGTGGGATGTGCTCTTGATCCCTTCTCAAAGAAACCTATTGTAAGAAGCTCTGAACAATTTTTCTATGACCAGCGGATCACCAAGCCATGGAGTGAAAAATGCTACAAGTTTGTGTCAACTGGAAGGGAAAATCATTCCTATAGCAAACAAAACCATTTCCATTCTCCATTTCCTTGATCATTGGTGACCATCTGGTACATAATTGCATGATCAATTCTAGTGCCAGTAGCTCTGTCATGCCTAAACAAATCGCAGAGGTACTAGGCATACAATATGTACCAGTTGCAAGAGGGGTTGTTCAACTGGATGGCACAACTATTAAGACTATTGGGGTTATCAAAGGACTTCAACTTAGCATTCATGCATACCCAAGTTTGTCATTCACCCAAGACATATCGGTCATCGATCTCCCTCCCCTCTTTGCCATCTGGCTATCACGGGATTTCACTACCAAGATGGGCAGTTACCTATCAGCCAATTGGTTGCATATGATTCTTAGGACTTGATACAGAACCTAAGTAACTATAAGGGAAGAACCAATCTACCATAATCATGTAGAACCCTACACTGCTAGTCCCATAAATGGAAATTACACCATCGGCGATCCCGAAGAGGAAGATGCCGATCATGAACCAACCACCCTTGTTGAAGAAGTCCCTGATACTTTGCTAGATGAAGTAAGTAGAGATCATTAGTATGGACCCCTATGTTGATGTATTGGCAGAAGAAGAATCTGGTTTGCTGGTCTTCGAAGAAACATGATTAGGTACTTATTGTATCCATGAAGAAGATACAATCATACAACTTGTCAAAACACCAAGTGATTATAAAGGACTGTGGCAATTGTTCTTCGATGGCTCAAGAAGTAAGAATGGATCCAGTGTTGGTGTTATGTTAATTTGTCTAGAGGGAGATAAGTACTTCTCATCTTTCCGGTTGCAGTTTAGTTGCACTAACAATGTTGATGAATATGAGGCTCTTGTGCAAGGAATTTAGCTAGCCCAAAGGAAGGGAATCAAGGCCCTGACTATTTTTGGAGATAGTGAGTTAGTTGTTCATCAAGTTTTCGGCACGTAATGCATTCAAAAATGATATTTTAAGATCATACAAGAATCGAGTCTAGGACTTGATTGAATATTTCGAAGCTTTTGGAATCCATGCAATCCCTAGAGATCAAAATCAAGATGCAGATAGGCTTGCTACAATTGGTTAACAATACAACATACCAATTGATATCATGAAAGAAGGGCAGAAGTTTGTTAAAATGGTGGTTCGACCAGCAGTCCCTGATAATGTGAGTAGTTGGCAAGTGTTTGATAGTGACAAACAAATTGTCCTCTTCCTATAAGAAGAGGTAGAGTTTGCTACAAAGAATCAAGATAAGTTGTAGGAGTCATATGGTGAGAAAATTATCCAATTGAAAAGAAAAAATTTAGCAAAAGGTTTAGTCACTTTGGAATCCATTTTCAATTCAGATGACCAAGCCACAAGACAAAGCCCTAACATGGTGGTCAGAGAAGAATTTTTTGAGGAAGTTGAAGTATCAAATGAAAAAAAATTTAAGATCGGAAAAGTGTGTACTTCTAAAGAGAAAGAAGCTTTCATCAAACTTTGTCAAGAGTATCATGACATATTTGCATGGAGCTATAAAGATCTGCATGGTTTTGATCCAAGTCTAGCATAACATACCATCGAACTGGATCCTAATGCTAATCCAGTTCGTCAGAAACATAGACCAATTAATCCCAAAATTGAGCCACTAATGAGAAAGGATACTAACAAGAGGACTTGGAATACATAGCTTAAGACTGCCTTATGGGCAGATTGGATCACACCTAAAAGGGCCATCGAAAATTCTCCTTTCGTTCTTGTATATGGAAGAGAGGAAAAACTCCCACTCTCATTGGAGTTACCTTCTTTGGAGTTAGCTCATCAACTTGAAGTTATAGAGAGTGATCGTCTGACAGTAAGGTTTGCTGAACTGATGGAGTTAGAGGAAGTACGAGACAAGGCTATGAAAACTTTGGAGCAGCATCAAGCTCAAGTTAAGAAATATTTTGACAAGAAGGCATCTGACAGGAATTTTCAAGAGGGAGATTTAGTTCTCAAATGGGATGAAGACAGGGCCAAACTAGGCAAGCATGCCAAGTTTGACACTCTCTGGAGTGGGCCATACATCATCACAAGTTGCAAAGAGGTAAATTCATTTCATCTATCTAGGCTCAATGGAGAAGAACTTCCCATTCATGTGAATGGGATACATCTCAAAGCTTGTTTTTGAGAAGCATTCCACCTTTTGTACAGTTAAATTAGGTGTTTTCCTCCAAGTGCTTATGCACATTGTTGTGTGTTGTTGTTTTGCTTTCCTTGTTGTTGTGTTTTGTGTTGTTTTGCACTTTGTTTCACCATTAGAAGGTGTCAAGGAGAATAAGGTTCAAGGTTTTCATAAGAGTTTCAAAATCTACTTCATTAAAATTTTTGCAGTGTTATATGGATGTCAAGCATTCAACAGATTCAGTATACTTCATGCTTAGCATTCCACGGAGGCCCAAGATATCGGCAATGCTCAAGGAGATTCTGGGATGTGTCAAAGAAAATCATACAACTTTAAGGATTCCAACATAGACTCCATGCCCAATGGATGAATTAAGGCTACAGGAATCATGCTTAGCAGGCAATCATCCCCGAGAAGTCACCAAAAATGTTATCCAATTTTGCACTATTTCAGATCATCCCCGAGAGGAAGTGAATCTCATAGAGGTGTAACTTTTTCATATCAGAATATTCATTAGGCACAATTTGTTTTGCAATTATATGAGCATCTTCAATGAGTCACTAAGTTGGCAAGCATAAAGGTTTCTGTTGAAATTATCACACCTTACAAGCTACAGCTGAAATGTTTGCTCCCGAGAGTCTAATGTTATTCTCAAATCTGATGAAGGAAAACTTGGTAGGAGGAAAAATCATGGTGATCCCACGCACTGGTGGGAATTGTGGAGATAAGGAATGAACTTGCCAAGTTTGTGCAGTGAAGCTGAGGCTGAGACCCGTGGATTAATGTGGCTGAGCCGTTGTGTAGGGATTTGGAGCTAGTATGTCGAGGTCAGAAATTTGATGATGGCAGGCCAAGCTATTAATCCCGCGCTAAGGTATGAATAGGGGAACTCAGGGTATACACCGCCAAGTGGAAATATTGAGTTGGTAAACCATGATCAGACTCCTGTGAATTGGAGAAATCAGGTCAAATTGCCAAGTGAAGACAATATGATGGCTATCCGTCATGAAAATCCTGCGCATGGAAACATTTTACTATCTTGCCAAGGCCATGGAAATTTGGGAAAACACTACCAAGCGTGGAGATATTAAGATGGATAGCCAACATGATACTTCCGCACAGGCCGTGTAAACAGGATCCGTGTCATTGTGCGAGTCACCAGGAGAATTAAAGTGGCAGTTACAAATTGGGTGGCGAGTAATCCTCCAAGCGATAAGGGAGGATGATGGTGAAATGGTTGAAGATGGGTCAACGTTGGAAAAAGTATCTAGTTTCAAGCTCACAAGAAAGAAACGCCTTCTCATGGGATACCACAATTGCAGCTTACAGAAGACACGAGTTTCCTCACGACGCATTGATACTGTTTCACTGAATGCAACAAACAGATGTCCGACCTGATTAGTTCACCTTTTCCAGCATACTTCTAGCCTGGGCCATGATAAAAGCTTTGGAACAGGGTATGGACATACATTGAGTTCTACGCTCAAAGCTCCACGCATTCGATGCACAGGCATGTTGCAGTATAGTAGAAGCCGTTTTTAGTGCTTCTAGCAAGCAACTGCATGTAGGATGGATTGGAGTCATGCCATTCAAGGCTTCATAAAATTTTCTTGAATCAGGAGATGAAGGTTTATTACGGTGCAAAATGAAACGATTCATATTGCTCAGCATGTTTTCTCCTAGAAATGAATTGAATGTGAAGGTCAACTCTAAAAATACCTGGTTGGCCGTTTTG
This sequence comes from Taxus chinensis, assembly GCA_019776745.2. Classification (NCBI taxonomy): domain Eukaryota; kingdom Viridiplantae; phylum Streptophyta; class Pinopsida; order Cupressales; family Taxaceae; genus Taxus; species Taxus chinensis. The sequence continues at coordinate 883,669,655 of CM034146.1, read as the reverse complement.
CATGCTACATCCTTGTTACTCGTAAATGGTCTCTATGAGAAAATATGAGTGTAATAGGCATTATTTCTACCCTTCCATTATGTACATCCAATCAGAAAATAAAAAGTATTCCTTTACCAGGTTCAAAGAAACTTGTTTTTAACAAATGGACGATTATACTATAGTTTCAAGCTAATTTTATCTAGCTTTATTTCTATTAGCTTTGATCCATGACAAAGGAAGAATTCATATGGTTGTTACATGTACATTTTTCCAAGGTCCTCTTGGTTGCCCCAGTTGTTCAATATATTTTTTGAAGGGCTTCTTTTATGTGTTGCAAATTGTAACATAAAGCATCTTTTTAGTTTATGCAAAAATGATTATATTGTGTAGCTCACAGCTACCTATGCCATACTAAGATCCCAATAGTGGCATAATTGTTGATTGGAGCTGAGATTGCAGAGTGCATTGCCAAAATACTGAAGGGCTCTTTAGCCAAGAATCAGTCTTAAGTGTGTCTATCGACATGTTATGGGCATGAACTTGGGTCATCATCATGGCAACATTAGGTCTGTATTGGTAATGGCATTTTCTCATCATTTGGAAGGTACAATTGTGCTTATTATGGCAAAGCCAACACATTCTTATCACAAGTGTTATATAATAAGGAAGAACCGTGAGCATTGTGGTAAAACCATTCTTTTCAGAAATGTTGGGTTAAGCTTGGTATTCAAGTGAGTTTGAGCCCAGGAAAGGTAAGATCATTTACTGGATGAAGAGCTCGGTGACTTTGCAGGGAGCTCGTGGTGTTGTTTCATGAAGTTTGAATGTGGAATGCATAAATGGCCTCGAGTTAACCAAGGAAAATGATAAGAATTGAGTTTGATAGCTCACCATTCGAAGGACTCAATGCAAAAGAGCTCGATTGTCAAGGTAAGGAAAGAGTTGGTGTGGGGTTCAAAATTGAGTACAACACCGAGTTAGAGGATTCGAAGCTCATCGAGTTTGGTTATGCGTAGATTCTATCCACATGGACCCCCCTCCTCTTAAAGTCAAACGGGTCAACGGGGGGGTCCTGACATTATGTTAATTAAATTAATATTTTTGTTTAAATATTTTAATAATAATATTTATTATTATTATTTAAATATTATTTTAAATAATTGAGAAGACTAGGTCATGAGGCAATTAATGACCCATGATGGAACCTTCTCAGGTGGTTCAACTAACTATAATAAATACATCATGGGCCTTCAATTTAGGAATGTAATTATGACCATTTCCTCTTCTTTCTCACATATTATTCTATAAATGTAAGTTGGAAGCTCATTTCAAAGGGTTGCAACAGTTCAGACAAGTTGGACAGTTAGATATCTCAGGCGATTTTATACTTTTCAAGAGTCCTCTATATTTTACAAGTTGTTCTTGTGTGTTGAGAGAACTTTCAAGCCTCCTCTTCAAGACTGTAATGGCAACTATTGCCTCTTCTGAATGTATGATGCATTGTGCATGTTATTGAAGCAATAAAAGTGTGTGTTTTGTGACTAATCTCGGTCCTTTCATCCTTCTATGGTTCTTTGTGCCTTTCTCGTACTTGCAAGTACATTGTGTAAGTTTAAGTTTCTATTGCAGGTTCTTGGAGTTCTGGGCTTATCGAGTGGTGGAGTATTGCATGCAGTTGAGTTGAGGTGTCTATTCACCCTTCTTGAGTTCATCCTTCTTCACTGGGAAACTGGTATACTTCTCAGTCTGATACGGTTTAACAAGGGGAACATATGTCTCTTAGTTTGTGGTATCATGTACCCTGTCTAAGTTATAGTAGGTGAAATTGACTTGTGGTGCACACACCCCCTTCAAATTAAACCTTCCTGAGTCTGGAAATACCCTTTATTTGGTGCATCACCATCCCTAGTATAGTTTCAGTTCTATAAAATATCTTTCCCTAAAACCCCATGAAAATGTTAGCATAGGACTAAACAATCATTATTGTTACACTAGGAGTAGTACAACACTTAGTTTAGGAAGAGCAATCCGGCCTTCTCCAGAGTTTCACCTTGAGCCCAAGTCCCACAGCTTGAGAGGTGATCCCATGTGTCCCAATCACACTGAACGTCCTATTCACATCTTGGCCATTCGGAGGGTGTAGTGATTTGGTGACAACAGAAAATAATTTAGTTTTATCGTAACCTAGCGAGAGAAAACATGTCTATTTGTTAGGAGACCCAAGATCAAAATAGGCAAGTCCATGATGAAAAATCTATCGTTTTATTTTTTGTTTTGTTTTTATAGACTGATCATGTAGACACCAAATTTGGGTCTTATGACTCTCTGTACCCCGTATCTCATCCCTCAACCTAACCCTACCTCACCACCTAAAACCTTACACACTTAATTATTTATTAATTACCTTATAATAATAAATCCACATCTCCAACCCTGCCACCTCACCTCGCCACCTCACTATGACCTATCCCTAACACTAAACTAACTTAATTAAGACCTATGACTTAGTCCATACCCACACCCATGACTCATCACCCCTCACCCACATCAAAACAAACCTAAGAATGACTTGACCAAGCCCACAACTGACCCCTCGGGAGAAAAAGAGGGAAAGTTGGCTATTTTACTAAAAATATCCAACTTTAACCTGACCTACATCGGTCCCTACGTGGCCGGCGTTGGTTAGGCAACCACCACCGGTTCCCTGTAAATGACCTCCCCCAACCAAAAATAGAGGATCCAGATTCATTTAGAAAAAAAAGAGATAAAAAAGAGACAAGTGAGAAGGAGGGAGGAGGTTGCAGAGAAGAGCATTAAGTCCAAGATTGTAACTGATCAACGAGATCACTGTCACACTCATCCAAGCATTGGGAGAGTCAAAGAATAGTTTCATCAACTCACTTGTGATTGTCGGATCATCCCACCTGAGCTTTTCCTTCGTTACCACGTTCCTCGGACTTGTAACCTCGTCAGAAAGTAGTAAGTAGTATCTTGTATGCTTCTAGGCTCCACTTCGTGAACTTTTGATTGATAGTAATCGTAAACTCACCCCTGGATCTAACACCCGGCAGCACCCTGCACCTAACCTTCATTCATCCATCCCTATATTTCCTAGAAGATAGCTTTCTCACTTTCTGAGTCTTCTCCAATGCCTTAATATTCCCCTTAACCATCTACCAACCTTAAAAACCCCCAAAACCATCCTATAATCAACCTATACCCAGAAGCCCCTGAATCACTGCCCCTACCGATATCAGTTATCTCCTACCGGTAGCAGTTTTATAAACGCAGTCGGTTATTCAGGGACCAACATCGGTCACTGTGACTTTTACCAAAACCAACCTTTCACCTATTTATCTCATAACAACCTCATATGTAGCTTGGTTTATCCCTGTAACTTGATCTGAACGTATCAATAACTAGTGACCAAACAAACAGAATGGCATTTTATTATTGATAGTTTAGTCTCTATTACTTTTAGTAACGAGGTACCTAAATCATGATTTCACAATAGCTTCTTTATTATCATTTGAAATAATTTATATTAAAAAGGGAACTGACCACCTTCGAAGGGAATTTTAATATTTCCTGGGCCCAAGGCAGTTCCCTTACTTATTGTCTAACTAAAATCTGGTGGTCTTGCATTCTTATCTATAGGTAGTCCTTCCCAGAAAAAAAGGAGTTCTTCACAATCAGTCTGATCTCTCTACGGTATGTGCACACCCTCCCAACACTCAAAAAGTATTCCTCCTAACCCTAACCCCTTATCTGTTTCTCAAGAGAATGAACAGATAGAAATATCTCTATTCTGGAACTAGAAATTCTATGTGAAACATTTTGGCATGCCTGACCCAAGGCCGCAACTAACCAATCGGCCTGACCCAAGGCCACAATCAACCAATCGTTCCAACCCAAGGCCACAACCAACCAATTGGCCTTACCCAAGGCCACAACAACCCAATCGGCCCGACCCAAGGCCGCAACAACCCAATCGGCCCGACCCAAGGCCACACCTTACCCTAGCCTAAACATCTGGGTACGTCATGTAATGATCGATGGGGGAGTTAGCCTAAACATTGTCTCTTCCAAAGCCTTTCAAAAGATGAATATCCGTCCTTGATGCATGTGTGCCAACCCCACCATGTTGCGTTCATTCAACGATGCTATTACTTCTACCCTAGGCACCATAATCCTTAACATTCGTGTAGGGCTACGTACCTTACCTGAACTCTTCTATGTCCTTGAGGGAGAATTACAATACAACATGTTGTTAGGCCGCCCTTGGATCTGGGCTATGGGATGCATTCCCTCCACCTTACATAGATGCATAAAATTCAAGTATGAGAGGAAGTCATACACCATCACAGCTGACTCCTCCACCTTCAAAACCTGTAATATGTTAGACCACCCTACTGATGTGCTTGTACCAATCAAGACACCCATTGATCTAACCCAACCATCTACTTCAACCACGCCTTAACCATCCACCTTAGCCACACCCACACCTTCGACTAATGAAACCACCGACACGAATAACTCTTCCTTCCCCGCGGAAAACATTCCAACCTCGGATCCCTTGGTAGGTGTTTTTCAATGCCTTACGTTGGGGGAGTACCGCCTATACAACGTTAGCACCTTCCACACACCCACAAGAGTATGGACAATTACATGCGCATCCTACTTACGACCGTCGTGTTGGGGAGGTGATCTCCTACGGACCACCTAATTACCGCACCAACGTAACGTATGGGGGTGTCAAAACATCCTCTGTCACCTCTGAACCTCCCATTGGTGTGGTTCTCTTCCAATCTGATTTTCAATATCTAATCAACCATCATTTTGCCCTCACCTTCCTGACACGTTGTGCTTGGAAAGGTTTTGGTTTCGGTCTTTATGAGCAAGGACGACATACGGTTATTCCCATGACAACACACAAACACAAATATCGTAGTGGTCTTGGGTTTTCTGAACCACCTACACTAAAGAAACCTTGTGTCAATTATATCCAGGATGATGACAAAGTCACCCATTCTAAACAATCATCGCTCATTTTACCATCTTCACCCACAGATTAGATAGACCCTGAATCTATCCCTCCTAACTTTTTTTTTCATGAATGCTATCTTCCTAGGTCCTCTCACTTATCAACGCAATGGTGAGGACCCATCTTCTCTCCCCATTTTATATCCAGACATGATCAAAGAAGACCTACCTTCGATTAATGTTGTGGAGTGCTAGGATGATGAATCCATCCTCACCTACCTTGGTGCGGATGAATCTTATATTCAACGTGCCTTACCATCTGACACCCAAATCATGTTGAATGAGTCGACTATAGAAATCAACATCCACATAGAGGATGATCCTCACATTGTAAAGATCAGATAATCTCTCGATGTATCAGAACAAGCCGCCTTCACTACCTTTCTCCGTGCCCACAATCAAGCTTTCGCTTGGTCCTATGCCGACATGCTAGGAATCAATCCTGACATTGCTATCCATAACATCACTCTGAAACCAGACTCCAACCCAGTTAAATAGAAGCTGAGAAAAATGCATCAACGCATTGCTCTCTTGGTTAAAGAAGAGCTTCAATGACTCCTTTCTGTCTCTTACCTATTGACTATCCATAATGGATTTCTAATGTTGTACCTGTCACTAAAGTGATGGGGGGACTTCGGATATGTACAGATTTCTAGGATCTTAACCTCACCTGCCCAAAGGACAACTTCCCCCTACCTAGCATTGATCAACTTGTTGATCTCACTGCGGGCCATGAGATGCTTTCTCTCATGGATGGTTTCTCGGGATATAATCAAATTTTAGTAGCCCCAGCCGATTAACATAAAACTGCCTTCATTACCTCTGGGGGACCTTCTGCTATTGTGTCATGACCTTTGGCCTTAAGAATGCTGGTGCAACCTATCAATGGGCTATGAATTACATTTTTCATGACATTATGCACACTATCCTTGAGGATTACGTTGATGATCTTCTTGGAAAATCTAAACATCGCAGTGAACATCTCGATGTTTTAACCATTATTTTCGACCGTTTGTTATAATACTATGTTCATCTTCAGCCAAAAAAATGTGTCTTTAGCGTCCTTTTGGGAAAAATCCTTGGCTTTATTGTCTCTTTGCGTGGCATTGAGGTCGACCCTGCTAAAGTCAAAGCTATTTTAGAAATGCCCCCAACCACTAACCTAAAACAATTGCGTAGTTTGCAAGGCAAGCTCCAATCTATCCGTCGTTTCATCTCACAACTCTCAGATCAATGTCAACCTTTCCATCATCTCCTTAAAAATAAATTTTCTTTCAATGGAGTGAGGAGTTCCACAAAGCCTTTGAAGCTCTTAAAACTTATCTCTTATAGCCACCCATGCTTATCCCACCTCAAGACGATCACCCTTTCTACCTTTACCTTTCTGCCACTGACCATGCTGTAGGAGCTATGCTCACACATCATGACTTTGAGGATCGAGAATAAGTAGTTCATTACATAAGCCGTACTCTCGTGGATTACGAAACTAGGTATACACATGTCAAAAAGTTGTGCCTAGCCCTATCATTCATGGCCATCAAACTTCGACATTACCTCCTAAATCAAAAAAAAATTTTCATCACCAACATTGACCCCATACATTATATGTACGCCAAACCTCATCTAAACAAACACATTGCCAGATGGCTTATGCTCCTCACCGACCTGGATTTCGTACACCAGAAATTAGTCAAAGGACAAACTATCGCAGACCAACTCGTGGAAGCCCCTTTACCTGGGGAACAATTTACCAATTTTACTTTCCCTAACGAACTCATCGCAACTCTTTCACTCAATGATACGTCTTATCCGATGACTCTCTTCTTCGATGGATCTAAATGCCAACGCGGTAGTGGGGCGGGTGTTGTTCTCATTCCTCTTGAAGGTGAACCTATGCCTCTTTCATTTAGGCTCGATTTCCCCTGCACTAACAATTTAGTGGAATACAAGGCTCTTGTTTTGGGTCTCCATGTTGCGTTACACTTAGGTGTGAATTCTATTCACATTTTTTATGACTCTCAATTGGTAGTAAATCAAGTCACTGGCATCTACCAATGTAAAAATGAGGAACTTCAAAAGTACAAATGTTATGTGGATTCACTTTTGACCTTATTTACCCATTATACTATCCAAACCGTTCCACGCTCAACTAATAAATTTGTGGATACTATGGCTTGCTTGGCCTCGCAAATTCCTGCATCACCATCTGATTCTGACATATTTGTCTTGGTCCAACAAGTCTTTGCCCCATCTTACTTAGTCTCAAATGTTTGTATGGTAAAGAATGCATCTGCTGACTCGCAGGATACATGGTATCACCAATTTCACGACTACCTTACAAACTCTATTCTCCCACCTAACCTTAATATTAATGGCAAACACACTTTTCTTAAAGGTGTTTCTCATTATGTCATCATGGGGGGACTCCTCTATAAACGTGGCTTCGATGGTATCCTACTTCGATGTCTAACTAGTGCTGAAGTCACTCATACCATCCAACAAGTCCATGACGGAATTTGTGGTGGGCACTTTAGTGGCTTTGTCATGGCCAAGCGGATCCTTCACCTAGGATATTATTAGCCTACTCTTAATAAAGAATTCTATGAATATGTTAAGCGTTGTGTTATATGTCAACAACATGCCAACCTTCAACATAATCCCAGCCATCCACTACAGGTCGCACGAGATCTTTGGCCTTTCTCATAATGGGGTTTGGACCTTATTGGTGAGATTCATCCACCTTCTTCGTAACATCACCATTGGATCATCACGACAACCAAATATTACACTAAATGGGTGGAGTCCGTTCCACTCATTTCAACCAAAAAGGAGAAAATTGTTGAATTCATCAATCATCACATTATTTTCTGTTTCGGTGTTCCTCATCGCTTGATAACCGATAATGGAAAATCTTTCAAAAATAAGTTGTTACGAGCCCTTTATGACAACTTTGGTATCAAACTTAGCTTCTCATCACCCTACTATCCATAAGCAAATGGTCAAGCTTAATCTTCTAACAAAATCTTAACCAAAATTCTCATGAAAGTCGTTAACGATTATGGTCAAAATTGGCATGATCACATCCCCTTTTCCCTTTGGGCTTATCGTACCAGCATTCGTACTTCCACTAATGCCACACCATTCTATTTGGTATATGGTACTGAGGCTATCTTGCCTCTCAAAATACAAATCCCTTCCCTCAGAATATCTCTTCAAGATATTCTCACCAATGATGACTTCCGCTAAGAGCGGTTAGCCCAATTGGAGCTTCTTGACGAGCATCGTCTTACAGCTCTTGACCACCTTCAAATTTATCAAAAGTGCATTAAGTGTGCTTATGATAAGCACATTCATGAGCGTACCTTTAAAATTGGTGATCTTGTCCTCAAAGAGAATCAACATGTAACCAAACTAGAAAAGGCAAATGTGGAAAATTTGCTCCTAATTGGATTGGGCCTTACATTATCACTCACACTTATGGATCAGGTACTTATCATTTGGCTTTGCTTAATGGTAAACTTGAACCTGAAACCCTTAATGCCTTGCATCTCCAACCATTCTACTATTGAATTTAGTGTTACATCACTTCTTATCTACCTTGAGCTCATTTACCACCACCTCATACACCTTGTTTCATGCATCTTAAAGTAGAATCAAGTTCACATGGTTTGATCATCACCTCCTCTTAAAGATGCCTTCTCCTTTTTAGTCTGGCCCATGACTTAAAAGTATTAAAATACCAAGTTCTCAATTATACAATTCTGGGATATTCTTGAGTTAAACCTCTTGCCAAACTAGATGCTTCAGGCCAAATAGACATCTAGACCTCCACACTATAAACTAGACTACTCCCTCAAAGGACAGCTATGTGCAACGCCACGTCTGCTACTATAAGTAGACTTCTCCCTCGAAGGATAACTATACAAAGTCAGCCTCTATCAGAATTTTCTCACATTGATTAGCTTTGTGAAGACCTCAAGAACAACAAAAACTCAAATTTCTGAACCCAGGACTCCACGAACAAACCCAACACCACCTAATCTCATGCATCGGCGAATTCAAAATTAAAAGGAGATATACACGCGGTAACGGTCAAATCTCAAGCACCATCTTATACTCAGCCGAAATCCACCTATAAGTATAAAGATGAGCCCATCTAGTACACTCCCTTGGGAGAAACTTATGAAGTGATCTTGGACAAATTGGTTAAAACAGGAGCTATCACCTTGCCTCCTGTTAAACCTCACTCCGGGTTTGATTCCACCCACACTATACCTTCTTGGTTTAAAGAGAATGATTTTTGTAACTTCCATCACATGAAGGGACACAACCACGAAAACTGTAAGATGTTGAAAAACATAGTGTAGGAAATGGTTGATACATGGGATATAACCCTCGATAATCCTAATGCCCCTGCTAATCGAAATTTAAAAATCTTCAACAAACCATTTCCAAACCATTCCTCTAACAGTAACACAAGCCAAGAAACCTTAGCCGAGGAGAAGAGTGTGCATGAGATCCATGTGGTTTTCAATTCCCAACCAAGGGCTTCCATCGAAGAAATTCTGAATCAAGCCTCTTCACCGACGCAAGAGTCCTCACTCCCTTCTTCTTCATCAGGACAAGAGGACAGCCCCGCTATTCCTTTACCCATAGAGGAACCAACCATCTAGAGTTTTCTTCTCACAGAAGAGCCTTCTTACACCACATCCCTGCAAGACTGTGAGCGGATGTTATCCAACTTATCTATTGCCCAAACATCTCCTTCCACCACTCTTGCTGCAAAAGAAGAAGGGTCGCCACTTTTTCTGTTGTCCTTAGAAGAGAAACCCCTCGAGTCTACATCACCAAATTCCTTAATTAGGATTGATCCTCTAGAACATGCCCTCCTCCCTATCAGTTCTTCATCGCCTAAATCTTTCCAGTGACCGGTTGATCCCTTAACACCCATAGATACAACACCTCATTCGCCCCCTGTATCTCACCCTTAGTGGACTAGAATCACAACCCACTTGTCTTCCATATCAAAATTCCCATTCATACGTGAAGATTTTCATCCCCCAGAAGATATACGACTCTTATGGGCACGTTTGAGAACACCATGCTCTACTCAAATGCAAATGACTAATCCAGACACCTCTACCATATACCTGAAGTTTTTACAAAAGCTCAAAATGCCTATATAGGGTGAGGTTATTGATGTTGAGGAAGATGAAGTGGTTTAGGTTTGGTTGGAGTGGGTAGGATATTTAGAGAAGGACCATAAGAGGAATTTATAGATGTATAGGGTAAGGTAAGTGGGTGTAGATGTGGTTATAGAGTCGGGTTGTGATTGGGTGGGTGAGTATGTATAGAGGGTGAAGGTAGTTGTTTTGTAAAGGGTAGGCCTGATAGAGTGGGTTGTTTTTACAGGCACGCCAGTAGCTAACGATGCGAGATTGGATGCCACCTCTACTGGGGTGGATGCGGCCACATGTGTCTGCAGCATAGTGGGCAGTGATGCGGGAGGTTGGACTCGGTGGAGTCTAGAGATATAGGGTTGTGGATAGGGACCACAGCCTAATGGTTGCCCTCATTGAGAGATGGGATCTGGAAACCAATGTCTTCCATCTCCATACTGGAGAGATGACAATCACGCTAGAGGATATGTATCGCATCCTGAGACTGCCAATCATAGGTGAAGCAGTATTCCAGGTGGATGCCGAGATAGCAATGGATATCATCCTGTAGGTATTCAAGGATGTATCCCCATTGATTACATATCATAATGCGAGCATATGCTACAGCGATATGTATCACGCGCATCGACAGGAGACATGGTTCACTGTGTTGATGATGATCGGGATCACCTACTTCGCCCTCCCTGACTCAGAGGGAGGCCGCTTCCTATGGGCTTTGATGGGAGTTGTTATCCAAAATTCACCACTCAAGGTAATTTTGATAACATGCATCAAATTCTTTTGTCCCAAGCAATTATATTGAGTCCAAGCAAAAATTCATATTTCTAGGGTCCCCTCATATTTTTTCTAACTCCCCTGTCTAAGTAGAAGAGAGCAAGTTCTGAGAAAATGTAAAAAATTGCAAAAACAAGCTCGGGCAAGGAAAAATCACGAAAAATGGCTAAGTCCTAGTCCAGGCAGTCCTTGGGATAGTTGGGACAAAAGGGCGTGAACCGGCTGAAATGCCGCCAGGTAGTCTACGCAGCATTTGGGACATCTGGGCCAAAGGGACGCGGAAATCCGAATTGGCCGAAAAGTTGGAAAAATTGACTAACTGTTGAAACAGGCAGTCTGGGACATCTGGGCAATTAGTACGTGAACTGGTCGGATCGGGCGAAATAAGTCAAGGCAACCCGGAACAGTTGGGCCGAAGGTACACGAAGTACATGAACCGGCCGGATCGGCCGAAATGAGAACTTTCGTCAGGGACGCATGGGACAAAAGTACGCGAACCGGCCGAACTGGGTGAATCGGGAAAATTTGTCCCAAACGGCCCGAAAGCAAATGGGACATATGGGCCACGAGTACGCGAACCGGCCGGTTCGGCCAAAATGGGAAATTTCAGCACTATGCTAAATGGGACAGAGGGACGCGTGGGACGCGAAAAGACGAAGCGGCAGAAGGCAGAGAAGAAAAGTCAACATTTGACCCATGGAACTTCAAACGGCCATAACTTTTGACTCCGAGCTCCGATTTTCACAAAATTGGACTTTTTGGAACGAGCACGACGTCCTCTACGCCAAAAAAATTGGATTTATTATTTTTAATGAGGGTAGATATATTTAAATAAGATAAATATATTCGGCTCCAGTCAATTAGTGCTCATTCCCGTCAAATGACAGAAAACGCCTGGCAGACCCAAAATAGCTTCCTGCACTCAGAAGGCCATAACTTTTGCATTTCTCAATGAAATCGCACAAAATTGGTACCGTTGGAATCGTGGTTCTGAACCCGATGCACAGAAATCAAGAAATTCTAGATTTTATTAGAAATTTATTGAGATTTTTAAGAAAACGTGGCCGGGTTCAGAACAGTGTTTTATTTGGTAGCTGGGAGGTTCTGAACCCGATGCACAAAAATCAAGAAATTCTAGATTTTATTAGAAATTGATTGATATTTTTAAGAAAACGTGGCCGGGTTCAGAACAGTGTTTTATTTGGTAGCTGGGAGTGCAATTAAGAGGCATGGTCATCATTCTTTCTCTGCTGCAGCACATGGGACAGTATGGGGAGCCTTTTGCAAGTAATGTGTAACCATTTCACTCAATTTAATGCCCCTTACAGGTGGTTGAAGGACAGATTTCAGGATTTCCATTTTCCCTTCTCTTCTCCTTCTCATTTTTTCTATAAATTGGAGTGTTGGGCTCATTGTAAGGAGAGAGTTTTTGGGTAGCAAAGCTCTGCCAAAATTGCATTGTGAAGCTAGTGTGTTGCAAGGCCCTTGTAGTGGACTCCTTGCATGGTGATCCAGGCCCTTATCTTGTAATAGACTGAACTGTGCATACCAGGAAGCAATAAAATACAAGTTTGTGGATGTATCTTCCCCTGCTATGTTCCCTTGCATTCTTCTTGCCCCTTTTATCTTTCGACAAGAATATTGTGTCTATTATTATGTTCTTGCAAGAATTCATTATCATTGTGTGTGCTTGGAATATTGCTGTGAATGCATTTTGCTAGATTATGGAGAACTGTCATCACATCTTCTAGTGTGCACTTTGCCTCTGTATTTCACACATTTGCAGACTACTCTCACATCCTCCTTTTCTGGTGTATCGCCGCTTTAGTGTAGGATTTCATTTTATGCATTCTCTTTCCCTGGTCCCTTGGAAATTTAGATTAGAACATTTAGCTTATCTTGCATTAGAGTAGATTGTGGCAGGTAGTTTAGGAGCAAGAACCAACTTTCTCTGGAGGTCTATCTCAAGTAGCAAGTCCCACAACTTGGAGATAGTACCCATGTTATCCAATCACACTGTGAGTTCAGGTATATGCACAGGGGTGCTGTGATTCGGTGATAACATGAGTATTACATGAGATGGTGGAGGAGCATACCTGCTATGCATGGGCACCGATGTATTTGGTGCATCTATACAGAGAGCTCTAGGGCTATCACAGTATGAGGTGATTCGGGATATGTTCGACATTCTTGTTACACTGCTGGGTCTACGAGCATATCATGTGTTTACGACTAGTAGGGTTTCCTCAGCAACTAGGGCCACAGGAAGTGTATAGGTATGGGTTTCAGAGGTGGTTGGAGGTTGTGGGCCAGCCACGAGTGGTTATCACAGGGCGAGATGTCACGTATTACAGGCATATGTTAGAGGGCCTGACTGCACTCGATATTATATGGAGGCCATATAGAGGCCATTAGCCCCATGGAGGAGCCTGAGCACAGCTGCGATGGATTTAGTACATCTTCTGGATAGTTGGATAGAGACCCAGGGAGCATGAGTGGATTCCCCTAGAGAGGGTACGACAACAATTGGGCCTACAATAGGATGAGCCACCTCCCTTCCCATAGTATCAGAGGGAGGATGTAGAGGCACCACTACCTCTACCATAGCCATTAGACCCAATTTGGGTAGCAGAGAGACCGGTCGATGATACGGTGGATGACGTCGGAGTTACAGGTTCATTTTTGGTTTGGTGGGCAGGGCAGAGGGCAGCCATGCGAGCACAGCCTACACAACCAAATTTGGTGGTTGTTATAACACAGAGGGACCATCTCTTGGGTCAGGTATAGTTATTACAGGGGTAGCTTGCTACTGCACAGGCATAGATCAGAGTGCTACAGGGGCAGGTTGCCCAGGCACAGGGCAGCAACCAACCAATCGACTTGACCCAAGGCCACAATCAACTAATCGGCCTGACCCAAGGCCATAACCAACCAATCGGCTCGACCCAAGGCCACAACAACCCAATCGGCCCGACCCAAGGCCGCAACAATCCAATCGGCCTGACCCAAGGCCACACCTAACCAATCGGCCCAACCCAAGGCCGCAACCAAATAATCGTCCCGACCCACAGCCACACCAATTAAGTACCTCGATCGAAGCCCGCAAATTATGATTCTATCCACCCATAATGTAGTTATTCGTTTAATCGAGCTCACCTGTTCATGTTTTAGCATGACTAGGATACTTGAATTGATCAGCTAACCAACTTTGCTTAGACCAAGACCGTGACGTTTATCTCAACAAAACTAACCGTTTGGTACTGCTGAACATGCCTAAACATTCTGGTACCTTCCTTGTTATATCCCCTGGAGCTACTTCCTATGCCTTGGATACCAAGATTATATCAGCCTTGTTTGGATAAACTATCAACCTTTGCCTATGAATTTCTTGTTTTCTCTTCAAACCATGTACCCTAGTCGCGCTACTACATTTTAACATGCGTCAGCTTCCTTGAACTTACCCCACCATCTTACCAGCATCTCACCATCATTTACCCTTTATCAACCCTATCCCTGATTTCATGTCACCTCCATCTGTGATAGACTTGAGGGGGATTACCTATACCCTTAACTGGGGCAACCACTTATTATTATTATTGTCAGTGCAGCTTTAAAGGAAAAGCTACATGACAACAAAGGGCAAATGTAGACCACCAAATTTGGGTCTTACGACTCCCTGTACCCCGTATCTCATCCCGCAACCTAACCCTACCTCACCACCTAAAACCTTACACACTTTATTATTTATTAATTATCTTATAATAAATAAATCCACATCTCCAACCCTGCCACCTCACCTTGCCACCTCACTATGACCTAGCCCTAACCCTAAACTAACTTAATTAAGACCTATGACTTGGTCTAGACCCACACCCATGACTCATCACCCCTCACTCGCATCAAAATGAACCTAATAATGACTTGACCAAGCCCACAATTGACCCCTCGGGAGAAAAAGAGGGAAAGTTGGCTATTTTACTAAAAATAGCCAACTTTGACCTAACCAACATCAGTTCCTATGCAGCTGGTTTCGGTTAGGAAACTGCCATCGGGTCCCTATAAATGACCTCCCCCAACCAAAAATAGGGGATCCAGATTCATTTAGAAAAAAAAGAAGACAAGTGAGAAGGAGGGAGGAGGTTGCAGAGAAGAGCATTAAGTCCAAGACTATAATTGATCAATGAGATCACTGTCACACTCATCCAAGCATTGGGAGAGTCAGAGAATAGCTTCATCAGCTCACTTGTGATTTTCAGATCATGCCACCTGAGCTTTTCCTTCGTCACCACATTCCTCAGACCTGTATCCTCATCAAAGAGTAGTAAGAAGTATCTTGTATGCTTCTAGGTTCCACTTCATGAACTTTTGATTGATAGTAATCATAAACTCACCCATGGATCTAACACCCAGTAGAACCCTGCACATAACCTTCATTCATCCATCCCTATATTGCCTAGAAGACAACTTTCTCACTCTCTGAGTCTTCTCCATTGGCTTACTATTCCCCTTAACCATCTACCAACCTTAAAAACCAACAAAACCAACCTATAATCAACCTCTACCTAGAAGCCCCTGAATCACTGCCCCTATCGATATCGGTTATCCCCTACCGGTAGTGGTTTTATAACCATGGTCGGTTACTACGTAGCCGGTGTTGGTTAGGTAACCACCATCAGTTCCCTGTAAATGACCTCCCCCAACCAAAAATAGGGGATTCAGATTCATTTAGAAAAAAAAGATAAAAAAAAGAGACAAGTGAGAAGGAGGGAGGAGGTTGCAGAGAAGAGCATTAAGTCCAAGACTATAACTGATCAACGAGATCACTTTCACACTCATCTAAGCATTGGGAAAGTCAGAGAATAGATTCATCAGCTCACTTGAAATTTTCGGATCATCCCATCTAAGCTTTTCCTTCGTCACCACGTTCCTCGGACCTGTATCCTCATCAAAAAGTAGTAAGAAGTATCTTGTATGGTTCTAGGATCCACTTCATGAACTTTTGATTGATAGTAATCATAAACTCACCCCTGGATCTAACACCCGGCAGAACCCTGCACCTAACCTTCATTCTTCCATCCCTATATTACCTAGAAGACATCTTTCTCACTCTCTGAGTCTTCTCCATTTCCTTACTATTCCCCTTAACCATCTACCAATTTAAGAAAACCCCAAAACCATCCTATAATCAACCTCTACCGAGAAGCCCCTGAATCACTGCCCCTACTAATACTGGTTATCCCCTACCGGTAGCGGTTTTATAACCGTGGTCGGTTATTCAGTGACCAACATCGATCACTGTGACTTACACCAAAACCAACCTTTCACCTATTTATTTCATAACAACCTCAGATCCAGCTTGGTCTATCCCTGTAACTTGATCTGAACGTATTAATAACCAGTGACCAAACAAACAGAATGTCGTTTTATTATTAATAGTTTAGTCTCTATTGCTTTTAGTAACGAGGTATCTAAATCATGATTTCACAATAGCTTCTTTATTATCATTTGCAATAATTTATATTAAAAAGGGAACTGACCACCTTTGAAGGGATGTTTAATATTTCCTGGGCCCAAGGCAGTTCCCTTACTTATTGTCTAACTAAAATCTAGTGGTCTTGCATTCTTATCTATAGGTAGTCCTTCCTAGAAAAAAAGGAGTTCTTCACAATCGGTTTGATCTCTCTACGGTATGCACACACCCTCCCAACACTCAACAGGTATTCCTCCTAGCCCTAACCCCTTATTTGTTTCTTAAGAGAATGAACAGATAGAAATAACTCTATTCTGGAACTAGAAATTCTGTGTGAAACAGATCGATGTAGGAAGTCTATATGGGTTGATTATATTATCTCTTTGAGGTCTTCATGAAGTTTATTGATGTAGGAAACTTTTGAATACTTTATTTTATTTTTGTAGAAATAGTCTTCTTTTTAGATAGTCCTTCAAGGGTTCAATCTATTTATAGAAACAAGATATAAAGATAGATGTCCTTTTTGAGGGAGTCATCTATTTTCTAGAAGTTTGACTCAAGGAGTTTGAATTTGAAAATCCTATATATTAGTTTTGAATTATTTTTTTGACTTTTAGGTCATGGACAAGACTATAGAGAAGTATAGGTTTCTTTTATGAAGATAAAACCATATCACACAGAGGTTAACTATGAAAGAGAGGGTTTAAGGAATGAATGACTATGGGATTCCATCTTGAAAAAGGATGAAAAGTATCCATGAGAATCATACCATGAGTAGAAGTGTGGTTCTCATATTGAAGACACGGCTGAAAAAGTGGCAGGTAATGACATGATTCTTGTTTAGTCATTAATCCTTAAAATTTGTAAAATGGAAGGTGAATGGTGCTCGAGGGACGAGTATTTTAACTAGATCGAATGTTATATAGGACTTGATTCAACAATAGAATGGCCAAAGATGAAAGGAATTTAGGGGCTCAGGTTTAGGTTTACCTTCGAGTGAAGACAAATGATAAGCACATGATTCATAGGTATGAGTAACGATATAAGGTCCAAGAAAATTAGGAGAAATTTTTCCCCATTTACTTTTCTCCTCTTTTGTTACATGTTCATTTTCCTTTAGGACAAGGTCGCCAACCTAGAAGGGTCATTCATGGGCATGTTTATCATAGGCATGTTCGAATTGTTTTTGGTATATTTGGAGGTGATCAAGAGCATTGAGATGATGTTCATATAATAACTCGAGTTGTGCCAAACGATCTTGGAAAAATTCATCATCGTTGAGCATATCTTTGAGTGAGAGACAAAGAGATAGAATTTGAACTGCAAGAGGCATAACAACCTTTGTACCATATACCAAATAGAAAGGTCAAGCAGCTGTTAAGGTATGATTACTAGTGTGATAAGCCCATAAGGAAAAAGAAATGTGTGCATGCCAATCCTTTCCATTATCGTCAACTACTTTCATATGAATTTTATTGGTTTATTCTACCTGGCCATTGGTTTGAGGGTAATAAGATGAAGATAATTTAAGTTGAATGCCAAAGGCATCACAAATTTTCCGTAGGGTTTTGTTTTTTAATTGTTTTCCATTATCAATGATAAGGTGGTGAGGAACACCAAAGCGAAAAATGATGTCATGATTGATGAATTCACATATTTTCTCATCTTTTGTATAAATGATAGGCATGGCTTCTACCCATTTAGTTTATTTTTCAGTAGCAGTAATAATCCATTGATGATGTTGGGTAGAATGAGGTTTGATCTCTCCAACAAGATCCAAACCCCATTGAGAAAAAAGCCAAAGGTCACATGTGACCTCTAAGGCATGACTAGGGGTGTGATGGACATTATAATGTTGCTGACATATCACACAACATTTGACATAGTCGTAACAATCGCAGTTTAGGGTTGGCCAGTAATAGCCCAAGCAGAGAATGGGTTTAGCGATAACTAATTCATTGAAGTGACCCCCACAAATTCCATTGTGAACTTCCTTTATGGTAAAGGGAATTTCAGAACTTGTAAGGCATTGTAAGAGGATACTGTCAAAGCTACATGTTTATAAATAAGACCACCCATGATGACATAGCAAGAGACACTTTATAGAAAGGCTTGTTATCCATTGTGAGTAAGATATGGAGGAAAATTGGAAAGGGGAAGGTAATCATCAAACTACTTATACCAACGGTCATGTAGGTTAGGTTCAATTGCTCCGAAAAGGTCAACATATTGAAATAAATAGAAATGTGATCGCAACCTTTATATTGTGACAAATATTTTTGAGTCGGAAGGTGAAGTGAGAATTTGAGAAGTAAGGCAATCCATGGTGTCCACAAATTTATTAGTAGAACGCGAGGTGGTTTAAAGTTCATAACGGTCAAAGATAGTCAAAAGTATGTCAACATGATGCTTATACTCTTGAAGTATCTCATTATGACATTGGTATATACCATTAACTTGGTTTACAACTAACTAAGAATCAGAAAAGATATTGATTTAACATCTAAAGTGATGGCAGTTTGACGGCCTAATATGAGTGCTTAATATTCAGTGATATTGTTAGTATAATAAAATATAGTTTGAAAGATAATGACATAGGATCAACATCAAGAGGAATGACGATAACTCCAGCACCACCCACGCTGAAATTTGGAACCATCAAAGAGTAACGTCATCTGGTAAATGGTATCATCCAAAGAGAGGGTAGTGATGGATTCATCTAGGAAATCAAAGTTAGAGGATTAAATTCAGGAGAAGGGTGCTTCGGAAAATTGGTCAATGATGGTTTGTCCTTTGACATATTTTTGATGGATGAATTCAAGTTTTAGGTTTCCAAGAAGCATGAGTCAACGTGTAACACATTGATGTTCATAGGGCTTGGCGTACATATAATGTAAGGGGTCAATTTTAGTTAAAATGAAGGTTTTGTGGTTAAGTAGGTAATGTCGAAGTTTAGTGGTCATAAAACCTAAGGCTAAATAAAGTTTTTCGATGTGAGTGTATCTAGTTTCATAATCTAAAAGTGTGTAACTTATATAATAAACCATTTATTCCTTATGTTTATTTTCACAATGAGTGAGCATGACACCCAGGGAATGATCAGTAGCACAAATGTAAAGGTAAAATGGTTGGTAATCCTTAGGGGGAATGAGCACAGGTGGTTGGAGGAGGTATTGTTTTAGGGCGTCAAAGGATTTGTGGCATTCATCATCCCATTTGAAGGAGACATCCTTTTTTTTAGGAGAAGATGAAATGGATTATAGCGGTTAGAAAGATGTAAAATAAAGAGATGAATAGATTGCAACTTGCCTTAAAAAAATGAAGTTGAAAAAGGTTAGTAGGTGGAGGAATTTCAAGAATAGACTTGATTTTAGTAAGGTCGAATTCTATGTCATGCAAAGAAACAATAAAACTCATAAGCTTTCCAGAAAGGATAAAAAATACACACATCTTGGGTTGAAGGTGTGTTGGTATGAAAATTTATCGGTTGGGCAGATCTATGGATAGATGAACCAACAGTGTGCAGGGCATAGCCCCTCTTTGAGACAACAAAGTGAAACTAGTTTATTACTATTCTACCAGCAGGAATTTGCACAAGTCCTATAATATTCTGCCTTCAGGGTTTTGGGATCTCATCTCAGTTGGGGTATTTCTGACTGTGAGAAAAAAGGGACAAAGGGAAGAGAGGAGATAGGATAGTTTTGAAGGGAGAAAAGAAATGAATTCCAAAGTAGAAAGGTCAAAAGGTTTATGTTTTGGGATTGGTAATAAATGGAGCCAAACCTACTTGAATAAACAAACAAAGCAATACTGATGAAAAAATGACAAAAAAGTAGAGATAGATCTAACAGAATAAACACACAGATTTGACATAAGAAAGGTCTGATGCACATAACACATGTATTTAGCACAAAGTCTCAATATTAGTATTAATTTTTTCTTCCGTTACAAAAGTACAAAGCCTTTTTTTCTCACTTCTATTTTTCATCTAAAAAATTTCCACACCCTTGAATACAACAAGTGTTCAAGTATATATAGAAGGAGAAGGAGAAAGAAGGCAAAAAGAAACCAACTAATTACAAAATATCTAAAATTCAACTCTTGACTTTGGGGCAACTTGGTGGATGACAACATCCCATGGTGCAACATGGATGATGCCATTATTTGTGTCAACATACTTTTAAATATTACAAAAATTGGAAGAAATCCAAGAGGAGAAAGATTATTCGTCACCATCTTGTGGCTAGAAGGGAGTATCCTGCTTCTGCTCAAGAGAGGAAAAGTGGAATTGAGCCCGGTACTCCATGAATTTTCTAATCATTAGTTGGAGTTGATCCTGGGCAGAACCCTTGGTGTGATTGCCGATGACTTCAAAAGTCTCTTGTTCATCTCTGAGCTTTTCTAGGAGTTTGAATTACTCATTTCCTTCCTCCATCAGGTAAACTATGAAGTCACGGCAAGCCAGAAGGTTGTTGATGGATTCCACGTCAAAATTAGCTTCTGACCCTAACCCTCGTAATACGATCTCTTTGAAGAGCCGAATTTTTTCATCTACCTTCCTCAAGGCATATGATGGAGTGAGCAAGCCTGGAGACATTCTTAGGACAATTTTCTCCATTTGATGCATTGCATCCAAGGCTTCCTCCTTGACTTTGTCTATCTTCTCTAGGAAAAATTCCATCTGATCGACCCGGTAGTCCAAAGCAGCAAGGATTTTGTTGGGTTCTTTGGGGTGATCGAAGACGTTGAATTTCACTAAGTCATCGATTGAGCAGTCGAGCATCTTCTGGAATGTCTCATGTTGTAACCTAGCATGGTCTAACTCTTGGGAGATAGGTCCCATAATCACCTTGAGGTCCTTGTTAGCCTGACCAATATTTTGATATAGCTCTGTGAACTTTACAATTACTTCCTCAATATCTTTGAGGATCCGGTCTCTCCAGGCAGATACTGCCATGCCTTGTTCACCAATTTTGGCATATTCATTTATCTTTTCCTGGCTAAGGGCCTCAGGAATTTTGGTGGCAGTTGTAGGAGGTGCACTTCCCATTTTCTGCAAGGCTTGGAGAAGATGTCTATTCTTCTCTTTTAGTATCCTCTTCTCTTCCTTTGCTTCCTGAAGCTTCTTGCAAAGGCATCCACTTCAGATAAGGACTCTCCTTATAGGATCTCAGAGGATGTTCCCATTGTGACCTATGTCACTATATAATCTGTAGGAGATAGATCCTTTTTGTCCTTTATGGGATCAGGGTACGTGATATCCATTGCTCTTTCACCTGATGCACTATGAGAGAAGTAGGTTATTGGATTTTTCTTCTTTGCTCCTTTCGTTGGAATGACAGAGAAGTCCATAGGTGCAATGGAGACTTTCCTCTTATGCTGAATCAGGTGCTGGGAGATCCATGCTGGAATTAAGGGAGTGGGACCAGCGGAAGAAGAGGGAACGACAACAGAAGAAGGGGAAACTACAATGAACTTGGGGAAATGGGTAGAGAAGCTTAGTGGCGGCATTGATAAAGAAGCTGAATCTCCAATGCTCACAAGGGTAGGAGTCACTGTAGGAGAGGGAACTGAGGGGGTGGAAGGGATCTGGGAGATGAGGGAATAAATATTGGGGGACAACTCCATGATGGAAGAGAAGATGGAGGAAGAGGAAGGGGGAACAATAGAAGATGGGGGAGAAGACACAACCAAAGGAGTGGTTACTTGAGTGACGTGAGGATGGGAAGGAGGAGCGGGAGATGGGACAGTGGGGACTTCAGCAGTTACATCAGTGGCAACATCTTGAGTAGATGTACCCATTGGAACACTTCCCACCTATTCTTTCTCTGGAGAGATAGGGTGTATGTCCTGCTCCTGGGTGGTGGAAGGAGGACTCTCAGGAGGTTTCTCTTGAGTAATGCTTGATTCCCCTTCTTTATCCTTTACCTTTCCCATTGGCAAGTGCTTTGGCCTAGCAGGTGCATTACCTAAGGGAGACATGGTGAAGTCTAACCCAAGATATATGAGACCGTTATACCTACACTAATGTTTTGTGCGCTACAAAGTGACCTTAGCCCTCTCCTCAATAGTATGAGGTGCTCTTGTTCTATCAATCTCAGAAAATGGCCAATTTTCCCCATCCGTATCTAGATAGACCTGATAAATTTCTTGATCAGTCATTTAGAAATCTTTCAGAACAATGGCCACACCATATTGGATAATTTCTACAAGGGCCAGGTGGGAGTGATACTTCCTTCTGAGCTCAACCTCATGATACAGGTCGATGTAAATATCCTTAATCTATGGGATGTGGATTGGATTGAGCTTTTCCTTCAAGAGGCAGTTGCTAGGATTGAAGGTTGGCCTTTCTACAAAATTGTGTTTTAAGTTAAGAAACTCTAATTCTGCAAACATTTCCTAGGGTTTGGTGTGAGAAGTGCAGGTGTACCTGCCCACTATGAGGGGGAATGGAGTTCTACCCTTGTTTCTCTTTAGGAACTTCTCATGGTATGTAATGAACTGTCTGGATAGCTCCAATAGGATCAAATTTGGCCCCGCATATCTTGGCAACCTGGTGGGATCCCACAAGAAGTTGGCAGCTTTGAGATAAGTGAAAGTGGGGAATTGCGTAAATAACGCTCCCCACTTTTCTGTGGTAGTTACTATGCTCTTGGTCATCCGACTGTGAGTCATATTGGGCCTTAATAGGAAGATGATGCTGTAGAAGAAGGCATCATTGATCTTACTAAATTGTGGGATGATGTTTTCTACTCTCAACTCTAGATAATATTCATATATTTTTAGATGCGGCCATACCCTGCATCGAATTAGTGCCGGATAGTCTCTTTCCGAGGTAGCATTGTAGACCACCTAGGAGTTCATGTGGAATCTCCCCATTGTTGAGAGTTACTGGAGTTGCTCAAAGATGGTGCTGCTGTTAATTTATGCCCATTCAAAATGTTGATCTGGGATGTTTTTTCTCATTGTCTCCAGGTATCTGAGTATCTATTTGTGGAAGTAATGGGCATCAAGAAGCCCAAACACCCTTCTCAGGAAGGTAATGGTGTCACTCAACTCCTCCAAAAAGTCGATGCGATGAATAACCTGGGGCCACCTGGTTATTACCTTCTTTTGTTTTTTAGATATACTTCATTCATGAGCTGCATACATTTGTCCTCATTCTCATCCCATGCTTTTATGTATTCTTCTTGGCTTATAGCCACAAAATGCCGGTGGTGGGGGATACCCAACATGATTTCAAAGTGCCGGGAAGTTAGGTTGATTATAACCTCACCCTTCTCATTCTCAACACACCTTGTTTCTTTATTATAGTAGCAGGCCACCACCATCAAGAATTCATTATTTACTGTGCTTACCGGAATTCCCCCAGCGAAGTGTAGACCACTACCAAATAGTTTTTCCATGCACGGACTACATGTGACCCTCCTTGTTCTTCCCCAAAAATCCTCCATGTCTATGTGGCCAAGTTCAGAATCCCTGATGTCTAAGTCACATTCTGCAAGGGACTCGGGCATCCTGACCCTTTGGTACTTATACTTCATTTCTTCCTCTGTGAGTTTGGCTTTACCCTTAGACTTGGTCAGCCTCTTACTTGATGAACACATATGCGATTCCAAGTTCAGTTGCTGATCTATAAGAAGAAGGAGGGAAGTCCACCATAGAAGAGCCATGTTAGCTGTTAAATCATCCATCAAAGCTTTACAGAATGAAAATTAGCAATTTAGAAGCTTCTAGGTGTAGGGCACAGCTATGCTGTAGGCTACATGGTCAGAAAAGCAAGGTGTACTACTAAAGAGTGTTGCATGGAACAAAATAGTGCAAAGGTGCATAGTGTAGATGTATTACACACAACATTCAGTGTTGTTGTCGAAGGATGTGCTCCTGCACCAAGATAAAGGCTTTTGAAAAGGGCATAGATAATTATGGTGTTACAAGGCTGTAGGATGCACCATTGGCACATGTATGGAACATGTTGCAACAATTTATGGTGCGCCAAAGGGGGCACAGGTTTAAATGGTGTATCACTGAGTTAAGATGCGCTAGTTCTCAGCTTTGGCATGGCACATATAGAGTTTGCATGAAATTTATACTAGTGTAGTTGGAGTTGCAATTGTGCCTGTGTTAGGGTTTTTAAAAGTTTTATAAAGCACAGGGAGGGTGCGTGTTGAAAGTAGGGACAATGCACCCCTTGGCGCGATTATGTTTTGTGCAACAAAGATGGCATTTGCGCCAAAGGAAAACCATGGCTTTTGGATTGTAACAAATTTATATTTTTCCTCTTTTGGACAGGTTTATGGCCTTTTACCTCTTTCAATATAGTTTTTGACAATGAGAGGAAAAGGGCAAAGAGGGTTCTGGCTTCATTTTTTGAGAAAAAGGGCCCTCTAAGCTAGCAGATCTGGAAGGAGGGTAAAACTGGTTTTGGGGGAAAGAGTTGATTTGTGAAATGAGCTGGATGTCATGTTTTATTTTATGTTTAATTCCTTTGTTTTTAACAATGACCTCTAAAACTCATACAAAAATCTCACAAACAATCAGCACAAGAAGAGTAAGGGCCACTTACCAGGAATATATAAGCTGGAAAAAATGATGTGGGTTCCACAAATGCGACGTAAAGTGACATGGGGATGACAAGAGTGCTGACAGGTGTAGAGGAATAAAAATTTTCATGTGTTTTCAATCGTGAAAATGACAGGTCAGATGCGCCTATTTATAGCAAAAGGTGTAATAAATGCACCACCAACTTTTTCAAAGGGTGCACCAAAACAAATGCCAACATGAAATTATTTGCACCCTTGGCGCGGTTTTGCGACTGTCAACATGAATTTTTCAGTGCCTTGCCACACCATTCAGGGGCACAACAACTTTATTGTCATCAAGGTGGCGCATGTGCCTTGGTACAGGAAAGAAGGGCGCAACATGGAAAGGTGCAACATTTGTAATGTCGATACTCTAAAGGATGTGCCAAATGAATAGAAGGGGGCGCAAACTAATTTGATGTTGCATGAATAAAATCTACGCCCAGCAAAAAAGGACTGAAATGACTAAGTTCTAAAAACTAGATTCTTCGGAAAGGGATTTTATACTAATCCAAACGCTAGGGGACCTTAACGGGGAACCAAAAAAATTTTTTTGTATGGTTACCTGCAAAATTGGCCTTGTCAATTTTACAGGATAACAGCTGGCTCTTTCTAGTGACTATCTTTGAGAAAAGCTTAAGGGTAGAGAATCCCATATCAACATGTGCCTATCCATTGGGTTATAGAGTCAAAAAAAAGGGTAACAAAAGGAAAACACACAACAAAAGCAAACACACAACTAAATAAAATTGTATAAAGAAGAGAGCAAGCTCTACTTCTTGAATATTTTGAGATGCTACCCACTGTGGGGGAGTAGGAGCTCAATTCCATCTAGATATGAGAGATAGAAGCTATTCTCTCTGTTGAGCTGCTTGATCTTGAAAGGCCCTCTCTATAGAGAATTGAATTTTCTGTGCATGCCCTTTGGCTCTCTTCTCTTGTCCCACAAAAGGATGAGATCTCCCACTTGAAAATCTGCTTTGCCTTCTTATCAAACAGTTTCTTGACTTGATTTTGATGTCTGGTGATCCTGTCGACCACCCTCACTCTCTTTTCTTCAAGATCTGCTAGATACGTGATCCTTTTTCCAAGAGAATTCTGGAAAGTCTCATTTTCGACCGCTCGTGCCAAGCATAGAGCAGGAAGTTCCACAAAAATGGGAAGTTCAGTGTCAATTCTATATAATACTTGAAAAGGTGACATACCGAGGGACCTATTTGGAGTAATATGGTCTGCCCACAAATCATCGTACAATGACTTGTGCCATGACCACTGATTCTCCTCAACTAGCTTCCGTATGATGGTTATTAAGATCTTATTACTAGATTCTACCTGACCATTTCCCTGGGGGTAATAATCTGAGGCATGGGCCAAGGTTATCCCATATTCATAGAAAAAACTGATAACTTCCTGTAAGGAGAAGTTGGAAGCATTATCAGTAACAATATTGTGTGGAATGCCAAACCTTACAATGATACTTTCTTTGATGAAGTTGCAAACAATTTTTGAGGTGGCATTCTTAACCGGTATGGCCTCCACCCATTTGGTGAAGTAATCTATTATTGTTAGGACATAACTATGTCTGACACTTGATTGGGGATATAGTGCTTCGATAAATTTGATTCCCCATTTCCTGAATGGTTCGTCAATAATGATGGGCCTAAGTGGAAAAGCAGCCAATTTTGGTTTGCCAACAAACTGTTGGTAGAGCTTGCATTTTGCTACCCAGGTGGCTGTATCCTGAAATAGCATTGGCTAATAGTACCTAGCCTAGATGATCTTGTGTGTTTTTGCAGATGAGGAAAAGTGACCGCCATAGGCTGAGCCATGAAAAATTTCTAGCAATTTTACCTACTACGACTTGTCAACGCATCGCAAGAAGATGCCATCAATCCCACGCTTGTATAAACTTGTCATCCCAAATGACATATCTGGCTACTCTGAGCTTTACAACACGCTTCTCCTTTGAAGTTAGATGAGCTGGACACTCACCATAAGTGAGGAAAAAAGTGATATCAAAATACCATTCATCGCTAGTCACAATGAATAAAACCATAGTCATAGAATTAGTTTTCTCCAACTGGCCTTGCATTCCATCGATGCAATCATCTTTTTCTTTAGGGACCTCTGAATCTTTGTTTTTATCCATAAGATGACATAGGCCCTTGCCTCTTACCAGCTTGGTTGGTTTTATGTCTAGATCATACTCTTGGACCTTTGCGATCCAATTCCCTCATAAGCTTCCTAATTCCTATTGAGTTAGGATAGACTTAACTACCGTGTCAGGAACCAGTACCACCGTATGAGAGTTCAGGATGTAGTACCAGAAATTCTTGACTGATTTGAAGATGGTGAAGGTTTGTTTTTCCAACCAAGACATCTTCAATTCATGAGGCTTGAGAGGAGAACTCATGAATGCTATTGGAGATTCAACATCCTCAGAGTTATTTTGCATTAAGATGGCCGATACAGTATGCTCAGATGCATAATTGTACATGATAAAAGCCTTGTAGAAGTCAGGACATACTAGGACTGGTGCATGAGAAACAAAGGCTTTTATATCCTTGAATAACGTCTTTCCTTATTCACTCCACTGGAAATTTTGCAACCCTTTCATCATATTTGATATGTGATGAGTCTTCTCAGCAAATTCAGGAACGAAGTGTCTGAGAAAATTCACTTTTCTAAAGAAAGAGTGAACACCGGTCTTGCTTGTAGGTAAGGTAAGGCTTTGAATGGCCTTAACCCTTTCAACATCTATCTTTTTCCCTTCCTTGCTTACAACATGTCCTAGAAAATTTCCTTCAGTGACTCCGAAAATAGTCTTTTTCAGATTTAGGGAGATCCCATGTTCTTGTCATCTAATCAATACTTGCTCCAAATGATCACAATGATCATTTCACTATTTGGAGAACACAGTTAAGTCATCTAAGTAAACTATGATAACCTTTCCCATAATACCTTTGAATGAGAAGTCCATTACTCACTGAAAGGTGGCACCAACATTGGTTAATCCAAAAGGCATCCTGCTATAGGTGAATGTGCCCCAGGGGGTAGTGAATGTTGTTTTGAATCAGTCTTCAGGCAAGACTTCAATTTGATTATAGCCTGAAAAACTGTCAAACACGAACAACATTTCTGAACCATTTACCACCTGCAGAATCTAATCCATTATGGGTAGTGGGTAGTTATCCTTCAAGGATGCTTGATTTAGGTTGCGGAAGTTTACGCATATGCATATCTCGCCATTCTTCTTTCACACTGGCACAATGTTTGCTACCCAGGTACTGTGGTGGATAGGAAAAATGATCCTTACATCCAACAGCTTCTGTATTTTTTCCTAGATGGTACTATTATCCAAAATGAGCCCCATGCTCATTTTGTGGCTAACTCCCATCATTCTTCCCTCTCTTGTGCCTCAGTCATAATTTTTTTATTTTTAGGCACTCAAGACCTTCTGGAAATGGCACCATTGGATAGATCTTTTCTTCAGCTTTCAGGAAAGGTAAATTTTTCCTCCTAACTCCATGTATTTTTGAAGTTATGGCTCGGCAGAGATTTTGTGGAAAATTTTCCCCTGAAAGGCCTGCAACCAATAAGATGAGGCCACGTGTCCTCGGGAGGGCAGAAGGTGGAGATAAACTTGGAATTTTTACCAAGTTTTTAGCAAAATTTTAGAAGGACTATTTCACCCTGAAGGCCCACCGACGAATTGGATGCTGCCATGTGTCCAGGCGGGGAGAAATTAGAAAATTTTCCTAAGGTTTGATACAAGCAAAATTTTTGATGCCAGGCCCGCATCTAATCACATTGTGCCACGTGTCTCTAGAGGAAGGGAGTGGTGGATTGCAGAGGAATACTTAAAAATTTGGCGAAGTGTTTGGGTGAGAAGAAAAGAGAAATATTTGGCCCATCGGCCCATCGACTAGTCAAAGCTCGCAATGTGTCACCGCGGCGTTGGGGATCAGGGGCGTGAAAATATTCTTTCTTTTTCACCCAAGTGAAAAAATAAAAAGGAAAAAGGCTGCCCCCAAGGCCCTCCAGTGAATAGGATTGCGCCACATGTTCAGGGGGCGTCGGAGCTTCGGCCGCTGGGAAAAATTGGGAATTTTTCCCAAAGGGTAGCGCAAAAGAGAAGTTTTCGCCCCCATGGCCCGCAACGAATGGAAACCCGCCACTTGTCTCTAAGATTGATGGAGCGCGGGGAAAAGTTGGGAATTTTTCCCAAAGAAAAGTCGAAGGAAATATTGAAAGGGAAAATCCATCCCCCTAAACGTGAGCCAATGGGATCGTGCCACGTGTCCAGTGGTGGCAAAAAAAATGCAAGACAGGCTCGTGGGAGAAAATGTTAGAGAAAGCTTGCATCCAATGGGGTTTTTTCCATGTGTCCAAGTCAGAAAAGATGGTCAAAAGTGACAGAACAAATAGATAAAATTATGCCCATGGTGAATCACATCTTGCCACGTGTCCTCAGGTCATCGGCCCGATGGAGAATTTTTAGAAAATTTTCCAATGGCCAAAATGATGGAAAATGAAGCATCAAGAGCCTGTAGCTAATGGAATCATTGCATGTGGCACCAAATCAGTATGGCATCGGGGATTTTTGGGGAAATTTTCCCAAATGCAAAGTGGGAAGATTTCAAATTTTTGGCCCGCCCAACCCATTTTGGCAGGGTGTTGCCCTAAATTTTCAAACGACCATAACTTTTGATCCAGAGCTCGGTTTTTCACATTCTTTATATCAACAGAAAGCTGGTGAAATTATCTACAATATTCTAGGCTAAATTTTGTTATTTTTTTTATGGAGTTTGGAGAGAGAAAATTGAAAAACGCCTCTAGCACGTGGTAATGAACAAAAATGACATTTCAACCACCATTTTTAATGCAGCATGGCTCACATTCTCTCCCAGTATGGTGAAAAATGTCAGGGAATGGACCTGTAAGGATACCCATCCTATTTATTATGAATTTGGTTGGTGGTTAAAATTTTTCCCATGTTTTCCTGTGTTTCTCTCTCCTGGGCTCATTTTTTACACTGTAAAAGCCAAATTTGGCTCGTTTTTTGGAGGTTAGACATTTTTTAATGTTTTGTAGGCTCCCTCCTTCACCTTGAAAAGTGATTTTGTGGAATATCAAACCTTTTCCAAGACTGTAACATGTTTTCTACCTCTCTAATGTTGTAATGCATGTATTTTTGATATTGGAATTAACAATGCAAGCTCTGTGAATGAGTTTCAATCCTCTGTTTGTGTTGTTTGCTTCATTTATGACCTTCCATTACATTTTATCAGTTTTTACATGATGTTTGTTGCATTTCTATGATTTGTGTCAATCTGCAGAAGTAAAAAATGCTAACCACTCCTTTGGTGCATCACCTTATTAGCATTAGTTTCATTTTTTGTATTCTCTATCTCTGTCCCCTTGGAATTTAGAGTAAGATTTTTGAGTTTAAAACCTCTTCAACTTGCAAGTAATACACCTAATCAGAAGGAGTTGAGGAACTATCCTATAACCTGGAGATTCTTTTCCCATTTTTACAAGTCCCACACTTGGGGAAGAGATTCAATGTTGTGCAATCACACTAGATGTCCAAAATGTCAAACTAGAAATCTGATCAACATCCAGGGGTGCTGCTGATTTGCAACAATAGTTTTGGCATGCCCAGTGGGACCTTAGAGGTCTTCATCTTCATTACAACAAAATTTATGTGCATTTGTTGTAAGTTTCTTTCTTAAAAGAGCCCTAAATTACACATCTGGCGACTCCAAGGAAGAAGAATCAGCTGGTTTTAGCAGTGCAGACCTGAAAACTCATGAGAAGAATCACCACAAGGTCAAGAGTTGGAGAAGAAGAGGTGCTATTTGAATATCTGCAATTATCTCCAAGAAGAAGACAAAGAGGGAGGAGAATTCAAAGGTCTCCATCTCCACCAAACAGGACTCTATCAACTCCTCCACTTGGTAGGCCTTTCATTCAATCAACAAGGGTTCTAAGGCCAATCAGAATGGCACAAAACAAACCCTATGTCAATTTCACTGGCAGTAGCCCACTTGCTCTCAATGCACGAAATCCAATCCCAGTTGCAACATTGAAGAACATTCCATACTTTACTGGAGACAATCAGACCACTCCTGGTGATCATGTCATGGATATTGCTAATATTTGTGCAATCCATGAGATTAATGAGATGCAATTTGCTGTCAAACTGTTGACATCTTCATTGAAAGGGAAAGCTTTTGCAATGGTTTAGGAGTCTTGCCTCAGGTTCTATCCAAAATTAGAACCAGCTATGTATAGCCCTCCATGAGTAGTTTGGAGAAATGGGAGATAACTTGTCCCTTTTAGAATAGTTGACAACCATCAAGAGAGCTCCCAATGAGTCAGCTGACTGACTTCAACTTCAGGTTTCAAATGACTTTGGGAGAGGATTCCAGTGGTAGTAAGGCCAACAAAAGAAGGTGCTTTTCTATATTACCTTAAATCTCTAAATTCTGATATTTCTATGTTAATTCAATCCATGGGAGGCACAACTATCCCTGTTGCTTATAGCATTGCCATTAGAGCTGAAAATTGTTTGATTCAAGTTGGCAGAGCTAGCTCCTAGGCCTTTCAATGCCATTGTATCCAAGTTTAGAGAGCCCAAGTACTGGTAAATTTTCTATTTTAGCTCCTATTCCCACTCCTAGAAGTCAGAATTCAAGTGAAGCTTCTACTTCATCTTCTAGTGCCTCAAATGAACTTCAAGAAGTCATGAAGCAATTGAAAAATTTAGGTAATGAGCTGGTTACACTCAAGAGGAAGAAAGCCCAAGGTTTTAGACCTTCTTTCCAGCCTCAAGCTCAGCCTAACAAGTAGCCATACCAGCCTCAAAGACCACCCAATCTAGTTGCAAATTTAAATCAAGCAAGACCTCCTGCCAATAGACCATTTCAGCCCTATAATCCCAATGCTACATTTGTCTCTAAAGTAATAGTGCCAGTGCAAAACAACATAGCTCAAGAGTATGATTGGTGTTTTTCCATGTAATGAACCTCACAACCAGTCTATGTGTTTCAACGGTGCCTTAAATCAAGCATTAATGGTGACAACAAACTGGTGTGGAGGGTGAAGGGAGTCAAGGAAATAACCAACAACAAGAAACATCCCAGCAACAATCAGCTCCAAATGATACCTCACTTGTAAACTGACAGGCAGAAGATTTTTGTGGCATGAATCAAACAATCTCCCAAAGTGTTGTAGCCAACACGAGGTCAAAAAGGAGAAATTTGGGTGAAGAACAGCCATTGGCTCCAAGTAATCCACAACCTTCTACCACCCCATAGGTTATTGGCAAACAAAATGCAGTTCCAAACACGCAAGGGCTGCCTAAAACAGCTCCTAGGCCAACTCAAATGCCAGTTGTTGCTACCCATGTGCAAGGAATGAATGTGTAGGCCAAGGGACAATAGAGAGATACTTCATCTCCATTCAACATCATTGATCAGATGAAGAAGACAAATGTAAACATATCAATGTGGGAATCACTATCCATCCCAGGCCAAAGAGATTTGCTACAAGATGCCATGAAGGACTGGTCAACTTCAAATCAGCAGGTCCAAATGCAAGAGAAGGTACTCACAAATGCTGCCCAGCCTAAGGGGAATCATGGAGGACAACAAGGTAAAATGTTGAAGCCCCCTCCATTCTATGTTTCATTGATCATTGGAAACCAATTAGTACACAATTACATGATTGATTCTCGGGGCAAGTAGTTCAGTAATGCCCAAGAAAATAGCTGATCAGTTGGGGCTTCAATATGAAGTCATATCCAAAGGGGTAGTGCAAATTGGATGGGACAGCAGTAACAATAGTTGGAGTGATTAAAAATTTGAGTCTTACTTTGCATGCATGCCCCAACATTGTTATTTTACAAGATGTCTCAGTAATAGACCTTCCACCACTCTTTGCCCTATGTCTGTCAAGGGATTTCATAGCCAAGATTAGAGGGTACCTATCCACTGATTGGTCACACATGTTGTTCAGAACAAGATATGGAACCAAAGCTAAAATCAGGTCTAAACCCATTGCAAAATTTCACATTGAGCCTCACAACTCCAAGCCAAATCAATACCAATTGTTCATTGTTTGACGAAGAGGATTATC
The DNA here is from genome assembly GCA_019776745.2 of Taxus chinensis. NCBI lineage: Eukaryota > Viridiplantae > Streptophyta > Pinopsida > Cupressales > Taxaceae > Taxus > Taxus chinensis. The sequence goes on along the minus strand of CM034146.1, from coordinate 883,636,482 downwards.
CAAGCACCGATGAAGCTGACACCAAGGTTGAAAGCATCCTAGATTTGAACTCTTGATGAATGGGCAAGCAAGGTGCATGATTTTGATCCTTATCAGGAAATAGAAGAATTTGAGCTAGGAGTCTATTGCATGCATGAAGAAAATCATCCTATCCCTAGCATCACCAAGCCATACCACAAGAATGACAATGAGGTATGGCAGTTGTTTTTTTGATGGATCAAGGAGTAGACAAGGTGTGGAGGGGGAGCCATGCTTGTTTCACCCCAAGGAGTTAAGTATTATTCAGCTTTTAGATTTAAGTTTGCATGCTCTAATAACACTGCTAAATATGAAGCTTTGATACAAGGATTGCATTGGTCAATCAAGAGAGGAATAAAGAACTTGCAAGTCTTTGGTGACAGTGAGTTGATTATCAACCAAGTTAAGGGGCAGCATGCTATCAAGAATGATCTACTCAAGTGCTACAAAAATAGGGTGTGGGACCTCATTAAAGATTTTGAGGGCTTTGACATCAAATCCATTCCTAGAAAAGAGAACCAAGCTGCTAACAGGCTTATAGCAGTTGGAGCAGCCTTTGATGTTGTTGAAAGCATCCAAAAGGATAAGGTACAAGCCAAACATCCATGTGATTGTAAGGCCTTCAGTGCCAGACAACAATGTAAGTTGGAAAGTGTTTGAAAATGATCAAAAAATCATCCATTTATTGCAAGAAGAGGCTGAGTTTCTCAGCTAAAAATCAAGAAAAATTGGAACAACAGTATGGTGACCAAGTGGTACAACTGAGAACCAACAAACTACCAAAGGGACTTATTACTTTGGAGTCCATTTTCAATCCTAATGACCAGTTTAGGAAGGAGAAAGCAAAACATCCAAGTCAAGGGAGAAGATTCAGTGTCCATCTTGGTGGAAGAAGGAAAATCACTCCAAGTTGGTAAAGTGACAACTGAGCAAGAAAGGTATGAGTTCATACAACTTTGTCAAGGATTCCTTGATGTGTTTTGCTTTGAGCTATAAAGATTTGAAATGTTTCAATCCCGAGTTAGCTCAACACACCATTGAATTGAATCCAAGTGCTAAACCCCATAAGGAAAAAACAAAGGCCAGTCAATCCACACATGGAGCCTCTCATGAGAAAAGAATTGAATAAGTTGATAGAGTCAAGTATCATATTCCCTATCAAGCATTCTAGTTGGGTGGCCAACTTGGTTCCAGTTAGAAAGAAGAGTGGAGAAATTAGATTGTGTGTTGACTTTAGAGATTTGAATAGAGCATCTCTCAAGGATAATTATCCACTTCCTTCTATGGAGCAGATCTTGCAAGTTGTTACTAGTTCTGAGAGGTTTTCATTGCTTGATGGCTATTTAGGGTACAATTAGACTATGGTGAAAGAAGAGGATCAATTGTGGACATCCTTTACAACCAAATGGGGAACTTATGCATACAAGAAAATGACATTTGGGTTGTCCAACGCTGGAGCTACTTTCCAAAGAGCAATGGACATGGTGTTTAAGTATTTGATTAACAACATGGTGCTGATATATCTTGATGATATCACTGTTTTTTCAAAAAATGCAGCAGACCATCTCTTTCATTTGAGACAAGTGTTCCAAAGGTGCAGGAGATTTGGAGCATCGTTGAATCCTAAAAAGTGTATTTTTCTAGCCCATGAAGGAAAGCTCCTTGGCCACATTGTCTTCAAAGAATGATTAGTAATTGATCCAGAAAGAGTTGAAGCCATAAGAGCACTACCATTGCCAAGCCACAAGAAGGCCCTTCAAAGTTTCTTGGGGAGGATAAATTTTGTTCGGAGGTTTGTCCCAAATTTTGCAGCCCTAGTCAAGCCTATCACCAAGATGTTAAAGAAAAGCATAGCTTTTGAAATGGACAACAGAAGGCAAGGAAAGTTTTTGAAGCAATCAAAGAAGCCATCTCTCAAGCCCCAACTCTCATTAACCTAGATTTCTCCAAGGACTTCACCCTCTATGCATTTGGGGGTGATGATACTATTTCTGCAATTTTGGTATAACAAAACAAAGACAATGATTAGAAGCCAATTTCTTTCTTCAGAAAAATCCTGGAATACTATGTGGTGAGGTATTCTTTCATTGAGAAGCATGTTCTTGTAGTAATCAGGAGCTTAAAGAAATTCAAGCATCTAGTTTCAAACAACAAGGTTCAATTGCTGGTTTCCCATGTGGGAGTTAAGGACTTCCTCCTCAACAAAGACCTGAATGAAAAAAGAGTAGGTTGGATTACTCGTGTTATGGAGTATGACATTGAGATCAAAGTCACCAAGTTGGTCAGAGGAAAAGGATTGTGTGAGTAGCTGGTCTTGAATAAACACAAGGAAGCATGCAATGAGAAGGAGGTTGTTTTGGCGTTGCAAGACAACCATGAGGAAGGAATCACTCAAGAGGAAAATGATGGTGCCCTCACTCCTTGCTGGAACCAAGAAATAATGCACTTCCTAAGCATAGGTCTATGCCCTCCAGAGATGAATAAGACTAAAAGAAGACACTTTAGATTGTAGGCTATCCCATATGCCCTTGTTGATGGTGTTTTGTTCAAAAGGGATGTGAACAGGAGTGCTGCTAAGATGCATTGGTACAAATTATATTCACAAGGTGTTGGAAGAGTTCCATGGTGGATCAATTGGTGGTCATTTTGCATTGAGAGTGACAACTCTGAAGATCATGAGGGCTGGCTATTATTGTCCCAAGATTTTCAGTGATTGTTATGCGTGGATCAAGAGGTGCAAGAATTGTGCATTCTTCACGGGTAAGGAGAGGCTAGCTGACTCTTCCATTGCATCGAATTTTAGTTGACCAACCATTCATGCAATGGGGTTTGGAATTCATTAGAGTCATTAATCCAAATTCAAGCCAAGGACACAAATGGATTGTAACAGCAACAAATTACTTCACCAAATGGACTGAAGCAGTAGCTCTCAAGGAAGCAAATGAATCTAGCATCCTGGACTTCTATGAGGGAATAACAACCAGATTTGGCATACCTGCTACAATAATATCAGATAATGCATTGTCATTCATTGGGTCCAAGGTAACTGAATGGGCTGTCAAGAATGGGATCTACCTAAGCACTTCATCAAATTATTACCCTTAGGGTAATGGCCAAGCTGAATCTACAAACAAGAATTTGTTAAGGATCATTAGGAGGACTCTTGATGAAAATCAGAGGTCTTGGCATACCAAATTGAAATCAGCCTTATGGGATAATAGAATAACTCCTAAGAGATATACAGGTAATTCTCCATTCAAGCTTGTTTATGGAAGAGAGGAAATTTTGCCCATGTCACTTGAGTTACCAACATTGGAACTCATGAAACAATTGGAGTTGTTGGAGTTTGGACCCATGGAGGTTAGATATGTAGAATTGATGGAGCTCCAAGAAATCAGAAATTAGGCATCCCAAGCAATGGAGAAGGATCAAGCTTTGATCAAGAAGACCTTTGATAGGAAGGCCAAGGATAGATCTTTCCAAGTTAGAGATCTAGTGTTAAAATGGGATGCAGAATAGAGCAAGACCGAGAAGGCATTCAAAATTTGATGCCATTTGGAGTGGCCCATACATGATCACAAAGTTTAAGGACAACAATGCCTTCCAATTGTCTACATTGGATGGTGAAGAATTGTAGATTCCAGTCAATGGAATCCATCTGAAGCATTGCTACTAAAGGAAATTCTCCACCTTGTACATATTAGCTTAGGTTTTCATTCCTCCAAGTGCTTGTGCACACTGTTTTTTTGTAGATTAGCTTTGCTTTCCCTAAGTGCTTTGGCACAAGCTTGCTATTCCAGGAAATGTGTTTTGTAAGGCCTTGCTCCAATCAGATGGTGTTCTACCTTCCATCTTACTCCTTGCAGTGTTCTAATCAGCTGGGTTACCAAGCAGAGATATTTAATGACCCCATGCCCAATGGATTGTTTCAGGAAACTGGTAACTTCATCCAACAAGTAGATGACCCCTCTGAGTCACCAAAATTGTTATCCAAAATGAGTCCCTTGCTCATTTTGTGGTTAACTCCCATCATTCTTCCCTCTCTTATGCCTCAGTCATAATTTTTTTCTTTTTAGGCACTCGAGACCTTTTGGAAATGGCACCATTGGATAGAGATTTTTCTCAACTTTCCAGAAAGGTAAAGTTTTCCTCCTAACTCCATGTATTTTTGAAGTTATGGCTCGAGATTTTGTGGAAAATTTTCGAAAGGCCCGCAATGCCAATAAGATGAGGCCACGTGTCCTCGGGAGGGCGAGAAGGCAGAGGTAAACTTGGAATTTTTACCAAGTTTTTGGAAAACTTTCATAAGGACTATTTCCCTGAATTGGATACTGCCCACGTGTTCAGGCGGGGGAGAAATTAGAAAAATTTCCTAAGGGTTGATACAAGAAAAATTTTCGAGGCTAGGCCCACATAATCACATTGGGCCAGTGTCTCTAGAGGAAGGGATTGGCGGACCACAGAGGAAGACTTAAAAATTTGGTGAAGTGTTTTGGTGAGAAGAAAAGAGAAATATTTGGCCCGTCGGCCCGCCGATCAGTCATAACTCGCCACGTGTCGCCGTGGCATCAGGGATTGAGGGTGCGAAAAGATTCTTTCTTTTTCACCCAAGTAAAAAAATCAAAAGGGAAAGGCCACCCCCTAGGGCCCCGCCAGTGAATGGGATCATGCCATGTGTTCAGGGGGCATCGGAGCTTCAACTGCCGCCAAGGAAAAATTGGGAATTTTTCCAAAAGGATAGCGCAAAGAGAAGTTTTCGCCCCATGGCCCGCAACGAATGGAAACCCGTCACGTGTCTACTGGATCGGCGGAGGGCAAGGGGAAAAGTTGGGAATTTTTCCCAAAGCAAATTTGAAGGAAATATTGAAAGGGAAAATCCATCCCCCTAAACACGACCCAATGAGATCGTGTCATGTGTCCAATGGCGGCAAAAAAATGCAAGACAGGCCCATGGAAAAAAATGGCAGAGAAATCCCCACGTCTAATGGGGTTTTGCCACATTTCCAAGTCAGAAAAGATGGTCAAAAGTGATAGAAAAAATAGAGAAAAGATGCCCGCTGGTGAAATCACATCTTGCCATGTGTCCTCAAGTCATCGGCCCGACAGAGAATTTTTGGAAATTTTTCCAATGGCCAAAATGATGGAAAATGAAGCATCAAGAGCCCACGACCAATGGAATCATACCACATGGCACCAGACTAGCGGGGTGTGGGGATTTTTGGGGAAATTTTCCCAAATGCAAAAAGTGGGAAAATTTTTAAATTTTTGGCTTGCCAACCCATTTTGGCCCTGTGTTGCCCTAAATTTTCAAACGACCATAACTTTCGATCCAGAGCTCAATTTTTTGCGTTATTTATATCAACGAAAAGCTGGTGAAATTATCTACAAGATTCTGGGATCAATTTTGTATTTTGATGGATTTTGGAGAGATAAAATTGAAAAACGCCTCTGGCATGTGGTAATGAACAAAAATGACATTTCAACCACCATTTTTAATGTAACATGGCTCGCATTCTCTCCCAACATGGTGAAAAATGTTAGGGAATGGACCTGTAAGGACATCCATGCTATTTATTATGAATTTGGTTGGTGGTTGAAAGTTTTCCCATGTTTTTCCTGCATTTCTTTCTCTTGGGCTCATGTTTTTACACTGTAAAACCCAGATTTGGCTCATTTTTTGGAGGTTGGACATTTTTATGTTTTGCATGCTCCCTCCTTCACCTTGAAAAGTGATTTTGTGGAATATCAGACCTTTTATAAGACTGTAACATGTTTTATTCCTCTCTGATGTTGTAATGCATGTATTTTTTGATATTGGAAATGACAATGCAAGCTCTATGAATGAGTTTCAATCCTCTACTTTGTGTTGTTTGCTTAATTTTTGACCTTCCATTACATTTTATCAGTTTGTGCATGATGTTTGTTACATTTTTATGATCTATGTCAATCTGCAGAAGTAAAAAATGCCAACCACTCCTTTGGTGCATCACCTTATTAGCATTAGTTTCAGTTTTTTGCATTCTCTATCTATGTCCCCTAGGAATTTAGAGTAAGATTTTGAGTTTAAAACCTCTGAAACTTGCAAGTAATACACCTAATCAGAGGAGTTGAGGAACCAGCCTCTAACTTGGAGATTCTTTTCCCCATTTTTACAAGTCCCACACTTGGGGAAGAGATTCAATGTTGTGTAATCACACTGGATGTCCAAAATGTCAAACTAGAAATCTGATCAACATCCAGGGGTGCTGCTGATTTGCAATAACAGGTACCCGAGATCTTGGGATTGAAGTGCCTCTATTTCTGGTGAAAATTTTTGACATCCTCTTTTAACAGGATGTTATGCTAAATGTCCTTCAGATTTAAAGACTTTAGATCAGCATAAGACCATACTAATACGTCCATATATTTCTTCAACAATTTCACAAACTTTCGCTTTTCTTCGGGTGTGCAACATTTCCCAATGTTCACAAGCTGTGGGTATTCCATAGTACCTAGATTAATCGATTCGGTCTCTGGAGAGGAGTTAAGATCATCTTGCCACTTCTTCCTGACAAAATGATCATGTTTTTCAAACAATAATTCCAGAGAGAATAAACCTTTTGGGATTTTATTTCCTTTGAGCTGACATATGCCATCACCTCCTTTTGATTCGTTCACTTGATTAGTGACAGATTCACAGCATGTAGAATTAGATCCTTCAAAACGAAGCTCTTTGAAATTTTTTGCTTTCTCTAGAAAGGCAATAAGTTGATTGTCATCATTGAATACCTGCCAGTGCTGACAATTATCTGGCACACTTGGGCAGAAAACTACCTATATAGTATATGTGTTTGTTTTTAATCTTGGGTGAGGGAGCATGAGAGAATCTAAGATGGCCACTAAATCGACCATGTCATTCTGAGATCTTGGAATGGGTTTTATTGAGAAGGCATCAAATTCCTCAATGTTGTCCCATACTGCATTGTTGTAATGCCTGAGCCTTCCATTCTTTACTTGGTATATTCTTTTTACTTGATTTACGACTAGTTTCGCATCGCCCTATACTTTTAGGTTCTTTATTCCCCTTTCTTTTGTAGCTTGCATGCCAAGTAGAAAATATTCATATTCAGTAGTATTGTTCATGTTGAAAAATTGCAACATTAAAGAGAGAGGAAAAATCTCCTCCTTAAGAGATATTAGCACAACTCTAGCACCACATCCGCTAGTTACACAACGGCCATCAAACTGTAGCATCCATATCTTGTTAAGGTCCTCCTCTTGGATGAGAAATTCCATATTCTAAGGCTCAGTAGATAATAAGTAGTTCCCCATCCCTGATGATTCAAAGATAATTTAGGCTTTGGGGTCGTTGGAATTGGTGACTAAGTACTTATTTTGCGATTCATGCTCCAATGTCTGCATTACACCCTTGACGGGGATTCTGGCCTTGGACCAGTCCATATAAATCTCTCCACCAACTTCTTTGTAAAAGATCCTTCCTAGTAGAATTCCATATGTTGCAGGGATATCAGCAACGAGGATGGTCATCTTTACCCTTTTCTCTGGGAATGCCACAAAGGCAAACTGTGTGTCTTTGATCTGACCAATCAATGGAACTTGCTTGGTTTCCATGGAGTAACATGTACCGAAAGGCTTGGTTAGAGTGAGGCCTAAAGCATGGGTGAATTTTGCTGACATGACATTATCGGAAGCTCCAGAATCAATTATGCAATTGCTTGGCTTGTGACCATTGATTAGGAGGGAGAGATAAAAAGGTTCAATTTTTCCTAACACAGAAGTTGAGGCCACATTTATCCGAGATGCAGGAGGAGTGGAAAGGATTCATTTCAGGGAGACATGGGAAGCTACGAAAACTTGGCTTTGGATATATTCGGTCAATCTTACAAGCTGCTCAGGATTTGATTGGAGATATTTAGCCTCAGGCATTTGAATCTTGGTCTTTTTAGCATGATTGATTATGTCAAATGCGACCAAGGGTTACATTGATGAGGGAATGAGTCCCTCACTTCGTGGTGGTAGGGTAGGATTATTGGTCTTTATGGGAATAGAAGAAGGATGATTTGGAGGAGAGATGGGGGGAAAATATTTTTGTGTAAAAGACTTAATAGGAGGTTGAGCAGGAAGAGGATTACCTCTTCTAGCAATGGTTGGAGGCGTGTTAGACACAACCTTCTCTTTTTGTATCCTAGCGGCAACTTCTGATTCTTTTCCTTGAGAGCGGGTGAAAACAGTGTATGACTGCCCACTTGCATAACCTTGGGTTCCCTCTTCATCATCAGATTCTTCATCTTCAAATTCCATATACCTGATTGTAGAGTCGCCAATTGGTTCACCAACATCTTGATCATCTCCGCCTGGGGATGAAGGTTCTTCGTATATTTGCTCCTCTTCTTCGATCTCGCCTAGGGCATTGACTGGAGGGGCCTCAATTGCCAACCATGGAGTAGTTGCAGGAAAATACGACCTTTTTGGGGCATTGTTAGGAATGAAATTTCTCCGTGGTGTATCCCGGTATGAAGTTCTAGGAGAAGCTTGAGCCAATTGCTTCTTCAACGTGAGCAAGTCTTTTTCCATCTTTTGAAATGCCAATTCTGACGAAGTGGCTAGAGAAAGAGCAAAATCTTTGGGCCTGGATTGCTCTCATTTTAATTCACTAGATATAAGTAGATTATCCTCTATCCGAATGGCAGTAGCCTGAGTGAGGACCAAAGTTGTAATTTGTTCTTGTAAGAGTAAGAAACTTACTCTTGAGCTCATGGCATTCATAAAGAAACAGTTTTTGTTTTCTGGCGTCGGCAACATGATAGGTGGCACATGGTTAATTAGTGAATTGAAATGAGTGATAAAATCATGCATGGTTTCATTGAATTCCTTCTTCAGGTGAGTGATCTTGGATAGTAACACAAACGTGTCTTCTGAAGGCTTATATCTTTCTTCAAATGCAGTTTGTAATGTGGCCCAACTAGTGATAGATCTGGTTAGAAAATGTTGGAACCATTCTGTTGCGGGTCCCTGAAAAGTTTCTAGGAAGAGGCATACTAAGACATCTTCATGGGTAACATCCAAGATGCTACATGACATGATGAATGCAGATATCTGTGAATCTGTGCTTTGATTTCCACTCCCATCAAATCTTGGAAAATTCTTTCGATTTCCATGAGGGAGTGCGTGAATAGGATGTGACAAAGTAAGAGGTCCCATAGCATTTCCCCATGGTACTACTATTTGAAAAGATAGAAAGAGGATGTGAGATGGGAGTGTGGTTCCACTGAGCAATAAAGCACTGCAAAGGGATGCAGAGGCTTCTTGTGAAAAATAGTTCTTTCCTGGAGGCGAGACACTTCTGGAAGACCAATTGGCTGAACTCAACAATGAGAAGCGTGCTGGTGTAATACTAAAGTTGTGGCTTTGAAGCAGATCAAAAATAGGATCGAATTCCCCACGATCTCTCTTGCTACAAGTAAATGGTTCACCCACTAGTGTATCTTTCAGATCTACAATGTTTTTAGAGAAGATTTAAAAACTCTTTTTGGTTGTACTTGCTGATTTTCTGATTTTTCTAACAAAAATCAGTGGCATGTACTTTTCTAAATATTTAATTTTATCCCTCTTTTAAAAACTGACTGCGGTTTAATGACAAAGATCAATGAGGATAAAATGATGCTTTAATTTAGCAAGCTGATTTTCGGATCTTAGAGTTGACTTTTTGCAAGGGTTTGAAATTTTGTAAAATAGTCAGAAACTCAGATCTACAGAAATATACGGGTTTTTGTAAAAACTCAGCGAATGAAAGGTCTCTAACTAGCCCAGATCTATGGATCTCTGAAGAAAATTTTCAGTTTGGATCACTTTTGTGAAAAGTTCAGATTTTAAGCAAAAAGATAAGATTTGCAAACAGGTAGTGATTTTTGTAGTTTTATCTACTTTCTTAGTTACTTTAGCAAATTTAACAACTATTAGTATCTTTTAATTGACACAACACTCACATATATCTGGTTCAATCCCCAGTAGAGTCACCAAAAACTGTTGGTCTGAAAATCTTTCGGTTGGGCAAATCTATGGATAGATGAGCCAACAGTGTGCAGGGCATAGCCCCTCTTTGAGATAGCAAAGTGAAACTGGTTTATTGTTATTCCACCAGTAGGAACCTGCACAAGTCCTACAGTATTCTACCTTCAGGGGTTTGGGATCTCATCCCAGTTGGGGTATTTTAAACTGTGAGTAGAAATGGATGAAGGGAAGAGAGGAGATATGATAGTTTTGAAGGGAGAAAAGAAATGAATTCCAAAGCAAAAAGGTCAGAAGGTTTATGTTTTGGGATTGGTAATAAATGGAGCCAAACCAACTTGCATAAATAAACAAAGCAATACTGATGAACAAATGACAAAAAAATAGAGATAGATCTAATAGAATAAACACATAGATCTGACATAAGAAAGGTCTGATGCACATAACACATGTATTTAGCACAAAGTCTCAATATTTGTATTAAAGTTTTCTTCTGTTACAAAAGTACAAAGCCTTTTTATCTCACTTCTATTTTTCATCTAAAAAATGTCAACACCCTTAAATACAAGTGTTCAAGTATATATAGAAGGAGAAGGAGAAAGAAGGAAAAAAGAAACCAACAACTAATTACAAAATATTATAAAATATCTAAAAGTCAACTCTTGACTTTGGGGCAACTTGGTGGATGACAACATCCCATGGTGTAACATGGATGGTGTCATCATTTGTGTCAACATACTTTAAAATATGTTGGTCTGAAAATCTGTCGCGTGGACAGATCTATGGATAGACGAGCCAACAGTGTGCAGGGCTTAGCCCCTCTTTGAGACAGCAAAGCAAAACCGGTTTATTGCAATTTCTACTAGCAGGAACCTATGCAAGTCTCACAGATTCTGCCTTCGGGGGTTGGGATCTCATCCCAGTAGAGTGTTTCAGGCTACGAAAAGAAAGGAATGAAAGAGGGAGAAGAGAAAGAACAGATCCGAAGGAAGAAAATAAATGAATTCCAAAGCAGAAAGGTCAGAAGATTTATGTTTTCAGTTTGGTAGTAAACAGAGCCAAACCTACTTGCATAAATAAACAAAGCAATACTGATCAGCAAGTGACGGAAAATTAGATATGAATCCAACAGATTAAACGCATACAGATCTAACGTAAGAAATATCTAATGTATAACACAGCTATTGAGCACAAAGTCTGAATAATTGTATTACTGTTCTCTCCTGTTACAAGAAAGCTCAAAGTCTTTCTCTCCTCACTTCTATTTCTATCTAGAAAATGTTCACCTGAATACAACAAGTATTCCCATATTTATAGAAGATGAGGGAGAGAGAAGGCAAAATGGAGCCAACCACTTATTTACAAAGATATTTACAAAATATCTAAAAATCATGTTGACTTTGACAACTTGGTGGATGACATCATTCCATGATGCAACATGGATGATGTCATCATTTGTATCAACACATTTTAGACATTTCAAAAAGAAATTCGGAGAATAGAGAGAAGAAGAAGAAGAAGAAGAAGAAGAAGAAGCTACTCATCATCATCATCCTGCGGCCGAAAAGGGGTTGCCTGTTTCTGATGCTGCTCAGGAGATGATATGTAGAACTGAGCGTGGTATTCCAAAAAATTGCTAATCATTGGCCCAAATTGATCCTGTGATGGATCCTTGTGCCGTTCACTGATTGCTTCGTAAGTCTCCCGCTCGTCTATGAGCTTTTTTGGGATTTTGGAATAATCTTTCCCTGCCTCGATAAGGAACCCGATGAAGTCCCTACAGGCCAGTAGGTTGTTGATAGATTCAATGTCGAATGTGACCTCTGGCCCTGTCCCTTAAGAAGTTATCTCCTTGAAAATCCGGATAGTGTCATCAGCTGATCTCAAGGTAAGGGAAGGAGAGAGCAACCCTGGAGTCATGGCGAGGACAATTTTCTCCATTTGATGCATTGCATCCAGGGCCTCTTCCTTCACCTTGTCTATCTTTTCCAGAATGAATTCCAGCTGATCCATCCGATAGTCCAGAGTGGACATAGTTTTGTTGAGGGCCCTTGGATGGCTGAATACTCCGAACTTGACCAGATCTTCGACTGAACAGTCGAAAATTTGTTGGAAGGTCTCGTGCTGGAGTCTAGCATGCTCTAACTCTTCTGATATCGGACCTGCTAATGCTTGGAGTTCCTTATTCACCTTTTCGATGTTTAGGTATAAACTGATATACTCGGTGATTACTCTTTCACTATCCTTGAGGATTTGGCTCCTCCAAGCAGAAACGGCCATACCCTGCTCGCCGATCTTTGAATAATCATTGATCTTCTCCTGACTGAGCAGCTCAGGAGTCTCGGTGGCAGTTGTGGGAGGTGCACTTCCCATCTTCTGTAAGGCTTGAAGCAGGTACTTATTCTGCTCCTTCAGTAGCCTTTTCTCCTCTTTCATTTCCTGAAGCTTTTTGCAGAGTGCATCAACTGCGGAAAGAGCTTCCCCTGGAGACTTTATGAGGATGTCCCCATTGTGACTTGAGTCACAGGTGAAATCTGTCGGAGATAGATCTTCTTTCTCTTTGAGAGGGTTGGGGTACACTATATTTCCATGACTCTCTCACCTGCATCACTCTTTGAGAAGCGTGTAACCGGCTTGTGCTTCTTTGCTCCTTTAGCCGGAATGACCGAAAAGTCCATCGGAGCGATGATGGGAAATTTCCTCTTTTGTTGGCTTAGCTGCTGAGAGATCCAAGCTGGTCCTATAGAAGAAGGACCAGAGACAGAGGGGGAGGCAGCAACGGTAGAAGAGGGGGGAAAACATGGAGACACGCGGCGGCGGCATGGAAAGAATAGCCGAAGAAATGTCCACGGGAGGGAGGAAGGGGAACCGCAACTGCAGAAGACATAGGAAGGGAAGGGAGCTCGGAGATGAGGGAAGAAATAGAGGAAGACAAATCAGCGAGGGAGGAGAAGATAGATGAAGAAGCAGGGGAAAGGGTAGAAGAAGGGGCAGAGGACACGACCAAAGGGGTGGTCGTTTGAGTCACTCGAGGAGGGGAAGGAAGAGAAGAAGAAGGGATAGAAAGGACCTCTAAAGTTGTAGCGACGCCAACATCCTGGGTTGATGGGCGTATAGGACTATCCTCTGTCAATTCTTTTTTGGCGAATCCAGAGTTATTACTTGTTCAGGCTCTGAAGGAAGAGGACTTTCAGGGGCTTCCTCCTCCTGAATGGTGCTAGGTCACCTTCTGCACCTTTGCCTTTCAGCTGCTTCTTTGACCTTGGAGGTGCGTTACCCAAAGGGGAAGTTGTGAAATCTACCCCGAGGTAGATTAGTCCGTTCATGCGGCACCAATGCTCTGTTTCTCCGCATAGTCTCCTTGACCCTCTCCTCAATTGTTTGAGGAGACATATTCTGTCAATGGTCGGGAAGGGCCAATTGTCCCCATCTGTGTCATTATACACCTTATCTACTTCATCTTCCGTAGTCTGGAAGCCTTCGGGGACAATGGCCACTCCGTATTGGATGATTTCCTCCAATGCTAAGCGCGAATGATCCTTTCTTCTGAGTTCCACCTCATGGAGAACGTCAATGTAAATATCCTCAATTTGAGGGACATGGATCGGATCGAGCTTCGCTTTGGCAGGCATCTCTTCTTGGGTCGAAGGTAGGCCTGGCTGGGAAGTCATGCTTCAAATTGAGTAGCTCCAGCTCTGCGAACATTTCCTTCGCCTTATCATCAAAAGATTTGTTTTCAGTCACTCCTATTTCCCCGTGGTTGTTTTCTGATACCACATCATCTGCGGCCTCATCATCCAACATAGCTTCTGCGCCAAAGAAATCATGTTTAGTAAAAACCATGTATCAACACCCCTGGGCTAAACCACCACCCATGCGAACCAATCATGCCCAAACATTACCAAAACCCACATAATCAATACCCTCATCCTCTTCCGATTTTGACCCACTCAAAGGATCTTACGCCAAAATCCTTGCTATGTTGGTGGAGAATGCGACCATTTCCTACCTCCACTTAGACCTTATGACCCGTCTAAGCCCCGACCTATGGGTTACGATGAGTCTAAAATCTGCGCTTATCACCGCACACCCAGGACATGATGTGGAGGGATGCAAAGCTCTAAAAAACCATCCTTCGCCAGTCACCTCTCCCGGATAGAAAGATTAAGAAAGACAACTTACGAAGGGAGAGACCTTTAGTTTCCATTCCCTCTCCTATACCATCTGTCCCCGCCTCACCAAGATCTATCATTATTACAACCCCACCTCTTGAAGACCATGAGTTATCCCCACCATCTTCCTCATCTCAGGTCTACGAGATTAATATGATTAGTGTCGCTACTCGAGGGCAGAAAAACAATGGGAAAGCAAAAGAAAAAACACCTGCGGCATCTCTTTCTCCGTCAAACATCCCGATTACACCACCACCTAAAGTGGTCATTCGCGGACCCGCCTATCCCGTCTCTAATGGCATTGCCCACCGAAATATGATTAAACAGCTTCACCAATCACCCATAAAAATGACACTGTATGATCTCATTCAGACTTCTGAATCTCATCGACAAGCTCTCGTTGAGATCCTTCAACGGATAGAGGTTTTACCTAATGAAACCCTGCCTGTCACCTCCATTCTAACACCCAATCACGTTGCTTCTCTCACCAAACAACCCACTACCCCAACCACTTCTGTCTCTTTACAATAAGCTGCTGCAGTCAGTTTCTCTAAAGATGAAATTGTCGACTTTGGTACAGAAGACCCTGACCCTACCCTTTTCATCTTCGCTTACGTCCGGGATATTCGAGTACGTCGGGTTATGATTGACGGGGGCGCTAGCCTAAACATCATCTCTTCAAAAGCCTTCCAACAGATGAACATCCCTTCTAGTTGCATGTGTGCCAACCCCATCATGTTGCAGTCATTCAATGATGCTATTACTTCTACGTTAGGCACCATGATCCTCAACATTCATGTAGGACCACGTACTTTACCCGAACTCTTCTATGTCCTTGAGGGAGAGTTCCAATATAATATATTGCTGGGTCGTCCTTGGATCCGAGCCATGGGATGCGTTCCCTCAACATTACATAGATGCATAAAATTTGAGTATGAGGGGAAGTCTTACACCGTAAAAGCTGACCCTCCCCCCTTTAAAACCTGCAATATGTTATACGGCCCGAACATTGTGCTTATACCAATCAAGACACCCATACATTCAACCCAACCATCCTCCTCAAATGTACCTCAACCATCCACCTCAACCGCGCCTACGCCTTCAATTGATGAAACCACCATCGCAAAAACCACTTCCCTTCCCGCAGCTAACATTCCAACCTCCGACCCCTTAGTAGATGTTTTTCAGCGCCTTACGCTGGGCGAGTACCGCCTATATAACGTTAGTTCTTTCCCTACCCCGCAGGAGTACGGACAATTACATGCACATCCCACCTACGACCGTCATGTGGGGGAGATAATCTCTTACGGACCACCCCATTGCCACACTAACCTAACGTATGGGGGTGTTGACACATCCTCCATTACCCCTGAACCTCCTCTTGGTGTGGTTCCTTTCCAATCTGATTTTCAATACTTGACAAATCGTCGTTTCGCCCTCACCTTCTTGACTCGCTGTGCGTGGAAAGGATTTGGTTTTGGCTTTTACGAACAAGGCCGACATACACTCATCCCCGTGACTACCCATAAACATAATGATCGCCGTGGTCTCGGTTTTCCCGAAACACCTACACAGGAGACACCTCCTGTCAGCTGTATCCTGGAAGAAGAAGACGTCGTCCCTACCAAACCATCATCACCCACTTTGCCATTATCACCCGCAGAATCTATAGACCCTGAATCCATCCCTCCTAACTTTTTTTTTTCATAAATGCTATCTTCATAGGTCCTCTCACTTATCAACGTGATAATGACGACCCATCTTCTTTGCCCCTTCTTTATCCAGACATGATCGAAGAGGATTCGCCTTTGATTAATGTTGTTGAATGCCAGGATGATGACTCCATCCTCACTTACCTTGGCGCAGATGATTCTTATATTCAACGAGCGTTACCATCTGAAACCCAAACTATGCTGAACGAATCTACCATAGAAATCAATATCCACATGGAGGAGGATCCTCACATTGTGAAGATTGGACAATCCCTTAACACATCAGAACAGGCCGCCTTTACTACCTTTCTCCATGCTCGCAACCAAGCTTTCGCATGGTCTTACGCTGACATGCCAGGAATTGATCCTACCATCGCCGTCCATAACATCACCCTAAACCCCGATTCCAAACCAGTCAAATAGAAATTGAGAAAAAAGAATCCACGCATTGCTCTCTTGGTCAAAGAGGAGCTCCAACGACTCCTTTCTGTTTCCTTCATCTTGCCTATTGACTATCCTTAATGGATTTCTAACATCGTACCTGTCACTAAAGGGACAGGGGGACTTCGGATATGCACAGATTTCCGAGATCTTAACCTCGCTTGCCCTAAGGATGACTTCCCCTTACCTAGCATTGACCAACTTGTTGATCTAACTGCAGGTCATGAGATGCTCTCTCTCATGGATGGATTTTCAGGATACAACCAAATTTTGGTTGCCCCTGCCGATCAACACAAAACTACCTTCATAACTCCTTGGGGAACCTTCTGTTATCGTGTCATGCCATTTGGCCTTAAGAATGCTGGTGCTACCTATCAGCGGGCTATGACCTACATTTTTCATGACATTATGCACACTATCCTTGAAGACTATGTCGACGATCTTCTCGGCAAGTCTAAACATCGTAGTGAACATCTCGATGTTTTAACCATTATTTTTGATCGCCTGTTACAATATTCTGTCCCCCTTCAACCGAAGAAATGTGTCTTTGGTGTTCTTTCCGGAAAACTTCTTGGCTTTATCGTCTCTTTGCGTGGCATTGAGGTCGATCCATTTAAAGTCAAAGCTATCCTAGAAATGTCCCCACCCAAAAATCTCAAACAATTGCGTAGTTTACAAGGTAAGCTTCAATCTATCCGACGTTTCATCTCCCAACTCTCGGATCGGTGTCAACCTTTCCATCACCTCCTTAAAAAGGATATTGCATTCCAATGGAGCGAAGAATGTCACCAAGCCTTCGAAACTCTCAAATCCTATCTCTTGCAACCACCCGTGCTTATCCCACCCCAAGACGACCGCCCTTTCTACCTTTACCTTTCCGCCACTGACCACGCTGTAGGAGCCATGCTTGCACATCGTGACTCTGAGAATCACGAACAAGCCGTTTATTATATAAGTCGTACTTTGGTGGACTATGAGACTAGGTACACACATGTAGAAAAATTGTGCCTTGCCCTATCATTCGTGGCCACCAAACTCCGACACTACGTTCTAAATCATAAGACTTTCGTCATCACCAATACAGACCCCATCCATTACATGTATGCCAAACCTCATCTGAACCAACGCATTGCTAGATGGCTCATGCTTCTCGCCGACCTCGACCTTGAGTTTGTCCACCAGAAATCAATCAAAGGACAAACCATCGCAGACCAACTTGTGGAAGCTCCTTTACCAGGGGAACAATTTACCAATTTCACATTTCCCGAAAAACTCATCGCTACTCTTTCCCTCACGGAGGAGTCGTACCCAATGACCCTCTTCTTCGATGGATCTAAATGCTAGCGTGGCGGAGGAGCCGACATTGTTCTCATTCCTCTCAACGCTGAACCTATGCCTCTTTCATTCCGACTTGATTTCCCTTGCACTAATAATACAGCGGAATACGAGGCCCTTGTTCTGGGTCTCCAAGTTGCGTTACACTTAGGTATCAAATCTATCAACATTTTTGGCGACTCTCAATTGGTATTCAATCAAGTTATGGGCATCTAGCAATGCAAAAATGAGGAACTTCAAAAATACAAACACTACGTGGATTCACTTCTAGCCTTATTTACCCACTATTCTATACAAACCATTCCCCGCTCCACTAACAAATTTGCGGATACTATGGCTTGCTTAGCCTCGCAAATTCCCGCCGCGCCAACTGACTCTGAATTATTCGTCGTGGTCCAACAACTTTTTGCCCCATCCTATTCAACCCCGGTAGTTTGTATGATAAATACTGTGTCTACTAATTCACAGGATACCTGGTACCACCAATTTCATGACTACCTTACAATCTCTGTCCTCCCACCTGACCTTACTAGTAACGGCAAACGTGCTTTTCTTAAAAGTGTTTCGCGTTATGTTGTCATGGGGGGACTCCTCTATAAACGTGGCTTTGATGGCATCCTCCTTCACTGTCTAACTGGCGCGGAGGCCACTCATACCATCCAACAGGTCCATGACGGTATTTGTGGTGGACATTTTAGCGGCCTTGCCGTGGCCAAACTAATCTTTCACCTTGGTTATTATTGGCCTACTCTCAATAATGACTGCTACGAATATGTTAAGCGTTGTGTTATGTGTCAGCAACATGCCAACCTTCAACATACTCCTAGCCACCCGCTCCAGATCGCTCGAGATCTTTGGCCCTTCTCACAATGGGGTTTAGACCTTATTGGTGAGATTCACCCAACCTCTTCACAACGTCACCGTTGGATAATCACAGTGACCGAATATTACACAAAATGGGTGGAGGCTATTCCACTCATTTCAATCAAAAAAGAAAAAATTGTCGAGTTCATTAACCACCACATTATCTGTCGTTTTGGTGTTCCTCATCCCCTGATAACAGATAATGGAAAATCTTTCAAAAACAAGTTGTTGCAAGACCTTTGTGACAACTTTGGTATCAAACTTAGTTTCTCATCACCTTACTATCCACAAGACAATGGGCAAGCCGAGTCCTCTAATAAAACACTAACCAAAATCCTCATGAAAGTTGTCAATGAATCCGGAAGAAATTGGCACGATCACATTCCCTTTGCCCTTTGGGCTTATCGTACTAGCATTCGTACCTCTACTAATGCCACACCTTTTTATTTGGTATACAGTACCGAGGCTGTTTTGCCTCTCGAAATACAAATACCCTCCCTTAGAATATCTCTTCAGGATATTCTCACCAACAATGATTTCCGCCAAGAGCGGTTAGCCCAATTGGAGCTTCTTGACGAACACCGTCTTATAGCTCTTGATCACCTTCAAATCTATCAAAAACGCATTAAACGTGCTTATGATAAGCGACTTCATGAGTGTACCTTTAAGGTTGGTGATCTTGTTCTCAAAGAGAATCAACATGTAACCAAACTAGAAAAGAGAAAACGTGGAAAATTTACTCCCAATTGGATTGGGCCTTATATAATCACTCATACCTATGGATCTGGTACTTATCGTTTAGCTTCGCTTAATGGTAAACCTGAGCCTGAACCCCTTAATGCCTTGCATCTTCGACCATTCTACTGTTGAAATTAGTGTTATATCACTTCTTATCTACCTGCCGCTCGTCCCTTGAGCTCACTTACCACTACATACACTCTGTTTCCTACACCTCATAATAACAATCAAGCTCACATAGTTTGATCCTCACCTCCCCTTGATGAAGCCTTCCCCTTTTTAGTCTAGTTCATGACTTCAAAATATTAAAATAATATGTATTCTTATGGGATTTTCTTGAGTCAAACTTCCTACTAAACTAGATGCTTCACACCAAATGAACATCTAGTCATCTAAATTAAATATAGACTGCTCCCTCGAAGGACAGCTATATGCTGAACTATTGCTGCTATTATATATAGACTGCTCCCCCGAAGGACAGCTATGCATTACAATCATATCTGCTACTATAAATAGACTGCTCCCTCGAAGGACAGCTATACACAGTCAGCTTTTATCAGAAGCTTCTCGCATTGATCAGCTTCGTGAAGACCTCAAGAGTAACACAATACATATCCCTTGTAGACTTCCCGCATCGATCAGTCTATATTCAGCAAAAAAAAAAAGAAGCCGCATTCAAAAGGAATTTTGAGTCATGGACTTGTCTATTTAGGGTAGGTTCTCTTTCGTCAGAACACTCACTTTGTAATAAGTTCTCTGCACCTCAGCTATACCATCCACCTCACCTCACCATTGGTTTCAACTCAAGGGATGTAATGTACGCTCGATATATTGTGACTACACAACTCTTTTCACCTATTGACTTCTCGTCTATGCACGCTACCTAGGGCTCCAAGCTCGTTCTACGTGGTGTGGTTTGTTTAGATCTCTTCATCCATGGAGCACTCTTTCTACTTTGCCTCACATCTAGGATTGTGTGTTGACCTTAATCAGGACACGATTCCCCACTACGTGGGTAGGCTAACTTTCGCTTTACCTATACCTCCATCAACATCGCCCATACCTTACCAACACCAACAACATTACCCTATCAACATCAAATTCTTATCAACCAACAAATTGCCTAACCATACCCAAATTGCCTGAATTCACCTCTCCCTGGTCCTAAGGGAGAACTACATCGGTCTGAGGCCCCTCCTTGCTTTGAGCAATGGGCTATGTAGGCAGCACTTTGGAGACATGGGGTCTCCCAAGGTTAGCTCGACCATCCCCTACCATAACTTATCATGTGTGGTAAATATAAATATTTTTGTGCATTTTTATTTAATCACATTTCTCTTTATCCTTTTTCGAAACTCCGAAAATCAAAACACAAACAATCTTATTATTATCATAACTCAAATCAACATACATATTAAGTTTTATTTAGATGTTAAACAAATACATCTTCTCTATCATCGACACGCAGGTCGGCATCCTTATTTATTCTTATACCTTGTTAACATTTACTCAGACCCTCACGCCTCATCCCGAACTAGGTGATGATCGTGATCGTCGACCCCTCTCGTTGGGCCTCTCTGTCCTCAAAGGTACCACGGCTATTGGTACCGCCCACTGATCTGCCAATCTCTCCTGTAACATATGAATACGCCCTCTCGCATGGAAGACTCCAGCCTCTAGTCTCCCCGGCCGTGACTCCGCAACCGCTAACAATCCTCTTGTCTCATTCACCTACGTTTGGAGCTGCTGACCTAAACACTGCAGACGATCCCTCTTGGCTGTAATCACAGCTATGTCAAGGCGCTCACATACACCTCGCAGTTCTGCTACCCACCATAATCTATAGGCCTCTGTCGTTCCCGCATCCATTACCCTACGATCGGCTGCTACCTCTTCAGGCCCTTCTGGAGGTGTTGGCCGGGGAGGTGAGAATGCTGCCTCGGCGTCGATCCTCATATATGGTCTATAAGCCAGGGGTATATCCTACACAAATCCAAATTTTCGCCACACGCGATCTATAGGAATCCTCTCATACTCACCCGGCCTGTGCCCTACGATCCACCTCAATCGCTCTACACCCCTCAACTCCTCAGCTATGTTCTCTGTTACCATATAGTTTCCGTATGGCCTCCAATAGATATCCGCAACCATCACTCTCTCCCATACCTGCCTGTAATACTCAATATCACCCATCACGGCCTGGGATCTGGCCTCTTGTTCTGTTTGGACCCATCGTTTGAATCCCAACCTCTGCACTCCGGTTTCTCCCGACTGGATGGGTCGGCCTATTGGTTGCACACAAACAATGTGCTCATAGGCCCAACAGTGTAATACGTATGAACAATCCAGCGTCGTCCTGTGATTTCACCTACAAGCCCATAAACCCCTGTATAGCTCCGCCAAATATGCAGGTGCCCATGCAAACGTCACGTTCCTTTCTATCATCTCCCAAATAACACACATTAATGCCTTTTGAAATCTTCCCCCTTCCGCCCTCGGTAACGCATAATACCCTACTGCTATCATTAATATCACTGCTAACCTTGT
Organism: Taxus chinensis; assembly: GCA_019776745.2. Taxonomy (NCBI): domain Eukaryota; kingdom Viridiplantae; phylum Streptophyta; class Pinopsida; order Cupressales; family Taxaceae; genus Taxus; species Taxus chinensis. The sequence continues at coordinate 883,614,647 of CM034146.1, read as the reverse complement.
CTCCTCAGGGTGTGCTGCATACATTACCCCATATGTAAAAGATAAACCTCGCTGTGTCAAATCTCGTGCGTATGGACCAAATACTGCTGTTATCGCTCCCCGTGCCGCGCTAGGTAGTGCCTGATATACTGGTTCTCCTGTAATAGGGAGTCTCAAAATCCGAAACACATCTTCCAATGTTACTGTCATCTCCCCTGTTGGTAGATAAAAGGTATTTGTCTCGGGATTCCATCTCTCAATCAATGCCTGCAACATAGCATGATTACGTGCGATTCGTGAATAATAGCGGATTCCACTTAACCCCAAATGATTTATCAATGTCCATTCAGCCAGTGTTACATCCGCTCGGATTCGTGACAACAGCGCTGGCACACTATCATTCATCCTCAATCCTACCTCTGCCTGCATACACCGAAACAACAAACAACCATTCAATCCGTCAGGGTTTTTTCAAACATTCTGGAAATTCCTCCAGTAACCGGTATCGGTTATACTTAACCGATATCAGTTTAGTAACCGATACTAGTTCTCCCTAACCACTACCGGTCACTGTCAATTACATACATCTTGCCTAAAACAACCACCTACGACAATAAATTGATCATTTCTTCCTTTCTATATACACAGACATACCCACAACCCCGAATTACCTACCCCATAACACTCACCTCATCTATACCCCCGGCTATCATGTTTTCTTTCTCATATCTACTTATTCTTTTCCAGCTTATTCCCAAAAACATGTAGTTGTTAAATCACAAACAAAATGATACCTCTTGGGTTGCAGCAGCTTGAGGTGGCCCTTGTCTTCCCTCCTGTCCTTGCCTGCTGGATGCTTCTCCTCGTTCTGCCATGATCACCACCCTTTTCAACTTTGTCTTTCTGCCTTCTGAATCTCGGATCACATTCACTTTCCTTGTCTCTTTTCTCCTTCTCACCCAAATATGTCATGCAAATACCTGTCTCAGTCGTCAAAAAGCGTCGCGTTCGCGTATTTAACCTCTTGCATGACTCTAAAATTAAAACTCAAGTTGCCACCCTAGCTTTTCTATTTTAGAAAAGCTTATACCTAAATAACCGGTATCGGTCATATAACCGATATCGGTCATATAACTACCGACATCGGTTACCTAACCGATACCGGTTACACACCTGCCTTTTTGAAACAGGGTTCTTTTCTTCATTCTTTCATAATTTTTTGTCGCGCCCGCCTCTTTTCCTGCATAACCACACCATTTACCACATTTGTTCATCCACCACACATCATATCATTACAATTTCATTAAACATCATTTATTTTATACAAATACACAACCATCAACTATGAATTTAAAGAAACTATCAATCTCTACATCATTTGGATCCAACTCATCAGTTACATATATCACAATGTCACAAAACCAACAATTCATCACATCACATGTCATTCATATATATGTACCAAAAAAAAACAAAACCATCAACATCATCCATCTATCAACATGCCCACTAAACTTATCATACATTATATATTACCAAACCATTAACAAAATATTTAAACACATTTTTGAACACTACATATGGATCAAAACATCATCTCTATATATATACAAATTTTCAAAAATACAATGTGCCCTACATCGGGGCCTCTGTGATCTCATAATACACCAAAGCCGGCATGCAGGCCGCAATAACTGTCAAAAAATCTCGACTCGGCTCGCAGGCCGGTCCCTCGTATCAAAAATAGATATATACTTGGCTCGTAGGCCTATATCCACTATACAACCCCTACTCGGCTCGCAGGCCGGTATATAATAAATGAATAAATGAATACATGAATAATACATAGGCACGCAGGCCTCTATCAATACACCTGGTTCGCAGACCGGTGCCCATCTCTAAATACAAAAGTCATGTCTGGGATCCCTCAACTCTCCCCACTGCCCTCGGCACCTCTCCCCGCTGGTCCCTGTGGTGCCTCTCGCCTCCTGCCTGTGACGGACCCACCAGTTGTAGCTGCACCTCCCTGAGACCTCTGGCTCCGAGAGGTCTCTGCTCTATGTCCCACATAGGGCTGATAATCAGCCCCGGTACCATCAAGAATATCCTGATAGTATCGAGCCTCCGCTTTAGCCTCCATGTAGCACTCTCGAGCCACCGTAGGTACTGGGGCTTGTCCCCTGACACCTACTACCAGTGCCCCCTGTGCCTGTGCTGGTGCCGCTGGTGGTGCCTGTGGTTGTGGTACCTGCACCTGTATTTGTGCCTGGGGCTGTGGCTGTACCGCTGGTGGTGGTGGTGCTGGTACCTGTGCTACTGCCTGTACCTGTACCTGCACCTGTGGCTGTGGTGCTAGTGGTGGTGCTGCCTGTGCTTGTGCTTGAGCCTGGGCTAGCTGCCCCTGTAAGACACCTATCTATGCCTGTGCTACAGCTAGTTGCCCCTGTAAGAGCTACACCTGACCCCTGAGCTGATCTCTCTCTCCTATCACTGCAGCCAAGTCTGGCTGTGCAGGCGGTACTATCCTGGCTGCTCTCTGCCCAGCCCACCACACCCTGTATGCTCCCATGCACCCAACATCATCTATACCCTCACCTACTAGCCTCTCTACTACCCAATCTGGATCCAAAGGCTGTGGTGCAGGCAGTGGGGCCTCTACATCATCTCTCCTGTACTGAGGAACGGGAGGTGGCTCGTCCTGTCGCAGCCCCATCTGCCTGCGTACCCTCTCCAGGGGTATCCGCTCGTACTCTCCTGGCCTCCGTCCTGCTATCCAGAATATGTACTGGATTAGGCACAACTGTAAGCGAGCTGCTCTGCCAGGATGGTGACATCTGTAGGGTCTCCATACAATGTCTACCGCTGTAAGACCCTCTAGCAGGTGTCTATAATAGGCCACATCCCGACCTGCAACAACTGCTCGTGGCTGGCCCACGACCCCCAACCACCTCTGAAAGCCATATCGGTATACGACCTGTGGCCCTGGCTGTTGGGGTAGCCCTACTGGCCTGATGCATACAATGTGCTCGTTTGCCCAACAGTGCAACAAAAATGTAGAACAAATACCAAATTATCTCCTCCGGCGATAGCCCCATAACTCCCTGTATAATTACACCAAATACACAAGTGCCCATGCGAAACAGGTGTGCTCCTCCACCATCTCCAGCAGCACCCCCATCAATGCTCATGGGAAGCGGCCTCCCTCTGAATTCGGGAGGGCGAAGCAGGTGATCCCTATCATCATCAACATGGCAAGCCGTGTCTCATGTCTGTGTGCGCGGTACATGTCCCCATATCCAATGCTCGCGCTATGATACGTAAGAATCGCGGCTGCATCCCCAAAAACCTACAGTATGCTATCCATGGCAGTGTCTGAATCTACCTGGAAGACTGCCTCTCCCTCGATCGGTAGCCGCAGGATGCGATACACATCCTCTAATGTGACGGTCATCTCCCCGGTCGGAAGATGGAACACATTGGCCGCCGGATCCCATCTCTCGATGAGGGTGACCATCAGGCTGTGATCCCTCTCTATCGCTCTGTACCTCTAGACCCCGCCGAGTCCCACCTCGCACATGATGGCCCAATACACCGCAGATACGTGTGGCCTCATCCGACTCAATAGTGGAGGCATCCTATCGCGCATCGTCAACTGCTGACGTACCTGTAAAACCAACCCACATTCTTAGACCTACTCTTTATTATAACATCTACTTTACCATCTAAACCCCCTTTTGTATCCCCCCGACCACACCCTGACTTTCTACCCCCCCCTAAACAACCACCAAAACCCACAACCCAACCCAAAACCCACACCTAACCCACTCACACGGCCAACCACACCCTAATACCCAACAAGCTTCCCAAACCCATCCTAAACCCTAAACACACTAACCCACCACAAACCACCCAACCCACCTAACCCACCACAAACCACCCAAACCCATCCTAAACCCTAAACACACTAACCCACCACAAACCACCCAACCCACCTAACCCACCAACAAACCCTCAACCCATCCCAACGCCACCGATAACGGCCGATACACGACCAACACCGGTCCCTCCCAACACAAACCAAACCCTGCAAATTTGTGACCGATGTCGGTCGCTTAGCGACCGACATCGGTCACTGTTTTCTTTCTGGAGCCAAACCCCCGCGCGGTCCCCAAAACCCATTTTTTTTCCTATTTCTACCCATTTACCCACCCAAACACCCTCCAATTTTACCCACCTAGCCGCATTACCCTATTTTACCTATCTACCCTCTCCATTTTTCAAATTACCTCCATTTACTCATTATTTCCTACAAAATACAAATTCCTACCCAAACCCCCCCATTTAGCCTAATAACCATTTCAATGCATAAAATCACGAGTTTAGAACCTACCGGTACGACGACACATCGTCGTGGTGGGATGGGTGGTGGCGGTCCAGCTGGTCCAGCCCCTCCAGCTCCTCCTGCCTGTGCCATGGCTCCAATCCTGATCTACTCGGTCCCTGGCCAATCACCTGTTGCCTCCTCCTCAATCGGGCCCACTATCAACTCTCTCCGCCAATCAAATAGCTCCACCTCACTCAATAACCCTCCAAATCAACTCTCCACGTCAGACAAGTCGCTTTGGTTTGTAAATAACAAAAGTGACAATGACAGGCCGTATTTTTCTTTTTATAGGTTTTTCGACCTTAACCGATGTCGGTTTCATTTTGCCCTAAGGAATCGGTATCAGTCTCTTAATCGATATCGGTCATGTAGAATCGACATCGGTTCGTATCCCAACTTTCCCCCAAAATTTTTGCCCTTCTCTACCATTTGCCCCTTTTTCACCAACACCATCTCTATTCACCTGTGCTGAACACCATTTGTTCACTTGTCTGACCTAACCCAAGACCTCAACCTGCCATTTGGCCCGACCCAAGGCCTCGCCCTAACCATTTGGCCCGACCCAAGGCCGCAACCCTAACCACTTGGCCCGACCCAAGGCCTCACCCTAACCATTTGGCCCGACCCAAGGCCACAACCCTAACCATTTGGCCCGACCCAAGGCCTCAACCTACCTATTCGGCCCGACCCAAGGCCGCAACCTACCTATTCGGCCCGACCCAAGGCCTCAACCTACCTATTCGGCCCAACCCAAGGCCTCAACCTACCTATTCGGCCTGACCCAAGGCCTCAACCTACCCATTTGGCTCGACCCAAGGCCTTGCCCTCACTATGTGGACCGACCCAAGGCCTCCCTTTACACTTCTGGCCCGACCCAAGGCCGCCACCCAACAACTTGGCCCAACCCATGACTGTACCACTTCCATACCTTACCCAAAATCAACACCATACACTTTATCCACCCATCCGGTAGTTTTTGGTTCAATCGAGCTCACCTGTTTGTGTTTTAGCATGATTAGGGTCCTTGACTTGATCTGTTGACCATCTTTTCCCAGACCTAGACCGTGACGTTTATCTCAACCAAACCAACCTTTTGGTACTGCCAAACATGCCTAAATGTTCCGGTACCTTACCTGTTATATACCCTGGGGCTACTTCCTATGCCTTGGATACCAAGATTATATCACCCTTGTTTGGATAAACTATCGACCTTTGCCTACACATTGCTGGTTTGCTTGTCAAATCATGTACCCTCGTCATACTATTGCATTTCAACATGCAACTGCTTCCTTAGACCTACCCCACCACCTTACCATCCTCTCTACAACATATACCCTTTATCAACCCTATCCCTGATTTCCCGTTCACTCAATCAGCGATAGATTTGAGGGGGATTACCTACAGCTTTAACATGAGAAACCACTTCAAATTATTGTCCGCGCAGCTTTACAGAACAAGCTACACGACAATAAGGGGCTAATGTAGACACCAAATTCATGTCTCACGACCCCTTGTGACCCGCATCCCATTTCGCAACCTAACCTCATTACCTAAACTTTACACAATTATTTATTAATTACCTTGTAATTGATAAATCCACATCACCTTACCCGCCACCTCACTTTGCCACCTCGTCATGACCTAGCCCTAACCCTAAACTAACCTAATTAATACCCATGAATTGGTCTAGACTCACATCCATAACTAATGCCTCCTTACTCGCACCCAAAGCCGACCTTCTAGCCACTTGACCAAGCCCGCAACTGATCTCTCGAGAGAAAAGTAGGGAAGGTGGGCTATTTTACTAAAAATAGCCTACTTTTTCCTTACCGATGTCGGTTCCTACTCGACCACCGTCGGTTACGCAACCGCCATCGGTTTCCTGTAAATGGGCTCCCCAAACCAAAACAACGGATCGGAATTTCATTTTTGGAGATCAGTCAAAGGATTTATGGATCAACAGAGAGCATTGCAAGCGAGGAACAGAGTCCAGATCTTCACTTGACAGAGCAGAGACGAGTAAAGAAACCAGAAGTTTTTACAACCAAGGAGATCAACTTGCATCTTGGTCAAAACCAGTAAGTCACATCTTGCATGTCCTTTGTTATAACATTGCTTATGCTTCTTGAATCTCAGTCCTCCTAAATCCGTTTCTGAATCCACTACCCAACGTGCCATTGCATCTAACTGTCATTCTTTTGCTTCTAATCATCCCATTTCCTAATACCATCCAAAAACCAGCCATTACAAACACCATAGCTACCAAGAAGATCCTAGAACCCACCGGTATCGGTTATCAGTATCCGGCATCGGTTATCAGTAACCGGCATCGGTTCCTCTGATCAAAACCAGAAAACCAACATTTCCCCCTACCCAGTTTAACGAAACAATTTAATTGATATTTTGCAAGTCTTTTGTGTTAATTCATATTAGCAGGGGAACTGACCACCTTCGAAAGGAAGTTTTATATTTCCTGGGCCCAAGGCAGTTTCCTCATTTATTGTTTAATCAAAATCTTGTGCTCTTGTGTTCTTATTTGTAGGTAGTCCTTCCAAGACAAAAAGGAGTTCTCCGCAGTCAGCCTGATCTTTCTCTACGGTACGCGCACACCATCTTGACATTCAACAGGTATTCCTCCTAACCCTAACCTCATCTGTTTCTAAAAGGAATGAAAGGATAGAAGCAACTCTATTCCCAAAAGCCGAAACATTCCGAGCGAAACACTTCTACTTCATCCTTTAGTGCTTCAAATGAAATCCAAGAGGTTATGAAATAGTTACAGAACCTTGGAAATGAGCTGGTGACTATCAAAAGACAGCAAGCTCAAAGTGCTAGATTGTATCAGGCCTCAAGCGCAATACCAGGCTAGGCCCCCATACCAACAAAAGAGGCCACCAACTTAGGCTGCAAATCAAAATCAAAGCCAAGAAAGGCCTCCCGCCAATAGACCATTTCAGCCCTATAACCCCAACGTTGCATCTACTTCTAAAGCATTAGTTTCAGTGCAAAACAATGTGGCTCAAGAGTATGATTGGTGTTTCCCATGAAATGAACCTCACAACCAATCTATGTGCTTCAATGGTGCTTTAAACCAAGCCTTGATGGTGATAAATACTGGCATAGAGGGTGAAGTGAGTCAAGAAACAAATCAGTAACAAGGGACATCTTAGCAAAACACAACTCCAAATGATACCGCACTTGTGAATTGGCAAGCTGAGGATTTTTGTGGCATGAATCAAACAATTTCTCGGAGTGTAGTAGCTAACACAAGATCAAAGAAGAGGAATATTGGTGAAGGGAAGTCATTGGCTCCAAGCGATCTACAACCTTCCATCACTCCACAAGGTGTTGGTAAGAAAAATACAATTCCAAACATGCAAGGACAGCCCAAACCACCTTCTAAGCCAGCTCAAATACCAGTTGTTGCTGCCCATGCACAAGAAAGGAATGTGCAGCCTAAAGGACAACAAAGAGATCTTTCATCCCCATTTAGCATCATTGATCAAATGAAGAAGACAAATGTGAATATATCAATGTGGGAATCTTTATCCATCCCAGGCCAAAGAGATCTTCTACAAGCTGCCATGAAGAATTGGTCAACTTCAAACTAGTAGGTCCCTATGGAAGAGGATGTCCTCACAAATGCTGCTTAGCCCGAAGGGAATCACGGAGGACAACAAGGTAAATTTTTGAATCCCCCTCCGTTCTATGTTTCATTAATCATTGGGGATAAACTAGTACACAATTCCATGATTGATTTTGCGTCGAGTAGTTCTTTCATGCCCAAGCAAATAGCTGATCAGCTGGGTCTCTAATATGAAGTCATATCAAAGGGGGTAGTGCAATTGGATGGGATAGTAGTAGCAATGGTAGGTGTGATTAAAGGTTTGAATCTTACCTTGCGTACATGCCCCAACGTTACCATTTTGCAAGATGTGTCAGTGATAGATTTGCCACCACTCTTTGCCCTATGCTTATCAAGGGATTTCACATCCAAACTTGGAGGCTACTTATCTGCTGACTGGTCACACATGTTTTTTAGAACAAGATATGGTACTAAGGTCACAATCAGATCCGAACCAATTGCAAACTTTCATATTGAGCCTCATACTCCAAGCCAAATCAATGCCAACTGTTCAGCATTTGATCAAAAAGATTATCCAAGCATAGATGAAGCTGACACCAAAGTTGGAAGCATCCTAGATTTGAATCTTGACGAATGGGCAAGCAAGGTACATGCTTTTGATCCCTACTAAGAAGTAGAATAATTTGAGCTAGGAGTCTATTGCATACAAGAATAAAACCAGTCTATTCCTAGCATCACCAAACCAAACCATAAGGATGACAGTTATTTTTCGATGGATCAAGGAGTAGGAAAGGTGTAGGAGGAGGAGCTATGCTTGTTTCACCTCAAGGCATCAAATATTATTCAGCTTTTCATTTCCAGTTTTCCTGTTCAAACAAGACAGCTGAATATGAGGCCTTGATTCATGGACTTCATTGGGCCAGGAAAAATGGCATAAAGAACTTGCAGGTGTTCAGGGATAGTGAGCTAATCATCAATCAAGTCAGGGGACAACATGCTACAAAGAATGAACTAATGAAGAACTACAAGAACGGGGTGTGGGACCTCGTTGAGGATTTCGAAGCTTTCAATATCATGTCCATACCCAGGAATAAAAATGAAGCTGCAGATAGGCTCGCAGCAGTTGGAGCAACGTTTGATGTGGTTGACAACATCAAAAGGGAAAAAATGTAACCACATGTCCATGTGATTGTGAGGGCAGTAGTTCCAGATAATAACACAAGCTGGTAGGTGTTTGAGAACGATCAACAGATCATCAATTTCTTACAAGAAGACGCTGAATTCTTAGCTAGGAATCGGGATAGACTAGAGCAGCAGTATGGGGATCAAGTAGTGCAGTTGTGGACAAACAAGCTTCCCAACGGTTTAGTAACATTAGAGTCTATCTTCAACCCTAACGACCAGTTCCGTAAGGAAAAGGCTAACATACAGGTCAAGAGAGAAGATTCAGAGCCATTTCCAGTTGGGGAAAGCAAAACACTTCAAATTGGTAAAGTGGCCACTGAGTAGGAGAAATCAGATTTCATACAAATTTGCCAAGAATTTTCAGATGTCTTCACTTGGAGCTATGAAGACTTAAGAGTTTCAAATTGAAGTTGGCACAACATACCATAGAATTGGATCTAGATGCTAAGCCCATCAGGTAGAAGTAGAGACCAGTCAACCCTCACATTGAGCCTCTAATGAAGAAAGAGTTAAGCAGGCTAATAGAGGCAAGCATTATATTCTCGATCAAGCACTCAAGTTGGGTTGTAAACTTGGTTCCGGTCAGGAAGAAGAGCGGAGAAATCAGGTTGTGCATGGAATTCTGAGACCTCAACAGGGCATCTCTCAAAGACCATTACCCACTTCCTTCAATGGAACAAATATTACAAGTGGTATCTGGTTCAGAGAGATTCTCTCTCCTAGATGGCTACTCAGGGTATAATCAGGTAATGGTGAAAGAAGATGACTAGTTCAAGATGGATTTCACCACCAAATGGGGCACCTATGCCTACAAGAAGATGCCATTTGGACTATCAAATGCTGGAGCCACTTTCCAAAGGGCAATGGATATGGCATTCAAGGGATTGATCAATAAAACAGTTCTGATATATCTTGACGACATCACTGTATTCTCCAAAAATGTAGCAGATCACCTCTTTCATCTGAGACAAGTATTTCAGAGGTGTAGAAGATTTGGGGTATCATTGAATCCCAAAAAATGCATGTTCTTGGCTCACGAGGAAAAAATTCTAGGCCATATTGTTTCAAAGGAGGGATTGACGATTGACCCAGAAAGAGTTGAAGAAATTCAAGCGTTGCCATTGCCAAGTCATAAGAAAGCTCTTCAAAGCTTCTTGGGAAGGATCAATTTTTTCCGCAGGTTTGTTCCAAATTTTGTAGCTCTTGTAAAGCCAATAACGTTGATGTTGAAGAAGAGCATGGTATTTAAGTGGACAGCTAAAGGCAAGTCAAGTTTTGAGGCAATAAAAGAGGCTATATCTCAAGCTCTGACTCTCGTCAATCCAAACTTCTCCAAGGACTTCATGCTATATGCCTTCGGTGGTGGAGACACAATTTCTGCAATCTTGGTACAGCAAAACATAGAAGGATTAGAACAACCAGTTGCTTTCTTCAGTTAAGGCTTGGAGGAATACGAAGCTAGTTACTCTTTCATTGAAAAGCATGTCCTTGCAGTGATCAGGAGCTTAAAGAAATTCAAGCACCTAGTCTCAAACAACAAGATCCAATTGTTGGTCCCTCATGCGGGAGTCAAGGACTTCCTTCTAAACAGGGATCTGAATGAGAAACATGCAGGATGGATCACTCATGTCATGGAATATGACATCGAAATTAAGGTCACTAAGTTAGTATGTGGAAAAGGACTATGTGAACAACTAGCTTTGAGTCAGAAAGTTGAAGCAGGTGATGAAAAAGAGACTGTCTTGGTTCTACAAGATGGTCAAGAATAGGAAAATGATGACGTGCCCACTCCTTGTTGGACTCAAAATATGATACACTTCCTACAGACAGGCCTATGCCCTCTAGAAATGAGTAAATCAAAGAGGATATACTTCAGATTACAAGCCATTCCATATGTGCTTGTTATGGTGTTTTGTTTAAAAAGGACATCAATGGAGTTATATTGAGGTGCATTGGGACAGGTAAAATTGAGAGGGTGTTATGAGATTTTCATGATGGAGATTCTGGAGGACATTTCACCCCATAAGTAACAGCTCTCAAGATAATGAAGGCAAGGTATTATTGTCCCACAGTGTTCAATGACTGCTATACATGGATAAGAAAGTGCAAGAAATGTGCACTCTTCACGGGAAAAGAAAGACTAGTAGCGCTTCCATTGCACCCAATTTTGGTTGACCAACCATTTATGCAATGGGGATTATACTTCATCGGGGTCATCAACCCAAACTCAATCCAAGGCCACAAGTGGATTCTTACGGTAACAGACTATTTCACCAAGTGGACCGAAGCAGTAGCGCTCAAAGAAGCAAATGAGTCTAACATACTAGACTTTTATGAAGGAATAGTGACCAGGTTCGGTGTGCCAGCCACTATCATATCAGATAATTCATTGGCATTCATAAGTTCCAAGATTACAGAATGGGCTGTCAAGAATGGAATCTATTTGAGCACATCTTCAAATTATTACCTGCAGGGTAATGGACAAGCAGAGTCCACGAACAAGAATTTGCTAAGGATCATCAGAAGGACTCTGGATGAAAACCAAAGGACATGGCATACCAAGATAAAATCAGCATTATGGGCTGACAGGATAATTCCAAAGATGTCTACAGGTAGTTCTCCCTACAAATTGGTCTATGGGAAAGAGGCAGTATTGCCTATATCATTAGAATTGCCAGCATTGGAGCTCATGAAGTAGTTGGAGTTGTCTGAGTTCAAACCAATGGAGGCTAGGTATGCAGAGTTGATGGAATTGGAAGAAATAAGAGAAAATGTAGTTCAGATGATTGAGAAAGATCAGGCCTTAGTAAAATGATGGTTTGATAAGAAGGCAAGAGCAAGGACCTTCTAGGAAGGGGACCTAGTTCTGAAATGGGATGCAGATCGGGTAAAACCAGGAAGGCACTCCAAGTTTGATTCCATTTGGAGTGGCCCCTACATGGTCATGGGATGTAAAATTAGTAATGCCTTCCAATTGTCTACATTGGATGGAGAAGAACTCTCGATTCCGGTTAACGGAATCTATCTTAAACATTGCTACTAAAAAGAAAAGGTTTACCCTTGTAAATATTAGCCTAGATTTCAATTCCTCTAAGTGCGTATGCACATTGTCTTATTGTACTTAGGTTTCAATTATCCTAAGTTCTTTGGCATAGGTTTTGCTACTCTCAAGTTGTTTTCTACAGTTTAAAGTGCTGTCGGAGAAGAAGTTGCGGTATCAGGCTTGGGATCAGATATCAGGTTGGTTTCAAGTTATTACTTATGACTCCATACCCAATGGATTGCTAAAAGGCCACTGATCTTCTACCTAGCAGGTAGGTGATCCCATTAAGTCACCAAATTATTGTAAGTATCTCCCCCCTGAGTAGATATAGACAAGTAGAAGAATATGGAAATCAAAGAAACTCAGATACTGATATTTATTACGTCACCAACAGCCATGGCGCAGGTAAAGGGCGCACAGCAGAGTGTCAACACAAAAATGGATGTGCCAAGGTGTAGGTAAAGGGTGCACAGTAGAGGATGTTGACACAAAAATGGATGTGCCAAGGTGCAAGTAAAGGGCACATAGCAGAGGATGTCGACACAAAAATGGATGCGCCAAGGCGCAGGTAAAGGGCGCATAGCAAAGAGTGTCGACACGAAAATGGATGTGCCAAGGTGTAGGTAAAAGGTACACAAAAAGGGATGTAGACATGAAGAAATTCACGCCTTGGTGCACATAAAGGTATGTCGACATAAGGATGGATGCGCCAAGGCGCACCTTTAGGAGGCGCAACATTTTGAGCGTTGACAGAAGGCAGACCCTGACCCAGATATTCAGATAGCCATAACTTTTCACAGGGAGCTCAGATTCATGCAAGGTTGGACTTTTTGGAAATCTTACGAGGTCCTCTATCCAAAAAAATTCTTAAAAATGCAAAATACAGTTCGCCACTTTTTGGGTTTGTTAGGGTTCTCACCTACCACCATAATGAGATGAATTAAATGTAACCTAGAGGTGGTTAGGGTAGATGTGGAATTCCTCTCTCTTTTCTCTCTCATTCTTCCTATAAATTGTAAGGAGGGGATTCTTTCTAAAGGTTTGACATTCTTGTTTTGCCCCTCCCTTCTTCTCTTTGGCAGGTGAATTTGTGGAGTTCAAACCTCCCATTTAAAACTATAATGCAACTTTGCCTCTTGGCATTTTGTAGTGTATTGTATCAATCTTGGAGAAAATAATGCATGTATATGGATGATTCTCAACCCTCTCTGTGTTCATTTGCATCCTCTTGATCTTTCAATGTGAACCTGGTTATCTGTGCATGATCTTGCATTGCGTTTTCATGGTTTGTGTTTATTGGCAAGACAGGTGCTCTTCATTCCTCGGTTCATCACCTTTGTAGTTTAGGTTTTATTTTATGCATCTTCTTACCCTGTCTCCTTGGAAAGTTAGTTTAGGTTTTGAGTAAAACCTCTACATTTTTACGTGTGCATCTAAACAGAGGAATAGGAACCGGCCTTCATCCAGAGAGCTTTTCCAATTTTGTGAGGTCCCACACTTGGGAAAAGCTCCATGTTATGCAATCGCACTGAGAATCTCAACCCATCAAGTTGCAGACATCCAAGGGTGCTGTGATTCGCCATCAATAGTAAGGTATTGGGGTAGTGTCTACATGATGGGTGGATAGAATCGTAATGTGCGGGCCTCAGTCAAGGTATTTAATTGGTGCGGTCTTGGGTCGGGCTGATTGGTTGGGTGCGGCCATGGGTCGGGCCGATTGGTTGGTTACGGCCTTGGGTCGGGCTGATTGGTTGGTTGGGGCCTTGGGTCAGGCTGATTGGTTGGTTGTGGCCTTGGGTTGGGCCGATTGATTGGTTACGGCCTTGGGTCGGGCCAATTGATAAAGAGAAAAGGTGAGTGTTATCAATATAAATACGTGAAAATATTTATATTTTTAAGGAAAACACAACACATGATAGGTTATAGTACGGGATGGTCAAGCTAACCTTGGGAGACCCCATGTCTTCTAAGTGCTACCTACATATCCCATTGCATAAAGCAAGGAGGGGCCTCAGACTGATGTATTTCTCCCTTAGGACCAAGGAGAGGTGAATTCAGGCAATTTGGTTATGGTTAGGCAATTTTTTTGGTTGGTAAAAGTTTGATGTTGGTAGGGTAATGTTGTTGGTGTTGGTATGGGTATAGGTGAAGTGAGGGTTAGCTTACCCAAGCATAGGAAATTGTGTCCTAATTAAGGTCAACACATAATCCTAGATATGGGTAAAAGAGGAAAAAGTGTCCCATAGTTGGAAAGAGATAAACAAACCACGTATTATCATAGGATGAGCTTGAATCCCTATGTACCTTGCATAGGCAAGAAGTCAATAGGTGAAAATAGTTGTATAATCACAATATATCAGATATACGTCACGTCCCTTGAGTTTTGTTGTTTTGAAGAATGGTGAGGTGAGGTGGATGGTATAGCTGGGGTGCAGAGAACTTGTTATAAGGTGATTATTCTGACAAAAGAGAACCAAACCTAAATAGACAAGTCCATGACTCACAAGTGCTTTTGAATAGTACTTTTATTTTTCTGGATATAGACCGATCGATGTAGGAAGTCTATATGGGATATGCATTTTGTTGTTCTTGAGGTCTTCACGAAGTTGATCAATGCAAGAAGCTTCTGATAGAGGATGACTTTGTATAGCTATCCTTCAAGGGAGCGTTCTTCTTATAGTAGAAGATGCATTGCACATAGTTGTCCTTCAAGGGAGAAGTCTAGTTTATAGCTTAGAGGTCTAGATGTCCGTTTGGCATGAAGCATCTAGTTTTGTAGGAAGTTTGACTCAAGAATATCCCATGAATGTATAATTGAGAACTTGTTATTTTGATACTTTTAAGTCATGGACAAGACTAAAAAGGGGAAGGAATATTTAAGAGGAGGTAATGATCAAACCACGTGAGTTTGATTCTACTTTGAGATGCATGAAACAAGGTGTATGAGGTGGTAAATGAGCTCAGGGGATGAGCACAAGGTAAATAAGAAGTGATGTAACACTAAATTCAATAGTATAATGGTCAGAGATGCAAGACATTAAGGGATTCGGGCTCAAGTTTACCATTAAGTGAAGCTAAATGATAAGTACCTGATCTATATGTGTGAGTGATAATGTAAGGCCCAATCCCATTAGGAGCAAATTTTCCACGTTTTCTCTTTTCTAGTTTAGTTACATGTTGATTCTCTTTGAGGACAAGATCACCAATCTTAAAGGTACACTCATGATTTCACTTATCATAAGCATGCTTGATACACTTTTGATAATTTTGAAGGTGGTCAAGAGTTGTAAGACGATGCTCGTCAAGAAGCTCCAATTGGGTTAACCGCTCTTAGCAGAAGCCATCATTGGTGAGAATATCCTAGAAAGATATTCTAAGGGAAGGGATTTGTATTTCAAGAGGCAAGACAACCTCGATACCATACACCAAAGAGAATGGTGTGGCATTAGTAGAAGTATGAATGCTGGTATGATAAGCCCAAAGGGCAAAGGGGATGTGATCATGCCAGTTTTTCCTAGAATTGTTAACGAATTTCATGAGAATTTTGGTTAAGATTTTGTTAGAAGCTTCAGATTGACCATTTTCTTGTGGATAATAGGGTGACGAGAAGATAAGTTTGATACCAAAGTTATCACAAAGGGCTTGTAATAGCTTATTTTTGAAAGATTTGCCATTATCTGTTATCAGGCAATGAGGAACACCAAAGCGATAGATAATGTGATGATTGATGAACTCAATGATTTTCTCTTTTTTGGTTGAAATGAGGAATGGCCTCCACCCATTTAGTGTAATATTCAGTTTCCGTGATGATCCAACGGTGACACTGCGAAGAAGGCGGGTGAATCTCACCAATAAGGTCTAAACCCCATTGTGAGAAAGGCCAAACATCTCATGCGACCTGTAGTGGGTGACTAGGAGTATGTTTAAGGTTGGCATGCTGTTCACACATAACACAATGCTTAACATATTCATAGTAGTCTTTATTAAGAGTAGGCCAATAATATCCTAGGTGAAGGATCCTCTTGGCCACGGCAAGGCCACTAAAGCACCCACCACAAATTCCATCATGGACTTCTTAGATGGTATGGGTGACTTTAGCACTGGTTAGACATCAAAGGAGGATACCATCAAAGCCACGTTTATAGAGGAGTCCCCTTATGACAACATAACGAGAAACACTTTTAAGAAAAGTGCATTTTCCATTACTAGTAAGGTCAGGTGGGAGAACAGAGGTTGTAAGGTAGTCATGAAATTAGTGATACCATGTATCCTATGAATCAGCAAATACATTATTTACCATTCAAACATCTATGACTAAGTAAGATGGGGCAAAGAGTTGTTAGACCAAGACAAATATGTCAGAGTCTGTTGGTGAGGTAGGAATTTGCGAGGCCAAACAAGCCATAGTATCCACAAATTTATTAGTTGAGCGTGGAACGGTTTGGATAGAGTAATGAGTAAATAAGGTCAAAAGTTAATCCATGTAACGTTTGTACTTTTTAAGTTCCTCATTTTTACATTGGTAGATGCCAGTAACTTGATTTACTACCAATTGAGAGTCACCGAAAATGTTAATAGACTTCACACCTAAGTGTAACACAATGTGGAGACCCAAAACAAGGGCCTCGTATTCCACTATATTGTTAGTGCAGGGGAAATCAAGCCTGAATGAAAGAGGCATATGTTCACCATCAAGAGGAATGAGAGAAATTCCCACCCCTCTACCATGCTGACATTTAGATCCATCGAAGAAGAGGGTCATCAAATAAGCCACATCACTAAGCAAAAGGGTTGCGATGAGTTCATCAGGGAAATTAAAATTGGTAAATTGTTCCCTAGGTAAAGGGGCTTCCACGAGTTGATCCGTGATAGTTTGTCCTTTGAATTATTTCTAGTGTACAAACTCAAGGTCGAGGTCAGCGAGGAGCATAAGCCATTAGGTGATGCATTGGTTTAGATGAGGTTTGGCGTATATATAATGTATGGGATCAGTATTAGCGATGACAAAAGTTTTGTGATTCAGGAGGTAATGTCAGAGTTTGGTGGCCATGAATGATAGGGCTAGGCACAACTTTTGTACATGTGTATACCTAGTCTCGTAATCCACAAGAGTACAGCTTATGTAATAAACTGCTTGCTCTCAATGCTTGGAGTCACGATGTGCGAGCATGGCTCCTATAACATGGTCAGTGGAAGAAAGGTAAAGGTAGAAAGGGAGATCATCCTGAGGTGGGATAAGCACGGGTGGCTGAAAGAGATAAGCTTTAAGAGCCTCAAAGGCTTGGTGGCACTCCTCGCTCCATTAAAAGACAATGTCCTTTTTAAGGAGATGATGGAAAGGTTGACATCAATCTGAGATTTATGAGATGAGACGTTGGATAGATTAGAGTTTTCCCTGCAAACTACACAATTTTTTTAGGTTAGTGGGTGGGGGCATTTCTAAGATAGCTTTGACTTTAGCTAGGTCAAATTTAATGCTACGCAAAGAGATGATAAAGCCAAGGATTTTTCCTGAAAGGATGCCAAAGACACATTTCTTTGGTTGAAGATGAACACAATATTGTAACAGGTGATTAAAAATAATGGTTAAAACATCGAGATGTGCACTGTGATGTTTAGATTTTCCAAGAAGATCATCGACATAATCCTCGAGGATAGTGTGCATAATGTTATGAAAAATGTAAGTCATAGCCCACTTATAGGTCGCACCAGCATTCTTAAGGCCAAACGGCATGACATGATAGCAAAAGGTCCCCCAGGGGGTAAGGAAGGTGATTTTATGTTGATTGGATGGGGCTACTAAAATTTGATTGTATCCCGAAAAACCATCCATGAGAGAAAGTATCTCATGGCCCGCAGTGAGATCTTCAAGTTGATCAATGCTAGGTAGGGGGAAGTCATCCTTTGGGAAAGTGAGGTTAAGGTCCTGGATATCCATACATATCTAAAGTCCTCCCATTGCTTTAGTGACAGGTATGACATTAGAAATCCATTGAGGATAGTCAATAGGTAAGATGAAAGAAATAGAAAGGAGTCGTTGAAGCTCTTCTTTAACCAAGAGGGCAATGCGTGGATGTATTTTTATCAGTTTCTGTTTAACTGGTTTGGAGTTTGGTTTCAGAGTGATGTTATGGACATCAATGCCAGGATCGATTCTAGGCATGCCAGCGTAGGACCAAGCGAAAGCTTGATTGCAGGCACAGAGGAAGATAATGAAGGTGGCTTGTTCTGATGCGTCGAGAGATTGGATGATCTTTAAAATGTGAGGATATTCCTCCATGTGGATGTCGATCTCTATAGTTAACTCATTCAACATTATTTTGGTTTCAGATGGTAAGGCGTATTGAATATAAGAGTCATCCACACCAAGGTAGGTGAGGATGAAGTCGTCATCCTGGCACTCCACAACATTAATCAAAGGTGAGTCTTCTTCAATCATGTCTGGATACAAAAGAGGGAGAGAATATGGGTCTTCACCATTTTTTTGATAAGTGAGAGGACCTAGGAAGATAGCATTCATGAAAAAAAAAATTTAGGAGGATTAGATTTCGGGTCTATTGACTCCGTAGGTGAAGATGGCAAAGTGGGTGTTGATGGTTCAAAAGGGGTGACTTCGTCGTCTTCCTAGATACAATTGACACGAGGTTTCTTCAGTGTAGGTGGTTCAGAAAATCCAAGACCACTATGACATTTGTGTTTGCGTGTAGTCATGGGAATGATCGTATGTCGGCCTTGTTCATAAAGACCAAAACCAAAACATTTCCAAGCACAGTGAGTCAGGAAGGTGAGGGTGAAATGACAGTTGGTTAGATATTGAAAATCAGATTGGAAGGGAACCACACCAAGGGGAGGTTTAGGGGTGACAGAGGATGTGTCGATACTCCCATACATTAGGTTGGTGCGGTAATTAGGTGGTCCGTAGGAGATCACCTCCCCCACACGACGGTTGTAGGTAGGATGTGCATCTAACTATCCATACTCTTGTGGGGTATGGAAGGTGCTAATGTTGTATAGGCGGTACTCCCCCAGTGTAAGGTGTTGAAAAACACCTACCAAGGGATCTGAGGTTAGGATGTTGTCCACGGGGAAGGAAGAGGTATTCACGTCGGTGGTTTAATTGGTCAAAGGTGTGGGTGCAGCTAAGGTGGATGGTTGAGGTGTGGTTGAAATAGATGGTTAGGTTGGATTTATGGGTGCTTTGACTGGTACGAGCACATCATTAGGGAGGTATAACATATTGTAGGTTTTGAAGGGGGAAGTGTCAGCTGTGACGGTGTATGACTTCCCCTCATACTTGAATTTTATGCATCTATGTAAGGTCGAGGGTACATATCCCATAGTCTGGATCCAAGGGTGGCCTAACAACATGTTGTATTGGAACTCTCCCTTGAGGAGATAGAAGAGTTCGGGCAAGGTACGTGGCCCTACACGAATCTTAAGGATCACGGTGCCTAGGGTAGAAGTAATAGCATCGTTGAATGAACACAACATCGTGGGGTTAGCACACATGCAGCTAGGAGGGATATTCATCTGTTGGAAGGATTTGGAAGAGATGATGTTTAGGCTAGCGCCCCCGTCGATCATAACACGATGTACCTAGATGTCCTGGACATAAGCTGAGATGAAAAGAGTGGGGTCAGGATCTTTTGCACTAAAGACGACAGTTTCTTCTTCAGAAAAACTGACAGCAGCAGCTTGCTGTACAGGGACAGAGGTGGTTGTGGAGGTAGGTTGTTTCATGAGAGAAGCGACATGGTTGGGTGTTAAGATGGACGCAATGGGAAGGGTTTCGTTAGGTAGGACCTATATCCCTTGGAGGATCTCAATTAGAGCTTGCCAATGAGATTCAGATGTTTGAATGAGATCATAGAGTGTAATTTTTACAGGAAATTGGTGAAGTTTTTTGATCATGGTGTGATGGGAAAATCCATTAGAGACTGGATAGGCAGGTCCACGAATAATCACTTTAGGTGGTGGTGCGATCAGGATGGCAGAAGGAGGAAGAGAGGCAGCAGGTGTGCTCTCTTTAGCTTTTCCATTATTTTTCTTACCTCGAGTAGCAATGCTCATCATGTTGATCTTATGAATACGATATGAGGAAGATGGCAAGGATAAGTCATTGTTCGCGAGAGGTGGGGTTGCAATGATGATAGATTTTGGTGAGGTGGTGACATGTGGTATAGGAGAAAGGATCGAAGCTAAGGGATTTTTTCTCCGTAAGTTGTCTTTCTTAGATTTTCTATCCAAGATAGGCAATTGGGGAAAGATGGATTTCAAAGCTTTACATCCTTCTACATTGTGTCCTGGTGTGCGGTGGTAGGCACAAATTTTAGATTCATCATAACCTATAGGTCGAGGTTTAGATGGATCATAGGGTCTGAGTGGGGTAAGGGAAATTGTTGCATCCCCTACCAACATATCAAGGATCTTGGCGTAAGATCCTTTGAGCGGATCAAATTCAGATGAATATGAGGCTATTCATTAAGGGAGTGAGATTATTGATTGTTTTGGTAATGGTTGGGCACGAGTGGTTCATACGGGTGGTGGTTTAGGAAAGGGATTTTGATGATTGGGTTTAACTTGGCATGGCTTCTTCTACGCATAATTCATGTTTAGATGGTTAGATGATGAGGCCACAGATGATGTGGTGGCAGGAAACAACCACGGGGAAAGAGGAGCGACAGAAAACAAGTCCTTCGATGATCGAGTTTTCTTAGGGTTGGTAGGTAGGTAGGATACTTGGGGTGACGGTGTTGAGACACCCGTGGATTTTTGTATGGGTGTAGAAGGTGCAGGTCATGTTAAAGAAGATGTGGGAGGTATGGTGTATTGAGGCAAGGTGGAGGGGTAAGGCCCCAATATAGAAGGTAGGTGTGATGGTGAGGGTTGAAACCGTGCCTGCTATACCGGTGTGATCGGGGGCGAGGGTTTTAGTTTTGGTGGAGGCATAGATTGGACTCAAGGAGATTGGGTCTGTCTCCAAGGTGGATTAACGACTTTATTTTTGGATAAATCTAACCATTTAGGTGGGTGTGTTAGGCTAGGTATTGGTGAATTCCCAAGCATAGGGGAAGGTTTGGTTAGGCTGATAGAGGTGGATGAGGTATTCGGTAGAGATGAGGGGGGTGAAGGTGAGGATATAGGAATTTTGAGCTTTTATAAAAACTTTGGGCATATGGTAGAGGTGTTTGGATTAGTCATTTGCATTTGAGTAGAGCATGGTGTACTCAAACGTTCCCATAAGACTTGTATATCTTCTGGGGGATGATAATCATCACGTGTGGATGGGAATTTTGGTATGGAAGAGAAGTGGGATGTGATTGCAGTCCACTGTGGGTGTGATACAGGGGGCAAATGAGGCACTGTATCAATGGGTGTTAAGAGGTCAATCGGTTGCTGGAAAGATTTAGGTGATGAAGAACTGATAGGGAGGAGGGAATGTTCTAGAGGATCCATCATGGTTAAGGAGTTTTGTGATGTAGGCTAGAGGGGTTTCTCCTCTAAGGATGACAGAAAAAGTTGTGATCCTTCTTATTTTATAGCAAGAGTGGTGGAAGGAGATGTTTGGGAAATAGATAGGCTAGATAACATATGCTCACAGTCTTGCAGGGATGTGGTGTAAGAAGGCTCTTCTGTGAGAAGAGAACTCTGGGTGGTTGATTCCTTTATGGGTAAAGGAATAGCGGGGTTGTCCTCTTGTCCTAATGAAGGAGAAGCGGGTGAGGACCCCTGTGTTGGTTAAGAGGCTCGATTCATAATTTCCTCAATGGAAGCCCTTGGATGGGAGTTGAAAACCACATGGATCTCATGCACACTCTTCTCCTCGGCTGAGGTTTCTTGGTTTTTGTTACTATTAGATGAATGGTTTGGAAATGGTTTGTTGAATATTTTTAAATTTTGATTAGCAGGGGAATTAGGATTATCAAGGGTTATATCCCCTGCATCAACCATTTTCTACACTATGTTTTTCAACATCTTGCAGTTTTTGTGGATGTGTCCTTTCATGCGATGGAAGTTACATAAGTCATTTTCTTTATACCAAGAAGGTATAGCGTGGGTGGAATCAAACCCAGAGTGAGGTTTAACAAGAGGTAAGGTGATATCTCTTGCTTTAAACAATTTTTCCAAGATCACATCATAAGTTTCTCCCAAGGGAGTGTACTTGATGGGCTCGGCTTTATACTTATAGGTGGGTTTCAGCTGGGTATTAGATGTGCTTGAGATTTGACTGTACGGCCCCTTTTGATTTTGAAGCAGCTGATGCATGAGAGTTGGATGTGTTGGGTTTTTTGGTGGAGTCTTGGGTTTGGAAATTTGAGTTTTTGTTGTGTAACTTCAATTTCTCCTCCTCTAAGGCTCAAATCTCTAGTTTCCGAGCCATAGTAAAGGCCTCATCAAAGGTGCAGAAAGGTTGAATTTGGAGGGTGGTAGAAATGTGTTTAGCTAGGCCTGCGTAAAGAATTTGATGAGCTTGGCTTGAGGTAAGGAATAAGTAAGTTGGTTGATGAGGCCCCGCCATCATCCAATGAAATCTGTGATAGACTCATCTTCAAATTTTCAGATGGCACAGAGATCGGTAATGGATACTTTCTTGGAAATATTGATGGAGAAGTGATCTAAGAAAGATTGGGCTAACTGGTTAAAGGAGAAGATTGAGTGCTGGGCTAAAGCACTGTACCACTCCAAGGTAGGTCCTGATAAGGACATGGGGAAGGTACGAAGTAGTAAGGCATCATCATGAGCAATCAGATAGCATGCATGTCTAAATTATCGCAAGTGTTGTTGAGGGTCCTCCTTACTACTAAAGTGAGTAAATTTTGGTAATTCCCATTGAGGAGGATATGTATGAAGGGGGACAAAAGGATGAATAGGCTCCTGACAAACTTGCTCATATGTCATGGTGATACGGCTTCCTGAAACAAAAGCCTCAAGATTTAACATATTTTCCATCATCTGTTTGATTAAATCATTGGTTGGGTTAGATGATAGTGTTGTCATCATAAACGAAGGAGGATTGGGCCAAGAGCCACTACTAGAAAATGGTGGGGTTGAATGTTGATAAGGTAATGATGATGAATGTGTTGGGGTGGCCGAATAAGGGTGTCCTATATAAGATGTTGCGGCCAATGGATGAGTCTGCAGAAATGAAAATTTGGGCGGAGCCTGAGAGGGAAAGCTTTTGTGGATAGATGGTAGAGAGCGCGTTATTAAAGAGGAAATCTGCGGGAGAGATGAGGTAGGAGTAGTGGACGGTAGTGATATGTGGGGCCCTAGATTAACCAAAGGAAGGCCAATTGGTGCAATATGAACTACCGAAGCCACTAAGCTGGGAGACGGGGCTAAGGATGAAGACGGTGAGGTGGAGTTATTAGGTGGGGAAGGGGCTAAGTGAGTGGCTATACTAATAGGCATACCCAAGAGGATCTGACCATCAGGTGTACGGTCATGGGTATGAAACAAATAATACTATACGGTGATAGGATTAGCATCCAAAATTTTGGCAAAGTCCGGATCTCCTATAGGGATCTTGGGAAAATAACTGGTGTCTGTAGGATTCCCTATAGGATGCAAAGGGGGTGACTCAGGAAAAGACACGGAACAAGCATGTGAAACCATGGCTGCAGCTTGTTTCTGGGTGATAACAACCATGGACAAGAGGATATAGTAGGGAATTAGTCAATTAGGAACTGTGAAACACAGTAACCGATATCGGTCTGGTAACCGATGTCAGTCAGATGGTAGCCGGCGTCGGTCAGTATAACTGATGTCGGTTGAATAAGACAGGTGTTGGTCACTGTGAAGGCAAAGAGAGAATGTAAGAGTCTACTAGTTTGGGGATAACAAGGCTTAGTATACCCACCAAACTATCTGAAGTGATCACTGAGACAGGGTATAACAGAGAAACAAAACTAAAAGAGAAAAAAAAAAAACAAGCAAGATGCACAAGCAAATCAAGAGACTAACCCTAGGATTAGTTTTAATCACTTTGGGGCTTATGCCTTAGACACAAGATGATGTCAATACTAAACAAAAGACCTAAGGGAGATGTCAAGTTTATTTTGGCTTGTAAGGCTACCTCAATCAGGTGGAGGAATACCGCGGGAAGGGGGGATGTTTGAGATGTTGTGTAGATTATGATGTGATTTGGTATGTGTTGTGCAATGAGAGTAAGATTAATTTCTCATCAATACCATGGATATCACCCCCACGTGTATGACTTGTTACTTGATCTACATTCACTAGAATTAAAAACAGCAAACAAGAATGTTATGCACGTGTTTTAAACCCAAATCGAAAATGATATTTGATGAAGCAAAGAAAGAAAAGAGGTTAAGAAGATGACTTTCACTAATGCAAAGATGTGAAAGAAAGAAAAGTTTTTTTACCAAAATGACAAAATATTTTGTGAATATTTAAAAGAAAGAAATAGCAAGTGTGCTCCCTATATGAAAACAAGCAAGAAAAAAAGAAACTCGAGAAGGGTCCCACCAGGTGTGCCAAAATGTTTCGCACAGAATTTTGTTCCAGAATAGAGTTATTTCTATCTTTTCATTCTCTTGAGAAACAGATAAGGGTTAGGGCTAGGAGGAATACCTATTAAGTGTTGAGAATGTGTGCATATACCGTATAGAGATCAGACTGATTGTGAAGAGCTCCTTTTTGTCTGGGAAGGACTACCTATAAATAAGAATGTAAGACCACCGGATTTTCATTAAACAATAAGTGAGGGAACTGCCTTGGGCCCATGAAATATTAGACTTCCTTTCAAAGGTGGTTAGTTCCCTTTTAATACAAATTAATGCAAATGATAATAAAGAAGCTGTTGCAAAATCACGATTTAGGTACCTCGTTACTAAAAGCAATAGAGACTAAACTACTAATAATAAAATGTCATGTTGTTTGTTTGGTCACTTGTTATTGATACGTTCAGATCAAGTTATAGGGATAGACAAGGCTGGATATGAAATTGTTTGGAGGTAAATAGGTGAAAGGTTAGTTCTTGGTATAAGTCACAGTGACCGATGCCGATCATTGGATAACCGACCGCGGTTATAAAACTGGTACCGGTAGGGGATAACCAATATCAGTAGGGGTAGTGATTTAGGGGTTTTTAAATAGAGGTTGGTTGGGGGTCGTTATGGGGTTTAGAAAGTTGGTAGATGGTTTAGGGGAGTAGTAGGGTGATGGAGAAGACTCAGAGAGTGAGAAAGCTATCTTTGGGGCAATATAGAGATGGATGAATGAAGGCTAGGTGCAAGGTACTGCCGGGTGGTAGATCCAGGAGTGAGCTTATAATCACTATGAATCAAAAGTTTACAAAGTAGTGTCTAGAAGTATACAAGGTAATCAAAGAGACTACTTACTAGTTTTTGATGCGGATGAAGATCCAAGGAATGCAGTGACGAAGGCAAGGCTTAGTTGGGATGATCCGGAAATCAGAAGTGAGCTGATGAAGCTATCCTACGACTTTCCCAATGTTTGGATGAGTTTGACCGTGATCTAGTTGCTCAGTTACAGTCTTTGGCTCAATACTCCTCTTTGCAACCTCTTCTCTCTCTCTCTCTCTCACTTGTATCTGTCTTACAAAATGAATTCGTATCCTCTTGTTTTGGTTGGGGGAGGTCATTTACAGGGAACCAATGGCAATTAGCTAACTGACGCCGATCGTGTAGGGACCAATGTCAGTTAGGTCAAAGTTTTCTATTTTTAGTAAAATAGCCAACTTTCCCTCCTTTTCTCCTGAGGGGTTAGTTGTGGGCTTTGTCAAGTCATTTTTAGGTTCATTTTGGTGTGGGTGAGGGGTGATGAGTCATGGGTGTGGGTCTGGACCAAGTTATAGGTCTTAATTAGGTTATTTTAGGGTTAGGGCTAGGTCATGGTGAGGTGGCGAGGTGAGGTGGCAGGGTTGGAGATGTGGATTTATTAATTATAAGGTAATTAATAAATAATTAAGTGTGTAAGGTTTAGGTGGTGAGGTAGGGTTAGGTTGCGAGACAAGATGTGGGGCACAGGGCGTCGTAAGACCCGAATTTGGTGTCTACATATATAGTGAGATTATGCTGCTAAATCTATGTTGTCTCCCAAAAATCACTTTTCATTTTCCAAATAAAATTCAAAATTTTGAGCTCTTTCCCTCCTAAAGTATTTAAGCCAAGTTAAAAACTCGATGAAGTTAGCAAAATCAATGCCCTAGTGTTGTTTAAATGTTTGTTTTTCTCATTTTGAGAAATTCTCCATCTCCCGGTCTATGCACGTAATATCCTCTTTACAATATCCTTCTTTGATCAAAATTTTTCACTTGTTATACAGCCTGGGTTGTCAAATCATTGTTTTTCCTCCATGCCTCCAACTCGTGAAGGAAATTAAAAAATTGGACTCAAAATTATGAAGTTATCTTCCTCTATATATTTTCCCACAGTCGGGAACAAGGGGAGCTTTCTTCCCCATCAAATTTTGGCCCCATCATCCTTGGGTACATGGACATACCTAATTGGAAGTGGGTTTGTGGAGAAATTTTTGTTTTTGATCCTCTTTGTAAAAAAGGTGAAAAGTTAAAAAGTGACCCGTAGCCCCGATCAGGCTATAAAGGTAATACTCAAATTTTAAGCCCACCAAAAAAAGTCAAAGGAGAAGCCCACCATTGAAAATTCAAAGTGGATGAGTGGGCCATCAGGGAACTTTTGGAAATTTAACAAAATTCCCAAAAGTGAAGTAAAATTTCTAGAATCCTTCGCAGCTCTACCAAGGTCTCGGGCCCGCCATTGAAAAGTCAAAGCGGGAGAGCGGAATGGTGGAGAACTTTGAGTTTTTGAGCCTTTTTCCAAAAAGGTTAAAATGTTGAGAAAAGAGTCGCGAACCCATTTCTAATGAAAACGTGCCACGTGCCTAAGTTAAAAAGTAGAAGTGGGGGTGTGGGCCAATTTGCTCCAAATTACCAAATCTCTAAAAGATCACAAAACGCAAAGGGCTTTCCCGCGTACCTACTCCAATCTCTTCCTACCACATGGAAGACTCGATTTCAAATTTATAAGAGAAAATAAAATGGTCTCTATTCAAATTGGCAAATCAAATGTAACATACGCGTTACAAGATATGGTTTTTAACCCACCATGAGTGTTTTCTTCACAATGGAGGAATTTGAAGAGGTGTAAATGATTTGTAAATTTGTAACCCTTCTAGCATGAGATATAGTTTCTCCTCATAGCCATTGCAGGGGCTGGTGATTGATTTCAAAAAGACCAGAGTGCTCTATACCTAGAAAAGATAGAAAATGCCATACTTCTTCTATTTTCCCTTCTCCTTAGATTTTCCTCTATTCTCAAAGCTCTGTACAAATTCTGCTTTAGCTTCAATAATAAAAGAAGGAATTTTTTCCTATTTTATTGAGGGATTGATTGGTAACTTGCGAATAATGAATTTCATTTGGTCTTGTAGCTTCTCCTGTGGATTTATTTTTCTTCTAACTATAAATGCATGTAAACAAAATTTCTAATTAATGTGTGTGGGCATCTTTTATTCTACTCAGAACATTATTTTTCTCCTACCTCCATTTCCACTCCCCTTCCCCTTTCCAAGAAAAAGTTTCTTCTCTAGCGAGACATTGCTAGCTTTGCCACAAGGTTAGTGGAGTGCCCCTATTGGATCTTTGGTCGAAAGGCAACCATTGAAACCCATATTTTATGCATGCACCTATGGAGTCTGCACCATTCAAGCATAGGGACTTAGATTCCCATAACGTTGGCTTGAAACCCACAAATTTTTCCACAAGACAAATTTTCTCGTCAACAATTTTTGGCACCCACCATGGGGTAGATTTTGCAGCATCTGCACCTAAAAACAGCCTTAGGGTCATAAAATACAAAAAAAAGATTCTAGAAGAAAATTTCTAGAGATTGAAATAATCACACAAACTACATGGATGTAAATCATGGCTATTCTTGGAAATCCTCCTATTGAGAGACCTGATTTACTCTTTCACATCCAAGAAGATAGTGCTTCTAATCTGAGAGAATCTATTTGACATAATAGATGAAGTGTTAATCATTACTTCATTGACATAAGGATTTTAGACCTGGAAGAGGAACGTACTATCAAATTGGAAAGGAAAAGACAAATTCTAGTAGCCCAAAGAAAAGCATAGATTTTTAAGCTAGAAGATAGAAGATTCACCTGACAACAGAGACAAGGAGGACAAACTAATCCAATTTTTGAGGAACTTCAAATGAGATAAGAGCTGCTTGGAATCCAGATGCTTCCTTTTCAAGCAACCGGTCACATTGGAAACCTGAGTGTTGCCAATCATTTGGATGGTGAATTTTCATACATAAACCATAACCTTGTAGACTTCATTGATGTGAAGACTGAAGAAGAAGACAAAGAAAGAGAAGCAAGACCTGACGAAGAAATAAGATCTCAACTCAGACAAATCGAGATAATTCAAGTCAAGGCAAACAAAAGAGCAGCAGGAGAAGCTGCAGCCTTAGCAAGCTTGGAAGATATAAACAAACATAGAATAGGGGATCAGGATTGTGAGCATGAATGGGATTGTGAAGCCCGTAGACCTAATGTACCATGGGGAGGAAATATCGGTCCACTAGCTCTTGCTCAACCACTCCATGAGCTACCGAGAGGCTTAAGAAAAAACTTACCAAAATTAAGAGGGGATGGTTCTCAGCTCCTCGAAGAACATGTAGTAGCATTCATCACTACTTGTGGAGTGTTGGGAGTTGAAAATGAAGATATTTTAGTTAGGATTTTTATAGAGTCACTCCAAGAAAAAGTGTTTGAATGGTACTGCATGTTGCCCCCAAGATTTGTCACGTGTTGGGAAGATATAAGAAGTGTATTTAAACATAGGTTCAATACCACAGAAGATTTTCAGGATCTAAAGGTCTAATTGGTTTAGATGAAGAAGGAGACCTTTGAATCAATGAGATATTTTGTAGCAAGGTATGATAGGTTGAAAAGAAGGATCCCAGAAGATGTGGTACCCCCTGAAAACAACTTAAAAAGGTTCTTCATCAGTGCTTTTCCATTAGAAGTTGGTTTCTTCCTTAGAAGAGCCCAACCAAGAACATTGAGGGAAGTTCAAGACTTTGCAATTGAGACTGATGATGATCTAATTCTTTCTAGAAAAGTGAAGGGACCAAATGGGAAGGAAAAAGGTCAAAGTTCAAATTTAGTCACCACTGATCCAATGTTCCAAAAATGGCAAATGACCTAGTGCTTTGAAGAAGAAGCTATCAAAAATGACAATGAGGAATGCTCCAAGGAGACCAAATCCTCCTGATAGACCAAGTATTTCTCCACCTCCTCGTAGGATTGCTCTTGAAGCACCACCAGTCAATGCCATCTATGACACTAGGGAATCAGAAGAAGAAGTAGAAATTGAGGAAACTGAAGAAGAAAGCATGGATGACTATGAAAACTATCTTGAAATTGAAGAGGTTTGCATGCACAATTCCTTGATTGAATACGTTGATGATGAGGAGGAAGGTGATGAAGAATATTTAAGTTTTTCAGGTTCTGTTTTCACTTGTACAAAATCCCAAAATGGTGTTTTAACCTCAGTAGGTGCAAATGAGAATAGGAAGAATAAAGAAGATATATCTTGAAAGCCTCCACTAAACAAGATCATTAGCAGGGGATCACCATTACCACCTTCAATGGAATCATCTAGAGAGAAATCAAATTCACCAGTTGTATAGGATCACACTGATGTGCCAAGTAAGTTATATGATTCTTCTCCCAACTCAAAAGTTATTAAGAGCAATTCTCTTCTAAATTTTGGTTCTACAAGAACATCTAAATTTTAATCAAATATTATACCCCCATCTCCTTCCAAGCCAATGGCTACATTTGAAAAGGGGAACAAAACACTGAAACTAATGATGCATCTACCATTTAAGTCCTCATCCACTGCTGGAACCTCTTCCTCATCTACCATAACTTCATTTGACTTTGTAGAGCATGCTAGCAAAACCAAATTCTAGCTCTCTGAAATTAAATACCTAAAAACACATCATGCTCAATTTGATAGATTCATCAAGGCATTCTAAGGTAGTAACTCTACATCCCCAATCTTTAATTTTAAAGGCTTACTTCCCACACCATCCACACCATCTTCTCAAAACATGTTAGCCCTCAGTGCCTCCACCACCAATAGAGTTGAGCCTTTTTACCTGTCACTTCTCATCAAAGGCTTCTAGTTGAACAACTACATTATAGATTTTGGAGCCTCAGATAATGTGATGCCAACAAAATTTACAAATTCTCTTGGCCTCACTTTGACCTGAGTAAATGGAACATGCTACTCAATGGAATCCAAACAAGTTCCATTAGTAGGAAGGATTAAGGATGCTCAGGTTAGACTAGTTGATTACCTTGATAAGAAGATACTCCTGACCATCTTGGTGGTAGACAACCCAACATATTTGGGTATGTTGTTGATTAGAAGTTTTTTCAAAGATCTAGGTTGAAAAATAAAAATGGATTGATCATCTGCAACTATCCCAGTGAAAGGAGAAATGAAGAAGCTACTGCCAGTCAAAAAAATGAAGTTCATAGTAAGGAAGTATGATTATCCATGAGCTGATATACTTTTTCAAGATTGTTTGCTTGGAAATTACCTTCTTACATCACGGAAGGAAGTGAACTTACCATTTCCCATGGAGGAAGAAGAAGACCAAATTTGGACAATAGAGTTTGATGGTAGTCATTCCAAAGCAGGTTTAGGAGTTGATGTAGTATTATACTCTCCCCCCAATGAGGTATATCCTTTTGCCTACAAGCTGCAATTTGACAATACAAATAATAAAACAAAGTATGAAGCATTACTCTTAGGAATGAATACAACATAGGACATGGGAATTAAGATGTTGATATGTAAAGGTGATGTAGAGGTTGTGGTAAGGCATTTCTACTAGCAATATCAGGTGAAAAACCCCATACACAGACACTATAGAAACAAAGTGTGGGACTGCATTGAATCCATTGATGCATTCTCCATTAAAGCTATCCCTAGGGAGCATAATGAAAAGGATGATTCTCTAGCAGTGTCAACTTCCTTAGTGACACCTCATCCTTCTTTTGGTAAGGATAAAGTGACCATTGAGATGGTGTTTAGACCCAGTGTATAGGACAATGCAAATCACTGGTAGGTATTCAATGATGACAATTAGATCCTAGCCTTCTTACATCAAAGGGATAACTTTAATAATATTTTCTTTGAAGGAAGTGAAAACCCACACTGTGAATCAGTCCCTAAAGAAGAGAAGGAAGGAATTGAGGGAATTGATGAAGAGGGAGTAATCATACTGAAAGGAAACAAAATCCCCAAAGGCCTAGTTTCTTTGGAAGACCTCTTTCACAAGCATGATAGGTTCATCCAAGAGAAAGAAAAATAGTATTCTTGGTGTCCATTTAATTTTGATCAAGAAAACATTGGCACTTCAGAGAATCCAAGGTTGGTTAGCATTAGTAAATGTTGCTCACCAAAAGAGAAGAGAAAGTTTTTTGCTTTGCTAAAAAAGTACTTAGATGTGCTGGCCTATTCCTATGATGAACTCAAATATTTTCAGCTAAAGGAAATGCATCACTCCATTCCTTTGAAGCAAGGAGCTAAGCCCTTTAGGAAAAAACAAAGGCCCTATAATCCAAAGATTACTGATGTTATCAAAGAAGAGGTGACAAAGATGCTCAATGCTAGATTCATCTTCCCCATCCACCATTCAACATAGGTGGCTAACATTATGCCAGTAAGGAAGAAGAATGAGGAAATAAGGATTTGTGTAGACTTCTGAAATCTGAATCAGGCATCTCTCAAGGAAAACTACCCTCTTCCAATCATGGATCATATTTTGTAAGTAGTCACTAGATCTGAAATGCTCTCTTTGCTTGATGGATTCTCAGGTATAACCAGATCAAGGTGGTAGAAGAGGATTGCAACAAAACAACCTTCACAACACCTTGGGAAACGTTTTCCTACAACAGAATGCCTTTTGACTTGATCACTATTGGAGCCACTTTCCAGAGAGAAATGGACTTGGCCTTCAAAGATTTGAAACATTGCATTATCATTTACCTTGATGATCTCACGATTTTTTCAAAGAGGAGGGCATATCATATCTGTCATTTGGAGCAAGTCCTTGCAAGGTGTAGGAAACATGTCATTTCTCTAAATCCAAAGAAGTGCATTTTTAGAGTCACAGAAGGTAATTTTTTGGGACACATTATAAACAAACATGGATCACACATTGATTCTGAGAGGATCAGAGCTATCCAAGAACTAGCCTTACCAACCAGCAAGAAGGGAGTTCATTCATTCTTTGGAAAGGTAAACTTCCTTCATCATTTTGTGCCTATGTTTTCTGAACTGACTAAGCATATAACTTCCATGATGAAGCCTCAAGTAGGTTTCAAGTGGAATAAGGAAGGAAAAGTATCATTTTAGGAGATCAAGAAAGCCATTGCCAAAGCTCCAACTCTTGTATCTCAATATTTCAACAAGGAGTTCATCATGTATTACTATGCATCAGATCATACACTCTCTGCTATCCTTGTTCAGAAAAATGATGAAGGTTTGGAAGAACCCATTACTTTCATGAGTTGTCCTTTGAAAAAGCATGAGCTAAAGTACAACCAATTGGAGAAACATGCCTACGCAGTGGTCAAAGCTGTTAAAAGTTTCAAATTCTCCATTCTCAATTCCCATATAGTGGTGATGGTCCCTGGAAGTGAAATCAAGTCCATTTTGACTCAACAAGATCCTGGGGCTAAGAGAGGAAGTTAGATTGCAAAGACCCAAGAGTATGACTTGGAGATTAGATCCTATAATCTAGTAAGAGGAAATGGTTTGTGCCAGCTGATTGCTGATGATGAAGCTCTCATGTCTCAGCAGGGAGAAAAAGATTGTGTTTACTCAAACTATTTAAGAGACAATCCACAGGTGCTCTTTTTCATAACTACTGATGCATGGTATGCTAACATTGCTTACTACCTCACATATGGACAATGCCCTCCTCATATTTATTACAAACAAATAAGGTAACTCAAGCTAAAGGCATCCAAGTTTGTGATTTGGAATCATGCACTTTACAAGAGATGTCTAGATGGTTGTTTCCTCAGGTGTGTAGATAAGGAGAAGCAAGAAAAGTTACTCTGGGCATATCATGATCAAGCTTGTGGTGGACATTTCTTAGCAATGGTCATTGCACATAAGATCCTCATAGGGAGATAATATTTTCCCTCCATCTTTACAGACACTCAGGATTGGTTTTCCAAATGTAAAGCATGCCAACAACTTGTTGGAAAGCCACAACTAGTTGTATTTCCACTCAAGCCTTGGTGATTGAATAACCATTTTAGTAATGGGGGCTAGATTTTATTGATGTTCTGAATCCTCATTCTAGTGTAGGGAATACTTATGTGCTCACTGCAATTGATTACTTCACTAAATGGGTGGAATCCATCCCAACCAAGCAAGCAAGATCTGAAATAGTCTGCAACTTCATCAAGGAGAATATTATTATTCATTTTGGAATACCATAGAAAATTCTTGGAGAAAATGCCACCTATTTCTCTTACAAAGATCTCACAGAGTTTTGTTATGGCTTTGGAATCTCCCTATCTCACTCTTCTAACTACTACCAATAGGGAAATGGGCAAGCTGAGTCAAGCAATAAGAACATTGTGACCATTATTCGCAAGATGGTAGATGAGAATCAAAGGAAATGGCACTAGAAGTTATATGATGCATTGTGGGCTGATAGGATCACTCCTAAGAAGTAAATAGGTATGTCACCTTTCCAAATGTTCTATGGAGTTGAGGCAAAGATTCCCCTCACAATTGAGATGTCAGCTCTCAAGTTACTACGAGAAATAGAAGATGGTCAATACAAAGACTCCATTGACAAGAGGATCCTCTTCTTGGAGAAGCTGGAAGAAAGTAGATGCCAAGTGGTGCATAGAATTAAGGAGCATCAGTTGAAAGTGAAGAAATTTTTTGACAAGAAGACCAAAGCAAGGAATTTCAAAATTGGAGATTTTGTCCTGCTATGGGACAAGAGAAGAGAACCAAAGGGCAAACATGGAAAGTTTGATTCAATGTGGCTGGGCCCATTCCAAATTATTGGAGCTTGTGGTGATAATATTTTTCTCCTCTCATACTTGGATTGAATGCCATTGGAATTTCCTTGAAGTGGGCAATACTTGAAATTGTATTATCAGTGAAAGTGGGTTGTCCCCTGCCTTATACCATTGGTGATTTCGTAGGTGTGTTTTTCCCTTTTTTGTTGTGTGTTTTTTGTTTAGTTTTGTTTGGTTTTTGTTGTGTGTGGTTTGGCTTGTGTGTTTCCTCCTTCTTGCATTATTTCTCAGAATTGTACATGATTCTGCAAGGCCCAATAGATAAGCCACTGGTCAACATTATACGGTTTTAAAAATTGAGATTCTGGATCCTCATACCATGTCTTTGTCATGCTTAGTCCATGATGTGTCCCCAAGCTAGAGCCAACTTTTGTCTCCTGAAAACCACTTTTTGTTTTCCAAGTTAAATTCAAAATTTTGAGCTCTCGCCCTCCTAAAGTATTTAAGCCAAGTGTAAAGTTTGATGAAGTTAGAAAAATCCGTGCCCTAGTGATGTTTAAATCTCTATTTTTCTCATTTTGAGAAATTCTCCATCTCCCGGTCTGTGCACATAATATCCTCTTTACAATATCCTTAATTAATTGAAATTGTTTTCTTGTTCTATGGCATGTGTCGTTAAATCATTTTTTTCCTCAATACCTCCAGATCACGAAGGAAATTCAAAAATTGAACTCAAAACGATGAATTTCTCTTCCTCTGTGTATTTTCCCACAGTCAGAAACAATGGGCATTTTCTTCCCAATCAAATTTTTGCCCCATCATCCATGGGTACGTGGAAATACCTAATTGGAAGTGGGTTGTTAAAGAAATTTGTGTTTTTGAGACTCTTTGTAAAAAAGGTGAAAAGTTAAAAAGTGACCCGCAGCCCCAATCAGGCTATAAAGGTAAAACTCAAATTTTGAGCCCACAGAAAAAACTCAAACGTGAAGCCCACCGTTGAAAATTTAAAGCAGACGAGTGGGCCATCAGGGCACTTTCTGAAATTTAACCAAATTCCCAAAAGTGAAGTAAAATTTTTAGAATGCTTCATAGCTCCACCAAGGTCTCAGGCCTGCAGTTGAAAAGTCAAAGCCAGAGAGAGGAATGGTGGAGAAATTTGAGTTTTTGAGCCTTTTTCCAAAAAGGTTAAAATGTTGAGAAAAGGGCCACGACCCCATTTCCAATGAAAATGTGCCACGTGCCTAAGTTAAAAATTAGAAGTGGGGGTACAGGTCAATTTGTTCTAAATTTTCAAATCTCTAAAAAATCACAAAACACAAGGGTCTTTCCCCCGTACCCACTCCAATCTCTTCTTACCATGAGGATGGCCTGATTTCAAAGTTATAAGAGAAAATCAAATGGTCTGTATTCAAACTAGAAAATCAAATGTAACGTTCACGTTGTAAGATCTTGTTTTTACCCGCCATGAGCATTTTCTTCGCAATAAAGGAATTTCAAGAGGCGTAAATGATTTGTAAAGTTGTAACTATTTTGCCATGAGATATAATGGCTCCTCAAATCCATTCTAGGGGTTGGCGATTGATTTCAAAAAGGCCAGAGTGCTCTGTACCTAGAAAAGATAGAAAATGCCATACTTATTCTATTTTCCCTTCTCCTTAGATTTTCCTCTATTCTCAAAGCTTTGTACAAATTCTGCTTTAGCTTCAATAATAAAAGAAGGAATTTTTGCCTTTTTAATTGAGGTATTGATTGGTACCTTGTGATAAATGAATTTCATTCAGTCTTGTAGCTTCTCCTGCGGATTTATTTTTCTTCTAACTATAAATGCATAGAAATGAAATTTTTAATTAATGTGTGTGGGCATTTGATATTCTACTAACAACATTAGTTTTATCCTACCTCCATTTCCACTCCCCTTCCCCTTTTCAAGATAAAGTTTTTTCTCTAGTGAGACATTAATAGCTTTTCCACAGGGTCAATAGAGTGCCCCTAGTGGATATCTGGTCAAAAGGCCACCATTGAAACTAATCTTTTATGCATGCACCTATAGAAGTTGCACTGTTCAAGTAGAGGGACTTAGATTCCCATAACGTTGGCTTGAAACCCACCAATTTGTCCACAAGACAAATTTTCTCACCAACAATCTATTACTTGCATGAACATATACTATTGTTATTGTAATAAAGCTTATGTGTTTTTTACTGTAGTTAATATAATGGAGGTTATCGACTAAACCAAGGTGTTATCATGTTACAGTTTAGTATTACATACTTGATTTCATTATGGTTATCTTTTAATATTGTTATTCTCTAGATCTAGATATGAATATGCACTGTTTGGAAGATATAGTAGTTGTAGATTTGAATGATTAAGGTCTTCATCATGCTAACATCCTGTGACAGCAACCCTAAGGAGGGACCTGGTACCTTTGAGCACTTCAGGTGAGTGCTCACTCTAGACTGAGTGATGTTTCGGCACGTCTAGATTCGTATTGCTGATTTCTAGGCTGCATCATTAGTTCCATTGTCGGGACCTCTATTTCAGTTATTTTTAGGATGGTTCATAATGAATACATACCGGTTGACCTTAGCAAGTGTTAAGGAGTGGATACACGATTTGGAAGAAGAATACGCACAACGGTTCAGCACTATATTTGAGTTTAACACAATGTACTTGGGTGAAACAGAATCTATATGAGAGTTTATATAAGATATTTTTCACTATCTTTCCTACAAAATTGTATGAGTGGATGATTGCTTATGCATATAAGTAGAATTGGAGGTTTATCGCACACTTTTCTGGATGCAATAATAATTTCAAGACCTTTATGATGTTGATCTGATTTGGAATAGAGCTGTGAATACATGGTTTTGTGGTGTTTTGAATAGTTATATTTTAGAGTAATCAATTTCCACTTATTCGTGTCCAAAACTAGCTAAATTCTAGTTATTTTGATATCCAAGGGGAACTTACTTGCAAGAAATTCCACTGGTGATCAAGATCTTGATGGTAACTTTGAATGTAGAGAGTTAAACCAACGGCTAACTAAACCCCACCATGCATGAGGGAAAGAGCAGGTTTGGTGAAGGATGGCAGACATGGGTGGTAGAAAGGAAGAGAAGAAAGGAAAGGTGGCTTAAGTATAATGAGGTGCATGAGAGGAGTATAGAGAAGTAGCAGAAGGTTTCAAAACAAATGGTGTTGTGGAGAAAGATAGTTCAGGAAGGAGTTGAATTTCATGCAGAAGATGTGGAACTGGAGCCTCAGGAACCTCCCCCATTTAGGAAAACATGATAGGGAACCTTCCTTAGCCTCACGTAGAAGTGTTCTAGCAGAGACAACCTAGGGCCGCGGGCGCACATCTAAATCCACCTAGAAAACTTTCCTTTTTGCTTGGTTTTCCAGCATCTAGTATAACAAGAAGTCAACAAACTAAGTCAATCACTTGAAGAGTAGGAGAGAGTCTTATGAAGAGTACATCATCAGCATAGAATACAAGCATGTCACTTTTTTAGACTATCTCCTAGGAGTGGTAATGCTTCATAAACTTTCAAGGTATAGTAGTTAGTTCTATTGTTGGGACATAGGGAGAGTACATCTTCTAGTTTGAACCCAGATATAGGTTCGAGATCAGGAGGCATAGGTAACTCTAGTTCTGGTAGCTCTGGTGGTTCTAGAGGCAGGGGAAGTATAGGAGGTTTTGGATCAGGTGGGAAAGGTCTGCACCAACCCTTGCATATTTACATGGGTATGTCTCTTCTTGTTCTAAAAGTATTTAGGCATAGAAGATTTTGTTGAACATGTTCATATATGTGAGATACTTTGGTGCGCAAAAGGAGTCATGGCTTCTGGAGCGTAGGGAAAGCCAATTTTCCACTACATTATAAGGGCACTCACACAGCTGGTATAGAAAAGTTGACCCTGATCAGACCTACGTGGACTACACAGCTTTAAAAGATACATTCCTTAAAAAGTTTCACATCCCTAAGGTTAAGAAGAAGAGTATAAGGTGCACTCAAGTGATATTAAGCAAGGCACTACCGAAAGTGTTAGAGAGTATGATTCACAGTTTAAAACACTATTATCTAAGCTTTCTTATGACATACACGCAATCCAACATGCACAATGGTTCATTGGGGGCCTGATTACCCATTTTAGAAGGGAATCATCACATAAGACATACACTGATCCATGTGAAGCACTTGAAGTAGCCTTACGAATTGAGCTAGTTGGAAGCATATACACTAGAGTGAGCCCATTTTTAGAAGCACAGATCATATCTATGGAAAAATAGTTCTAGAAACTATCAGCAAATTCAACACATGAGACATGCACAGGGATTTGGTGCACAGATTGTGAAGTATAAGGTCACAAAAAGGATAGTTTTCCTTGCTAATTAGTGTGATCATTGATGTTAGATTGTGATATATGCCATTTAAACCATAATGTTAGCTACTGCCCATTATTAAAATGTGCGATAAGCAAGAACATTTCAAGCTACTATAAAATTTGGAGGTCCATGAATCATGACATGGAAGACTACTGGTTGATTGATCAGATCCATGATGTTATAGATATTGGTGTACAATAGATAGGAGTTTTAGATAACTCTAGGGGAAAGAATGAGCAATAGGACCAGGATCCCAATCATGTGTGCTAATATCAGAATGAAGGGAATTTTGAAGGAAGTTATGGCCAAGGTCGAGGATACTACAGTGGATTTGGAGGATGAGGCCATGGTGGTGGAAGATGTGAGTTCCCTTTAGGAACCTATTATACATATGGATCTCCCGACCACTACAGGCGATGAATGTCCTCAGAATGTTACATGTTCTTTTTATGGAAAGAACCATAGTTATGAGGAGTACTCGGACTTGTATGAACATATTAGTAAGCAACATAAACAAGAAAAAAATGGTATAGGGATGGTTAGGATATAGCGTGCTATTGAAAATCAATGGATGCCTAAGTTAGAAGTAGATTCTAAAGAGTTGCAAGTGAATATTATGACCTGCGCTAAGGCGACACGTGCCAGAGAAGCATTGCAGCAAAATCCTAATATTACTAAGGAGGAGGTTATACATACACGATACCCAGATCCGGATCATCAGAAGGAGGTTTATAAGGAAACCATGGAAGTTCTTAGGAATATTCAGGGTGAGATATAGTACTTAAAAGAGACATCACGAAAGATGAAACAAAATAAAGTATCATAAATGGTCCAAACTAATATAGATGACATAAGGGAAGTGTGTAAATTGTTACACCAGGAAAATATCATTCCCTTGTTAGGGATATGGTTAAAAGGAAACATTCTGTGTGTAAGTGTTGATACTGGATGATAGATTCTGCATGCGAATCTTCCACCCCATAGCCTAGATTATGAGATGGAAATCACTCTAAATGTTTTTATAGATGGGTGGCTATTGAGTAATATATTTATTGATACAGGTGTGGAATTCAATGTACTTACCTTAGATGCATGGGTACAAATGAGAAGACCCCCATTGCAGCCATCCTCTAATATATTTTTCATGGCTAATCAGACTAATGCCACTCCCATCACAGTCTTGAAAGATGCATCTATTACCATAAAAGGACCCAAGTTCACTGGATACTTTGAATTTTTAGCACTGGCAAAGTCGGAAGGCTTCCTAGCTCTATTGAGGCATCCTTGGTGCTATGTAAATAATGTTTATCTTCAGTTCAAAAGGGGCTATATGAGTTTTGAAATAAAGGAGGAAAGATTTATTATCCCTTTAACAGATTGAAAATTAGTGCCCTATGTTGAGCCCTTAAGTGAAGAAGATCTGAATAGGATTTATGTATGCGCCATCTGAGATCTAGAGATACTTGAGCCAACTAAAGAAGGAATAATTCAATGGGAGAATACATAGTCCCATTAGTAATACTACAAGTGTTGCTTGTGATAATTGGGATCATAGTACTTATGAGGTTGTGGGGCGTGAAGTAAAGAGCATATTTCGTTGAGGCATAAAACCACATTATGTTAGGAGGATAGGTAACAACTCGGTACCTTGTTACACTGAAGAAGGAGATCGTGTGGTATTCATGTGTGCCATCGAAGAATAGTGGGTAGACTCGCTGGAAAGAAAATGTATGCTAGCATATACACTACATGGGACATAAACATGCCTGAGTGGGTGGCCCATAAGGATAATATTATAGGATGGAATGAAATTAAGATTGTTCTTGCTATCGGATTCTTTAGGAGCAATGCACCTACTCAAATATGTACTTATCATGGTAATAAACCTATTTAGCACCATGTTCAGAAGCGTGCAAGACTCGGGACAAAATGACATGAATCTTTACCACCTTCGCTATGGGTGCACAAGTTTTATTCCACTTTAAAAGGATGCACGTGTGCTTGGTATGTATACGCAAAACTCCATAGAGAGACTGGAAATTAGAAGGATTTAATTATAGGAATGGCCTAGACATTTGACTTCTTCTCTACAAAGACTCCATTAGAAGAAGCATTGAAATTCATAAAGCATTTAACTATGGGAGATAGTGGCCAAGGCTGAAGAACTAATTCAGAAGTTATTTGGTGAAGGAAACTCATGAGCACGTGTTGTTGAAGAAATAAAGGCAGATACAACACTACTTTAACGTGCTTTCCTTGAGAAAGAAAAAGGCAAAATGGTCTGATGATGAAGAAGTAGAAAATCTGGATGTAAATCATTCACTAGGTAGGCGTGAGGTGTTAGATAGTGGAGATAAGACCACATGTTCCTATCATGAACCTATCAAGACAACGAAGGTGAATATTGGATTAGAAGCTGAACCTAAGGAGACCATAATTGGGGACTATTGGTAAGATTCTAGAGTGGAAAAAATCATAGAGTTACTAAGGGATTACCAAGACTTATTCCATAGGGGATACCATGAACTTAAAGGCATGCATGAATTGTTATGGGAGATGAAGATAAAACTTAAAGAGGGTGCATGCCCAGTTAGAAAGATACCCGAAAGGATGAACCCCAACTTGCGTAAAAAGTTCAAAGAAGAAATTTGACAAAATGTTGAAGTCTAGAATTATTAAGCCCCTTGATGAGTCATAATGGGTTAGTCCAATGGTGATAAGTATAAAGAAATTATGGATGGATTAGGATTTGCATGGACTACAGGGAGTTTAATGTTGCATGTGTGATAGACCCATTTCCTACACCATTCACTGAGGAATTACTAGAAGGCATGACATGGTGTAAAATCTATTCGTTTACATATGGATTTTCTGGGTATCATTAGGTTAGGATTTCCCAGGAGGATTAGGAAAAAATAACTTTTAATACTGAATGAGGCAGGTTTTACCTATATTGTGATGCCATTTGGACTAAAGAACACACCTGATGTATTTTCGCGCATAGTTTGTTCAAACATATAAGGAATTTATTCATAATTTATTATAGGTATATTTAGATGATTGGATGGTGTATGGATTAG
Source organism: Taxus chinensis (assembly GCA_019776745.2). Taxonomy (NCBI): domain Eukaryota; kingdom Viridiplantae; phylum Streptophyta; class Pinopsida; order Cupressales; family Taxaceae; genus Taxus; species Taxus chinensis. The sequence goes on along the minus strand of CM034146.1, from coordinate 883,572,914 downwards.
TTAAGGATCATTATGACAATCTATGCTTAGTGTTTGAAATATGTAGATAGTTGAGTATCTCATTAAACATCAAGAAGTGCATATTTGCTACACCATTTGGGATATTGTTAGGACACATAATCTACAAGGAGAGTTTGTTGGTTGATCCAAACAAGGTTAGCAATCATTATAGGCCTTAGAGAGCCTACCATTCAGAGTGGGGTGCATGGATTTTTTGAGTCATACAGGATATTATAGAAAATTCATAAAATGATATGCCAAAGTTTCCACACCTTTGGGAGGAGTTAACTGAAATGGAAAGGTACATTTTATTGGGAAGAACCGCAACAGCGCACATTTGATATATTGAAAGAGAAACTTACTACCATGCCTACTATGTGTTTTTCCTTCGTGGGATCAACCATTTCATGTTCATGTGGAAACCTCTGGCACGTCCATTGGTGTGGTGTTATCTCAACCTCGAGAAGGTATTATAGATCATCCTACCAGTTTTTCTATAAGAAAGCCTACTCCCACCATAACAAAATTAAACAACTACAGAGCGTGAATCTTTGTCGATGATCTATGCATTACAAAAGTTCTAAAAGTATCTGCTAGCTACACCATTTGTATTCTATACAGATCACATGGAATTGAATTATTTGGTAAACGAGCCCATTTTATAGTGGTGCATATGTAGATGGGTACTACTATTTCAAGAATTTGATTTCACGATAGTGGTAAAAATAAAGAAAAGTAATTTTGGACCAGACCATCTATCAAGAGTACAGTCAAGAGAAGAAGCAAAAACAATTGAGGATACCATGTTAGATGCATAGTTATATAGGTTAAAACACACACCATCAGAACTAGAGGACATCATTATCTTCCTACGGATTGGTTGGTGGAACCAAAAGGAATGAAGGCCTTAGAAAAGAAAGAACTTGCTATATGCGCGATACCTTTTATGTTGATCAGAAATGACCTGTACAAGTTAGATAGAGATGAGGTGTTGCATAATTATGTATTGGAGCATGGCACATGGATATTATAGAAGAGGAACATTTTGGTATTATAGGTGACCACTATGTAGGTGATGCTATTGTATGAAAGATCCTACGAGTTGGATTATGATGGGAGACCCTATATAAAGATTGTAAGGCATATTGCAAGGGTGGTGTGGATCATTGTTAGCATCTAGGAAAACTAGGGAAAAGAAATGAGATGCCTTTAAGACCTATTTTCTAGTACATAACCATTTGAGAAATGGGATATCAAATTTGTAGGACCGGGAGGACCGGGTCTTGTTACATTATTACTTATATAGATTATCTTACAAGGTGGGGAAAAAGCAACACCTACAAAGGATTGTATCGCAGCTACAACAACTAGGTTTCTATGGGAAAATATTCTTGCATAGTATGGATGTCCTCTAAGTTTGACAAGTGATAGGGGAACACATTTTTTGAATGAGACAATAAGGATATTATTAGATGAGTTTATGGTTGCACACCATAAGACTACACCTTACCATCCTCAGGAAAATGCAATTGCTAAGGATTTCAACAAGATTTTGAGCTAGACCTTGACAAAAAGTTGTGATGTTGGGAAGAAAGGACTGGGATGATAAAGTATCTATTTGTACTTTGGGCATATAGAACAACTTATAAGAGGTTGAACAAATACATACCATTTCAGTTAGTTATTGGTGCAAAAATCATTCTTCCTATGGAATTTATGTTACCTTCTTTGTCTATTGCACGTGTTGGAGGTCTTGTTGATGAGCAAGTGTTAGAAGAGCAGATTGAAAAGTTAATGTAGTTGGATGAATGATGAGAAATAGCACATTGGAGACAAAAATAAGGGAAGGGTAGGTAGAAAGCATGGCATGATAGGCACATCAAGGATAAAAAGCTTGAGATAGGAAAAATGGGTGCTCCTTTATGATGCTAATTTTTTGTGCCATCTATACAAACTCAAGGTACATTGGTTTGGGGGTTGTAGGTTATCGTTCACATACTTGAAATTGGCCCTTGTTAGTTAGAGGCACTTGATGGAATATAGTTACCTGGTTACTTCAACGGGAGTAGGCTAAAGCCCTACTATAAATAAGTCTTCTTGGTGTTTGTAATAAGGCAGTGTTTCCATTTATATTAGGTTTTCAACTCTGCATTTCCTTAATTTGTTTCCTTCTTTTTCACTATGTTTTTTCCAATTTAGTTGGTGTGTTTGTGTAATAAGCATGTTTATGCACTAGAAGCTAATTACTATTTGCAAAAAATTTATGCATAGAGGACTACACATACCCTTAGTCTAGGGTAGGTTGTTGATAACTAGGTAGATGACTGTTGAAAATAATTCCACATAAAAGAAACTATCTATGTGTGTTATTTAAGGTTAGAGAATTGAAATAATCCAAACAGAGATTGCTTCTAGGCATGGGGATCAAAGAAAGAGAATAATAAAGAAGCAAGTACAATTCGAGGTATGCAGAGGCTGGAAATACTACCAGTGGAAGGCGTAATGGTGAGGTACTCAACTGCATGGAGGTGTGCTGAAGAGAAGGTTGTTGCCAAAGAGGTAGGATGGCATGTTAGAAGGTTGTAGCTTGGGTGTGAAGATGTACCACACGGAAATAATGAACATGGTAAATTAATGAGAGGATTATTGGTAGGTGGAGGAGCAATTAATGAACTAACACTTTTAAATTCTATATAATGACAGGATGCGGGGTTCATTTTTACTTTTTCAATTGAGAGAATTTAAAAAGGGTTAAGTGTGAACAAGCCAAGCAATCATGTTGACACGCAAAGAGTGTGAAATCATACATGAGGAGAAGGGTTGTGTGCAGGAGAAGATTGTGTTCCCATAGAAGAAGGATTTGAGAGAAGAAGACACAGTACGAACAAGTTAGGGTAGGTGATTTCCACTAGGGCACAAATATTTCAACTAGGGTTTCAAATTTCTTGATTACAAAAGGAAGAAAAGAGATATTTGTCAAATGGACACCAAATAAAGCACCCACAATAGGAGATAAAGGGAAGAAGAAGTTTGAAATGGAAGAAGAAATTACTACTGAGAGTAATTTCTCATAAATGTAGTGTCCAGAGGGCGATGATTATGGGACAAAAATGGGATTCTGATATCCACCCATGTAAAATCAATGACCATTACCATCGAACATCAGACAATAAGAAGGATCTCAATGCGTTGTTGAGTATGAAAACAAACAAGCACACAAACAGAGGATATGCTAGTATACGATGACGTTGGTGAGAAATTATTGAAGCAGAATGGAGTCTACTAGTTATACGAGATGCCATACTTTGGAAAGTATGAACCATTGTATCAGTGGTTGATTAGAAAATTCCATGAGTACTTCTTCTACTTCACTAGATGGAGGGTAAGAATCAAAACTACTTTGAGTTCAATGGTGTAGGACTAACGACATCAAGGTTGGATATGGATAGTGATTTAGCTGATAAATCCATTATCTTGGAGATGACGAAGGAGCTAGGATATACCAAGGGTCTACACAGAATGGGCATTGACAAATTGAAGAAATACCCAGTAGTGTAGGAAGCTACACATCTTGTGACAAAGTTGAATGACCAAAAAAAGGTGGTCACAGGTAAACACAATGTGGTTTACACGTCACCAAGAAGATGTCTCAATGAGTGGTCTACAACATTTCAGATCACATAAGTTTTGGCATTGTATTATTTTCTTTAGTATTTATAGAGATTAAGGTGCCTAATGGACCAAAGGAGAAGGTTTGGGAGTAACCTATAGAACACAAATCACCTGCGAAGAGGTTTGGTAAGTACTTGTGTGATGGATCAATGAGTGGACCATTCAAGAAGATGGCAGAGATGTGGTACAATAGACTCCACATGGAATTCAATGAAGAGTGGCGCATTCCATAGGATTTACCATCCGTGGTGGGAAAGACAGTTCAGTTTTCTATATACCAACATTTTTGGATCACATAATTTGCGATGAAGGATGGGGCTTGGAGCCCATGGTGCAAACTATTGTATGCCTTCACAACAAGGTATTTTAAATCATCAGTTCATTGGTTCTCATATGAATTACACTTAACCTTCAATGCAGGAAAGGTAGATTGTGACTACCACACTCTAGGGAAGAAGTATGTATATCCAGGGCACAATGCATACATTAAAAGATTTATTTTAGATATTATAAGCATAAAACCAGTAAGCTTGGCAGTTGGGGACACCAGAGTAGTACTTGTGTACCTACAACTCAAACCCAAGTTGGAGAATGCTATTTATGTAGACAATGAGTTCATGCTCCCAAGGCCGCCAAAGGGTAAGTATATAATGAAAAATGTTCCAACACCCAATCCCACAGGAACTATTCAAGTCGATGATGAAGAGGAGGAGCATGAGGATAGTGGTGGTTTGGAACATAGAGGTAGAAGACATCCTCAAAATAAGGATGAAGCTGAGTGCGTAACTACACCACCTCATCCATAATAGGAGGATGAAGAGGAATTAAGTGTGGACTATGGAGAGAACAAATTCAAGAGAATATTCAGGAGGACAAGGACCCAAGGTGCTACTTTGTAAACAGAGCATAGATCACCTTGACTCTCTCAACATAAGGAGACAACTGAGAAGAGAAGAAGGAAATTGAAGTTGAATGATGAAGTGTATGAGTCTGAAGAAATTGCACCTAATTCTCCTACACCTCCAGAAAATGTCAAATAACAAAAAGATGAAGAAATGAAGGATGGAGAAGAGGAAGAAAAAGGAAAAGATGAGACAACAACTGAGGCAGCTCAGGACATAACAACACAAGTTTTGAATCTGTAATCCCAAGTTCTTAAGTAGCCTAGATCAAAAAGAGAAAGTCAGGAATACATTCCACCAACCATGGGTTATGTCGAGGACACAAGTAAAATTATCTGCGCCCACTTCAAGAGAATAATGACACAGGAGTTATATGGTTGGGAGTTAATGTATGAAGATATGGCAATAGTGTGCATAAGAAAGCAATTATCATGGTCAAGCACATGCACATAGATGAACCAAATTTTGATGTATGTGAGGATTCATGTGTGTCAAGAAGGTTGAAAAATACACCTAAGGATAGACACATAATAGTAAAGCCTACATTTATGTCTGATGAATAGGTAAGCAATTCTTTGGTAAAAGTCTTGACAAAATTCACAAAACGGAATCTGGACAAAGCTTCCACAATTAGGGCACTAAGGGAGGAGACCGAGACTAAGGATGAGGAGATAGCACGAATGAGACAGGAAAAAGACTTGGCGCATAAGAAGAATGATGTGTTTATCAGCATGGAAGAGGATATTAGTGAGAATATCATGAAGGATAGGCCACACTTAGAGCAAAATGTACCCAAGACCTTTCCTTCGGTGATAAACTATGTAAGTACATTGGTGGAATTAGTGATTGAAGATGAAACTTTGTGCATACCTAAGCCAAAGGATCCAACACAAGAAGTAGAATGAGAAAAGGCTTCAGTGATGTAGAAGATTGCATCATATGAAGGATTGCTTCAGAGCTTACATGAGGAACTCAAGAAGGCAGATCAAGCACTGAATATTTGTATAGCGCCAGAGGCTGTTATAAGGACCATGACCATTTTAGAAGAAAATGAGGTCCTGAAGGCCATGAAGGATGGGACATTGGGTCGTATAGAATTATTAGCACTTTTTAAGTAGAAGCGCAAGGCCGTTATAACAATGCAGGAACCACATAGGGAACGGTTGTATGAGCTTGGAAAACTCATTGCACAAAAGATGGACTTGTTGGAAGGGATAATGAATGGCCTGTCTAACATCATGTTGGTCTTACAGAATGAGAAGGGATAAATTTCAAGGGATTAATTAGAATCAATTGCGGTGGATATTCCAGAGAAAGCAGAGGCAATGCTCAGTGACTGGAAAACCATAGAGGAAGAGATAAAAGAGGAATATGCATGATTGATTATCCCAGTTGTAGAAGAAGATACAGAAATTTGAAGGCATTCTTTCATTAGTAAAAATTATTTTTATTCTTTATTCACATTCTTTGATTTATTTTTGGAGACAAGCATTTTCTAGGGTGGAAATCAAACTAGTGTGGGGTAATGTTGATCATTCAGACCCTGACACTTAGTGAATAAAATAAAGAAGGTTCATGCTGGAAAGCAGAGTGCATTCAAAGGCGTGGAAGTATCAGAAAGGATCGAGCAAAAATAACAGAAATAGGTTCGGGACTTACATTTTCATGATAAGGATATATTTTTGAAGATAGCATGCGGAGCACTCAAACCAAATAAGAGACTTGCACATCACACATTGGCTAGTTTTGGATGATCAGCTATGAAGTGATTTGTATGGACACAGGCCAAGAATATATATGTTACTGTCAGTTAACTAACAATAGTCTATTGTGAGCAGACTTGCATGTGTGGCTATTTCTGTAATGGTGCGTGGCTAATAATAGCATGCGACCTATTTTTGGATTAGATAAGCGATGAAGGGTAAGTCCCCACGCTTATAAGTATGTGTTGAATTTTGTAGTAAAGAGGGAGCTATATAGATATAATATATACATGGAGATAGAGATAGAGAATACAAGTGTGATAACTAAGATATAGTGAGATTATGATGTTAAATTTGTTACATGCATGAGCGTATACTACTATTATTGTAATAAAGGTTCTATGTTTTTACAACAATTAATATAATGGAGGTTATGCAATGAATCAAGGTGTTATCATGTTATAGTTCAGTATTGCATGCTTGATTTCATTATGGTTATATTTTAATATTGTTATTCTCTAGATCTAGATCTGAATATGCGCTATTTGGAAGATATATTAGCTATATATTTGAATGATTAAAAACTTCATCATGCTAACATCCTACAATATTAACCCTAAGGGGGGACCTAGTACCTTTGTGCACTTTGGGTGAGAACTCGGTCTAGGTTGAGTGATGTGCTAGTGCATCTGGATTTGTATTGCTGAATTCTAGATTGCATCATAACCCATCTACTTCTCAACCAAGCAGTGCTTCTTCTTCTTTTACACCTAGTAATTCATCCATTTCCACTACCCACATGCTAACTACCGATCCCTTAAAATGTTTTTTTCAATGTATCACTCTGGGAGAGTACCACCTGTATAACATCGACACATTCCTTATTCCCGAAGATTATAATAACCTTTGCCAACATCCTTGTTATGATCACTGCATAGGTGAGGTTTTTCCTTACGGTCCTCCCCACCTTTGCACCAACTTAATGTAGGGGGGGAATTTATAATTCTACCTACTCACCTAAGTCACCTTCCCAAACATGACCATTTTCATCTAACCTTCAATATCTCACCAACTGCCACTTCACCTACACCTTCCTCCATCATTTTGCATGGAAAGGTTTTGGATTTTCTTTCTATGAAAAAGGCCACCATATTTTCATCCTGTGCACCACCTGTAAACACAAAGACCATAGTGGTATTGGCTTTACCAAACCATATCCCAAAAAGGCCTGAGTCAAACTCATTGAGGACAATAAACCTTCTTCACCCCATTCACCAACTTCACCACCTTCACCCATGGAGTATATGGATCCAGAATCCATTCCTCCTAAAAAAAATTCATGAACACCATTTATTTGGGACCTCTAACTTATCAATGAGATGGTGAGTCTACCTTTTATCTTCCCTTCCTATATCATGACATGATCGATGACGATACACCCTCTATTAATGCTATTCAATGTTAGGATGATGAATCTATTCTCACCTACCTTAGTGCAGAAGATTCATATATCCACCGGTCATTACCTTTTGAGAAAGAAACCATGATAAATGAGTCGACCATTGAAATCATTATTAACACTCAATACGACCCGCATATTTTAAAGATAGGCCAATATTTAGATGTTGTTGAATAGGAAGCTCTTACTTATTTTCTCTAGGATCATATAAACAGTTTTTCTTTGTCTTATGCTAATATGCCCGGTATTAAACCAAAAATTATGGTCCACAATATCATCACTATTACTGAAGCCAAACCCCTGAAATAGAAGCTATGGAAAATACATCCTCACATTACCGTTCTTGTCAAAGAATAACTCTAGCACCTTCTTTTAGTTTCCTTCATCCTACCCATTAATTATCACCAATGGATCTATACATTGTTCCTATCACAAAAGTGACAGTGGGACTCTACATTTACAAGTATTTCCATGACCTTAACTCACATTGCCCTAAAGACAACCTTCCTCTACCTAGTATTGACTAACTAGTTGCTCTCACCACCGGCCATGAGATGTTATCCCTCATGGAAAGTTTCTTAGGTAATAACCAAATATTACTTGCCCCTAAGGATCAACAAAAAACCACCTTCATCACTCCTTGGGGGACCTTCTACTATCATGTCATGCCTTTTGACCTTAAACATGCAAGTGCCACATATGAGTGGGCTATGAATTATATTTTTCATGCAATTATGCATGGCATATTGGAATATTATGTTGAAAATCTTCTTGCCAAATCAAAACATCAGTCCTAACACCTTACCATCCTTAAGGTCATCTTCGACTGTCTTATGAAATATTGTTTTCACTTTGTTATCCTGTAAAATTGACAAGGGAAATTTTGCAGGTAACCATACTAAAATTTTGTTTTGGTTCCCCCGTTAAGGTCCCCTAGTGTTCAGATTGGCATAAAATCCCTTTCCAGAGAATCTAGTTTTTCGAACTTAGTCATTTTGGTCCATTTTGGCTGGGCACAAATTTTATTCATGCAACATCAGATGAATTTGTGCCCACTTCTATTCCTTTGGCACATCCTTTGGAGTGTTAACATTACAAATTTTTCTCCTTTCTGGGTTTCACCCTTCTCACCTATGCCAAGGCACTTGCGCCACCCTAACAACACTAAAATTGTTGTGCCCCTAAACGGTGTGCCAAGGCACTAAAAAATTCATGTTGACAGTCCCAAAACCGTGCCAAAGGTGTAAATAATTTAATGTTGGCATTTGTTTTCATGTGCCCTTTGAAAAAGTTGGTGGCACATTTATTATGCCTTTTACTATAAATAGGCACATCCGACCTGTCATTTTCATGATTGAAAACAAATGAAAAATTTTATTCCTCTGCACCTATCAGTGCTCCTGTCATCCCCGTGTCACTTTATGTCGCATTCGTGGACCCTGCATAATTTTTTTCCAACTTATATATTCCTAGTAAGTGGCCCTTGCTCTTCTTGTGCTGATTGTTTGTGAGATTTTTGTATGATTTTTAGAGGTTGTTGTTAAAAACAAAGGAATTGAACATAAAATAAAATATGACCTCCAACCTTTTTTGCAAGTCAACTCTTTCCCCCCAAACCAGTTTTACTCTCCTTCCAGATCTGCTACCTTAGAGGGCCCTTTTTCTCAAAAAATGAAGCTAGAACCCTCTTTTCCCTTTTCCTCTCACTGTCAAAAACTATATTGAAAGAGGTAAAAGGCCATAAACCTATCCAAAAGAGAAAAATTCTAAAGTTGTTATAATCCAAAATCCACGGTTTTACTTTGGTGCAAACGCCATCTCTATTGAACAAAACACAGTCACGCCAAGGGGCACACTATCCCTGCTTGCAACACGCACCCTACTTGCACTTTTTAAAACTTTTAAAAACCCTAACATAGGTGCAAGTACAACTCTAGCTACACCAGAATAAATGTCATGCATACTCTATCTGCGCCGTGCCAAAGCTGAGAACTAGTGCATCTTAACTCAGTGATACACCATTTAAACCTGCACCCCCTTTGGCACACCATAACTTGTTACAACATGTTCCATACCTATGCCAATGGCACATCTTGCAGCCTTGCAACACCAGAATTATCTATGCCCTTTCCAAAAGCCTTTATCTTGGCATAGGTGCACATCCTTCAACACCAACACTGAATGTTGCGTGTAATACATCTAGGCCATGCGCCCTTTGTGTTGTTTTCTTCCATGCAACACTCTTTAGCAATGTGCCTTAATTTTCTCACCCTATAGCCTGCGGTATAGCTACACCCTATGCCCAGAAGCTTCTAAATTGATAATTTTCATTTTGTAAGGCTATGATGGATGATTTAACAACTAACATGGCTCTTCTTTGGTGGACTTCCCTCCTTACAGATCAGTAGCTAAACTCGAAATTGCATATGTCTTCATCAAGTAAGAAGCCGACCAAGTATAAGGGTAAGGCCAAAATCACAGAGGAAGAAATGAAGTATAAGTACCAAAGGGTCAGGATGCCTAAGTCCCTTGCAGAATGTGACTTAGACATCAGGGATTCTAAACTTGGCCACATAGATATGGAGGATTTTTGGGGAAGAACAAGGAGGGTCACAGGTAGTCCGTGGATGGAAAAAATAGTTGGTAGTGGTCTACACTTCGCTGGGGGAATTCCCGTAAGTGCATTAAATAATGAATTCATGATGGTGGTGGCCTGCTGCTATAATAAAGACACAAGGTGTGTCAAGAATGACAAGGGCGAGGTTATAATCAACCTCACTACCTCACACTTTGAAATCATGCTAGGTATCCCCCACCACCAGCATTTTATGGCTATTAAGCCAAAAAGACTGTATAAAAGTGTGGGATGAGAATGAGGACAAATGTATGTAGCTCATGAACGAAGTATATCTAAAAAACAAGAAGGTAATAACCAGGTGGCCCCAGGTTATTCATTGCAGTGAATTTTCGAAGGAATTGAACGACACCATTACCTTCCTGATGCCCATTACTTCCACAAATGGATGCTCAGATACCTGGAGATAATGAGCAAAAATGTCCTAGATCAACGTTTTGAATGGGTAGAAATCATCAGCAGCACCATCTCTGAGAAACTCCAACAAATCTTAACAAAAAGGAGATTATACATGAACTCCTAGGTGGTCTACACTTCTGCCACGGAAAGAGACTATCTGGCACTAAGTCGATGCAGGGTATGGCCCAGGAAAAAATATATGAATATTATCCAGAGTTGAGACTAGAAAATAGCATCCCATAGTTTAGTAAGATCAACGATGCCTTCTTCTACGACATCATCTACCTTTTGAGGCCCAATATGACTCACGGTCAGATGACCAAGAGAATAGTAACTGCCATAGAAAAGTGGGGAGTGTTATTTACCGCAGTTCCCCACTTTCACTTATCTCTGAGCCATCAACTTCCTAGGGGAGACCATCAAGTTGCCAAGATATATGGGGCTGAAGTTGATCCTATTGGAGCTATCCAGATAGCTCATTAAATATCATGAGAAGTGCCTAAAGAGAAACAAGGGTGGAACTCCATTCCCCCTCACAGTGGGCAGGTACACCTGCACTTCTCACACCAAAGCCTAGGAAATGTTTGTAGAACTGGAGTTTCTTAACTTAAAACATAATTTCCCAAAAAGGCCAACCTTCGATCCTCGCAACTACCTCTCGAAGGCAAATCTTGATCCAATCCATGTCCCATAGATTAAGGATATTTACATTGACCTATATCATGAGATTGAGCTTAGAAGGAAGGATCACTCCCACTTGGCCCTGGCAGAAATTATCCAATATGGCATGGCCATTATTCTGAAAGGTTTCCAAATGACTGATCAAGAAGTTGATCAAGTTTATCTAGATATGGATGGGGAAAATTGGCCATTTACTGAGATTGACAGAACAAGCACACCTCAGACTATTAAGGACAGGGCTAAGGGCACTTTGCAACAGACAAAACATTAGTGTAGGTATAACAGTCTCATCTACCTTGGGGTATACTTCACCACGTCTCCCTTAGGTAATGCACCTACCAAGCCAAAGCACTTGCCAAAGGGCAAGGGGAAATACAAAGAAGGGGATTCAAGTGTTACTCAAGAGCAAGCTCCTGAGAGTCCTCCTTCCACCGCCTAGAAGTAGGTTGTACACCCTGTCTCTCCAGAGAAAGAATAGGCAGTAAGTGTTTCCAACGGGCACATCTCCTCAGGATGTTGCGACTGATGTAACTGTTGAAGTCCCCACCATCCCATCTCCCACTCCTCCTTCCCCTCCTTTCATCACTCAAGAAACCACACCTTTGGTTGTGTCTTCTCCCCCATCTTCTACTATTCCCCCTTCCTCTTCCTCCATCTTCTCTTCCCTCGCGGAGTTATCCTCCATTATTTCTTCCCTCATCTCTTAGATCCCTTCCACTCCCATAGTTCCCTCTCCTATAGTGACTCCTACCCCTATGAGCATTGGAGATTTGACTTCTTTATCAATGCTGCCGCCAATCGTCTCTACCCATTTCCCCGAGTTCACTTTAGTTGCACCTTCTTCTGTTGTCGTTCCCTCTTCTCCCACTGGTCCCACTCCCTTAAGTCCAACATAGATCTCCCAACACCTGAGCCAACATAAGAGGAAAGTCCCCATTACACCTATGGACTTATTTTTCATTCCAACGAAAGGAGCTAAGAAGCAAAAGCCAATAACGCGCTTCTCTCAGAGTGAATAAGGTGAAAGAGTAATGGAGATCGCGTACCCTGATCCCACAAAGGAAAAAAAGGATCTGTCACCTACAAATTATACAGTGACACAGGTCACAATGGGAACATCCTCTGAAATCCTCCAAGGAGAGGCCTTATCTACAGTGGATGCCATTTGCAAGAAGCTTCAGGAAGCAAAGGAAGATAAGAGGATACTGAAAGAGAAGAATAGACATCTTCTCCAAGCCCTACAGAAAATGGGTAGTGCACCTCCTACAACTACCACAAAAATTCTTGAGGCCCTTAACCAGAAAAAGATAAATGAATACACAAAAATTGGTGAACAAGGCATGGCAACATCCTCCTGGACGTGACTAGATCCTCAAATATAGTGAGGAAGTAATTGTAAAGTTCATAGAGCTATATCAGAATATTGGTCAGGCTAACAAGGAGCTCCAGCCGATTTTGGGACCTATCTCCCAATATTTAGACCATGCTAGGTTACAACATGAGACGTTCCAGAAGATGCTCGACTGCTCAGTCGATGACTTAGTGAAATTCGGCGTCTTTGATCACCCCAGAGCAACCAACAAAGTCCTTGCTGCTTTGGACTACCGGGTCAATCAGATGGAATTTTTCCTAGAGAAGATAGACAAAGTCAAGGAGGAAGCCTTCGATGCAATGCATCAAATGGAGAAAATTTTCCTAAGAATGTCTTCAGGCTTTCTCACTCCATCATACACCTTAAGGAAGGCAGATGAAACCATTCAGATCTTTAAAGAGATCATCTTGCAAGGGTTAGGGTCAGAAGCTACTTTTGACGCGGAATCCATCAACAACCTTTTGGCTTGCCACAACTTCATGGGTTACCTGATGGAGGTAGGAAATGAGTACTTCAAACTCCCAACAAAGCTCAGGGATGAACAGGAGACTTGTGAAGTCATTGACAATCACACCAAGGGTCTTGCCCAGGATCAACTCCAACCGATTATTAGCAAATTCAAGGGAGTACCCGGGCTCAATTCCACTTTTCCTCTCCTGAGCAAAAGAAGGATACTCCCTTTCAGCCATGGGACAACGAAGAATAGTCTTTCTCATCTTGGACTTTCTTCCAATTTTTGTAATATTTTGTTATCCCGTAAAATTGACAAGGGCAATTTTACCGATAACCATACCGAAAATTTTGTTTCGATCCCTCGTTAGGGATCCTTCGCGTTCGAAACGT